>VZSE01014839.1:3693736-4161997 GCA_013398275.1 Promerops cafer | reverse complement strand
TTTTTTTGGTTTTTTTGGGTTTTTTTTTGTTTTTTTTTTTTTTGTGGGGGTTCCCCCCCACCCCAGTATATTTTGTTTATGCTCTCTTTGGTGAAGAGTGGAGATGAATGATGAATACCATAACCCTGAAGATACTTGAACATAACTTATTCATATCAGCAGGCTCGATACAGTCAACAGAGCTTTTACATGAGCAAAGTTCCTCACATGACTTAAGTGCTTGCAGGATCAGGACCTTAATCTTGTGTTTTATGCTATTCGTTGACCTTGGTCATGTACACGTTTATTACTGGTAAGAAAAAGTACAAGGTAGAGTGAGTGACATTCCTGATGCAGGGAGAGATTTAACAGGGGTAAAAGAAATGTGAATAGTTTTTTAACTGTTCTAAAAATAACCTAAAAATATCATGGTAAAAGTTTGAGACTAGCTTGCATTGATGTTTACATGAAGCCTGTTACACATAATTTTCCAAAGCTGTTTTCAATCATGCAAATGATTTTTTCCTTTGCAATATGCTAATGCAATCTGATTTATTTCAGTTGTAAAAGTTAATTACAATGTGTTTGTGAGTCCCTAAAGATGATGTATTAAATGTTTATAACCAGGATTATTAAAATGTCCTGTCTCGATTACAGTGCTTCTCTTTCAAACACTAGAACTAATTGTAGCCTTAAATCACAACAACCTCACCGTTAAAATTAACACAAGGGCAACATTGCATAATTTTAATTAATTTTAATTTGGCCAAAGCAAATTAATTTTTGTTTTCTAGAAGGACAGCTAAACTCTTTTCCAGCCAGATTCCGTTAAACATGGAGTTCATAAACTTCCTTTTTTCAACATTTGTGTCTCTTTAATGGTTCCATGGATGCATATTTACACTTTAAATGTCATTTGTTTTCTCATGCTCTTTCTGTTTTAATTGAAATTACAATATTTATGTCTGAAGTACTTATTAGTGGGCACCTAAAAGAAGAGAAGGAAATAACAGTGTAATATCCAGTATTTCACTGACTGTGTGTGCCTGTGCAAAGAACTGAATTATTCTGTAAGGAAAAAGTAACTCAGAACCCCTTGAAGATCTTGGACCTTCAGCTTTTCCCTACTGAACATCCCTGAAACAGCTCTTGGTGTTTGATGACAAAATGTCCTTACAAAAAAAAAAATATATATATACCTTGAGGATACTTAATTTGCACACCCACATTCTCTTTGCCTTGGTGTTGTATTAAGGATTTTTGCAGAAAAAATGGTTTCTTCTTCTCCTTTCTATGCCCAAGTGGCACAAGTTGTCTTGCTTATGAATTCCCTAACTGAAGCCTGAAACCCAAGTCGTGTAATGTCACAGCTGGCTGCTGGGGTAGCACAATGACATCACAGAGCAGATTCTTTGAAGTGAGTTTGGGATTAAAAATAAGAGAAAATGAAGACAGTAATATTCTTATCCTTTTTATTGCTACCATTTTAATAAACATAACCAAAACTGTCAAACTCACATCTAGGGGTCGTTCTGATGCAGCATTTGAAAAATCCCTTTTTCCCTCACAAAAAAACAAATCTTTATAATGGTGAGTGTGGGATTTGGCTGTACACGAGTAATTTGTTGCCAGGGAAAGAAAGCAAAGTTTCAATTCAGGGAGTTTCCAGTGCATTTTTTCCAGAGGGATCTGTGGTTTGCCTCTCCCACCCACAGAAGCAGCTGTGGGAGCAAGGGATGGGTGAGGAAGGGCTTGCCCTTCCTTATGTGCTGGAGCAAGAACAAGCTCACCTCCTTGCATGAATAGAAAGGAATCCCTTGTCCCTGCGCTGCTCTTTGCAAAGACCAAGTGTCCATGTTTCTCATGACAGACAGGAATAGCACTGATAGAAGGATGGCCACACCGAAGCAAAACAGAATTCAATCCAGACCAGGATCCTGTCTCCATCTATGGCAAAAGCAGTTTCTTAGCCAAAAGTATAAAAACAGGTCAAGCATATCACACCACTCACCCATAACTCATGATTTCTAAGCATTTATTAAGATCCTTCCATATATTTGACCAGACTTCCTTGGACACATAAAAACTCCCACAACATCCACAGAGCTCAGCTCAGTGTTAATTATCAAAAGCTGTTCAGCGCAGTTTATTCCTAATTGTCCAAAATACAAAATTCCAAAATGTTCAAATACTTTGAAACAATTATACCAATAGATAAGGTTTATTCTTTAGCTTCTACTTAGGGGGAAGCTGAGGTAGGACAGGTCTGACTTCTCTGTCACCATCTTCAGGGAATCACACCATGCAAAAACTGTCACCCACTTAGTGGCCAGACTTTAGATTTTGAGCAGCCCATAGATGTTTGCAGTGGCTGAATTCCTCTTTCACACCTTGCTGGAGAAAAATGACATCTGTGTAAGCCCTTAGCTGTAATCTTGTGTTGTTTTAGTTTGTCTCTGGATAAAGGAACCAAGCTTAAGTGCACATAGATTATCAGAATGAAGTTGATGAGTTGCTCACATCTCTTTCCATAATGACCTGATGAACCTGATGCTCAAAAGAGGGAAAAAACATAGACTTGGGATGGACTCATCTCACCTACATGAAAGCCATTCAGTGGTGCACGCCAAATGATTCAGTCCTGGCACAAGAATCAGGACTGCAGGTGCCTCGAAGTGGAAAGCTAACCTGACTTAGCAATATTTTTTATCATGGGTAAGACAGAGACTTTAAATCTTTCTCTGCTTCTCAGCTGCATACATGAATATAGGCCTTCTGCAATGCAGCAGAAGCTTTTTAGTCACATTAGCCACCTCTTGGCTCTGAGGGACATGTCAGCTGATTGTCCTAATCAGCTGTTTGCTCTTGAAGCCTGTATCCCCTGTGCCCCCAGCCCTCTTTTTCAGACTCTTCCTGGAAAAGAAAACTTCAAGAAGGATGCAGCCACACTTGGTTCAGATTCCCATTGATGGAGATAAAAATCTTACTGTGGACAGCACGTCAAATATTGAAACTGCTGTCTTTAAACACTGTCAGCCTGCAGCCTACCATCTTCATCCTTCTGGTGGACAAATGGCTGCTGTGGCCTCACAACTCAGGGAGAAACACAGGGCAAGGTGATCCATCTCCTCAGAGGATCATCTCCTCGCTTGCAAGAACATTTGCTTTACGTTTGATTGACATGATACTGGCTATCTTTAGAATCCTGCTGATTTCCAAGGACATCTTTCAACACAGACGTGAACTCCTCAAATAAAACCAGACAGTGGCTGGGTAGGAACCCTCTGCATGAAAGGAACAGTGGTTAGAGACTGGGCTGGACAGCACTCACTGAAGAAAAAGTACATGAGGTTTGTGTGAGTCTGAATGTTCAAACTCTGTACTCAGACACAGAAGAGGTGAGAATCACCACAATGAGAAAATCACAGAATCACCTCAGTCATTCTCTGATTCTGTAGTTTTTCTATTCTGGTGATATATCCTACGGATATAGTAGAAAATAGCCTTTCAATTAATTTTTCTCCCATGACTTCCTTCAGTAGGTTGCAGATGAAGCATGGACAGAAGGGACCAAAGACCCAGATAACAAAGTGGTTCTCATTTCTTGGATAAAGATCAACCCAAGCATCCCAAAAACAGATTTTCAGAGTTGCTGAATGGCTATGGATATCACAGATAGGTGCTCAGCAGCTCTTAAAACAGGACTTTGCTCTTTGGAGAGTGTTTCAGCCTACAGGCTGTCTTTCACAGTGTAGCAGACACAGATTTTTTTTTATTATTATTTTTTTATCTATTTTTTTTTCTTTAAAAACAAGAAGCTGAAGGAAAGTCATGACTGAATTTCCTTCTTTCACACTTTATAACTGAAAGCACCCAGGCAAATAGGAGGTCCTTTGCTGGCTGGATATTTTCCAAAACCCACAAAATATAGTGGTAGTTTACACAGATTTACCCAACCAGACTTAATCCTGAGCCTTGTCTTTCTGCGCTGTTTTAACATGTGCTACAAAAGCAGTGTCAGACTGTCCCCAGCAATACTGAGTGACACTCATCCCATCCAAACAGCTCTTCACCTTCTCCTTCAGCAGAGATTCAGCAGCTGAAGGCGCTGAGACCGCAGTGAACTTCTCTCACCCACAGTGTTAATGACTGAAAATCAGCATCAAAGTAAGAAGCATAAATAGGAATTCTTTAATTATAATGAGTGGCACATTAACCTCAGCATGAATCTGTCATGACTTTTCAAAATGGCACACATGTGGTTCTGTGCTTGAGCTAATGCCCTGGGCTTTTCACTTGTTCACTTTAGATCTGTGTTTGCTTTTCTGACTAGAATGGCTCTCATCCAGCTGACTTCAATCATGGGGGGATGCCTCTGTGTCCAGCAATAAGGGAGAACCCTGAGAAATATTGACAGTAAAGAAATTTGCTCTCTGCTGGCTGTTGTCTTTCTTGTTCTGGGCATAAATAAACTTGTTAACTCCCAAGAAATGGGATTAGGCATTTATCACTACAGTTGCATCCACATACAAGAGGCCAGATTCTCTGTAAGTCATCAAAGCTGAAGTCCATGAAATGATGCCAATCATTACCAGCTGAGACCCTGGCCAAAAGACTGTGAAAAACCACAAATATATTGCTTTCCATGAAACAGAAAACACAAATGTTATGTTGTGATGGAAGTGGTTTCATAAAGCATGCGGCCATTAATGGACCTTAGATACACTAAAAATATGGTTGCTCTTTAAAATACGTGGTAAAGCAACCAGTTTATGAACAAAACCCAATGGTACCTGCTGTGCTGCTTTTCCAGGTGCCAAAGGCAGAGTGATAAACATTGCCATCTGTGAGAACTGCAGACCTGTCCTCAGACCCTGGAAGTCTGGATATACTTTGATAGTCTTCCAAGCTCAGGCGTGCTTCTCCAGGCTGGCTTTGAGCATAGCATGTCATCCTATGTCAGAGCCACACAGAAATGAGTTATGGTAGGATTATGTGAAGGAAAGCTAAGGGTCAGATAACTTTTCACACCCCTGTAGAGAGCTGACAAAGAGACAGAAAAAACTCTCCCATCTTGCCATCTGGGTTTCACTAAGTTCTTAACAACTTTGGAAAGTCCTGGGGTGTTTTCACAAGTCAGACATCATAACCACCAGAATGGCCCGAATGCCCCATGGCAAGGGCTTTGACTGACCCACTGTTTGTGGGGGTTTTTGTCTGTTGTCCAAATATCTGAAAGTTTTCCTTCATGTGCCTGAATATTTTGCCCACAGCTGTACACAAGGAAATGGTTTGATTCTGCGCTGACCGTGGTTTCTCTCTCCTGTGAGTACAACTTTTATACACACATTCCCTTCACAATCTGCTGTGGCAGGGCTGTGATTCAGCTCGGGGTCTCAGCCTTCTCGAGGGCAATTCACTTGGCCCAGCACTCTGACTTTTGGCTAGCTGGCTGTTCCTCTGCTCTTCTGGTTTACAGCATCATCAACCTGTGGGGAAGGGGTGAGCCTACCCATCACCGGAAATACAGAATTTTATGAAAGTCAAAGTGTTATAATGGCACAGCTCTCCACCTGCAGGCTGACACAGTTGACTCAGCTAAGTGTATTGCTCAGGTCCAGCACTTCATGGTTCTCCAACTGTTTATTTTCCACAGCGCAATACCTATATGCCATGCTGCTACACATCTCCAAGTCAATGATGAGCTGGGTGTGTCAATCCTGATTTCTTCTCACTCATTCTGACCAGAAGTAAACAAGATTTTAAAAAACAAATTGTCTCCTTTCTGCATTTATCTCCAGGATTCCACTCAGTGAACAGTACTGGAGCTTTATTCAATGTATCACTGCACCTCACACATCAGTATTTATCATTACTCTTTTAATGGTGGGGAGGCTGAGGACAGGTTAGAAAATTGGCTCACCTTAAATTAAGAACTGTTCTAAATTAAAAACAGTGGATGGGTTGGAGGAAAAGACCAAATCTTCTGGAAAATATTAAAAGGTGTTTTTTTTCTATGCCTATTTTTGGGTTTTTCTGCTGGTTGTAAATTATTGCATGGATGTGCACTTCCTAACGATGGCCACGGACAGTAAGGGGAAATTCCATACAGGCAGGGGAAGAAAATACAATTAATTTCACTATATTTTCAGCACAAATTAATCAAAAGAAGGATCTACAGTTCATTAGAATCTCCGTTTTCACGTTTTCAGCTCCTTGTCAAGTATCTAGGTTATATGTAGACCAGAATGGAAAGCCCAGATTTTAAAATAACCCTGGAACTGAAATACTGTAGAGCCCCAAAACTCAGGATCAACCCCACTTAGGGTAAATCCACAGAAGCTTTCACTGAAAGTTAACTGTCCCCATGTTTTTTTACGAGCCAAGCCTCAGAGCTTTTTTCCCCAGCTGCTGTCTCAGTCTGGTGTTACTTCTGGCCAGAAAATAGATCCAGAAATTTTATGTGTTGGGGTATCATCATCAGAGAAAATCATGTCACCTACAGGGAGTTTGAATAACTTGCACTTCTGGCCTGATTTCTTAAATGCAAAAGATTTCTAGGAAGAATCTTCATTGCTTCAAAAAGTAAAACTGCATCAAAAAATGAGAAAGAAAACACAAAAACAGCCCTAAACACAAACAATTGGGCTACACCTTCATTATAGCTCCCAAATCTCTCCGAATCTGATTTCAGATCCTCTTCTTCATGCTCAAAGTTGGGTTTGACCAAAACTAGAGGTGTTCTTCAGGCAGCCCTTCCAAACTCCAGCCCTGCTTCGGAGCAAACACACATAAGGCCCATCCCTAGGACCTTTCTGTTGGGTTTTCTTTGGTCACAAAATGGTTTCTTTCTGCATTCAGTGGGCAATGAACCTTTCAACATTTACCCCCATGGCTGCAACAGCTTCATTTATCTTCATCTTTGAAAGCAACTCTATAATTATAACTTGCATTGTTCTCTGCAAGTCGCTCGCCAGTTAAGAAAAATATGTAATCAGCCGCCTTCCTTTCTAGGCAAAGGTACGTGTGACCAGTGAGACCTTTCCAAACTAGGACTGTAAAAGGAGTTAGATGTTAGATAAGGACTATTCTCCAAAAGAGAAATACATGCAAAAAAAAAAAAAAAAAGAAGATAGACATCTTGCCAGAGAGTAGCATTTCTAGATAAACACTTCTGGTTATAGATGATTTCAGATCACGTATCTGTTTTCCTGTGTTCCTTTGATTATTACTGCTTGTCACTGACACTAAAATTGGAATTCGTGGCTGACCCTCATTCCCTATTGGCAAATGACCCCAAAAGGGTTATCAAGGCCTTATACCCAGTTTTTTCCTCTTCCCGTGGCTTTAATTGTACTGGCAATCTCATACAGCTTGTGAATTGTGAGAAGAGAGGGAGGGGGAAAATTGCAGAAGAAGTTGGGTTGAAAACCATGGAATTATGTCATAAACACAAAGTTTCTCATAGGAAAGTCTCTGTCTCAACTATGCAGGACAGGGCAGGGGGTGGGAAGGAGGAGGGAATACTTAGGAAACACAGAGAGAAATAGACCTCTCCTCTTGTCTCTCACGTTTTGCAGAGTAAATGCTTGGCATTAAAGAAGCCATGGGCTCCCTTGTCAGGATGAATCATCCCCTTGGAATCCACACAGAGCATAGGATGCAGAGGCGGTATATTGCAAAATGCCAAATGCATGTGCTGGAATCACAGCCCGCTGCTTCCAGCACAGCCCTGCAAACTCAGCCCTGCTCACTCCCGTTCCCATTTCTGCTTTGTGTCTTGTCACTTAAAACATAAACAAAGCCGAGGAGCTCGTGGAGAGAAATGAGGGGGTGGAGGAATGAGGTGGAGAGAGGATGAGACAAGGTTTCCAGTGAGACCCAGCTCTTCCCTTCGCTGCTCACAGGAATGAGAACACTCCTCTTCACAGGCTGGTTCATGGAGCCCATCCACACCTCTCCTTAATAACAGGAACCTGCTGCGGGACGACAGCGCCCCTGGAATGCTCCTGGATATTTTTCCCAGCATCGTGTATTTGGGTTGTGGTTTATTGCCCTGGCAATATTAGGCTCTCTCAGAACAAGACAGCACTCCAGGAGCACGTGGAGCAAAGACAACGACTCCCAGTGAGTGCAGCCCAACTACGAAGATACCACAGTGAAACAGGGTATAAGTAACATTTGTCATAACTTAATTCACTTCAGTGCTGAGCTACAAAAGCATCTAGGCCAGAGACACGTATCAAAAGGATTGTGTTTATTTACTCTACACCATTTCCTTTGAAGTAGAAAATAGTGGTAATAATGAAAGGGAATTACAGGTGAAATACAATACACATGAAAAGCTTTTGAAGTGTTCACTCTTAAAATTTTACATTTGTATTTCCCCTTTTTTTGAGTACCTTGCTGTGGGATTGCCTTGCTGACATCCATGTACAAAATGTAATGCAGCAGGATACAGTGGTACTCCAGGGAAACTGCAGAAAAGGGTCCATTTCCATGGTTCCCACTGTTCTAATAAATAAAACTATTTTATTCCCACCACCTCCTCTTTCCCACATATCTCTGACAGTTGGCAATAATAGAGTTGCTGAATTCATATGGAAAGAAGGAAATGAAATATTAAAATAACAAGACAAAGATAAGATTTGCATTTGTACTTATACCATTGGCTTTTAAGAGAGTTTCCCCTATTAATATTAGATTTTGACAGAGGGAAGGGGAGGCCAAGTTTCTGTGCATTTCAAGTGCTGACCATCATCCTGCTGTCATTAGCAGCGTGTTTCTGAGCTAAGTGATAGTTCAGCAGTAACAGCTTAATTCAGATTGGGCAGATACACACAGCTCCATCTCTGTCGAACAAACCAGGCTGCACAAAGTGGAGTTCATGCCAGATTTACACTGGATGTGTCTAGACAGACAATATCTGATCTGGCTTAAAGGTAAGAGTGGCATGAACAGACAATATCTGTGCTGGCAGAAAGCCTGGCAGGACAGAGTTAAGCTGTGACAGATTTTTTTAACAAACTTAAGTCAGTAAGGGAAAAATTTATTAAGAGGAGTATTTAATATTATACAGTCACACAGCTTTTCATGCTGGGGGTCTTAATGCTGGACTATCAATGAAATGTAGCTGTAGCCTTTTTTACACCTGAGCTGTGAGTTCTGCATCTTCGTTGTGTTTGCTTCAGTGTCAGCATAGCTCTTAGATGAGGTTTGGAACTCATGGAGTGCATGCAAGGATTTCTTACAACTGGGTGTAGCTCTTTCTGAGGACATACCCAATCAGTTTGCATAGCAGAGCATTTAAAATGTTGACCATATTTGGCCCTGCATTGAATGTTCTCACTAATTCTACCAGTCTTCTCAGAAAATAAAGCTTTCACATGTCTGCTGATCTCTGGTTTACAGCATCTTTGAAACTCCATTGATTTTTTTGACTGCCAGAGATGCTTTCCAAAAGTAACATCTCCCTACGAGACCGTATTAAGGGGTTTGACCACATAACTCTTTTGTGCCTCCATGGTGCATTTGCAGGCTGTTTTCCAACTAAACCTTGCTTTCCACAGGTCCTTTGGTAAGTTTTGCAGGACTGCCACAAATATATTAGGAGAGTCCTGATTCCCATCTCAGCTACAAAAAATGTGCAAGACATACCCTGAACGAGTGCAGCCACCGGATGGGAGGACTCAGCTAATTGGTGGAGTTGGCTCAAGTACTTGGCCACCAGCTGGCTGATACAGCAGCCTCCAGCCCCAGGGAGTCAAACGTTCCACCCAGAATCAAAGCTGGGACTCTTTAGTGGCAGAACAGAGCAATAACCTTTCATACCACATGTCTCAGACCATTTAAAAATTATTATTATTATTAATTTTGAAATATAAAAATAGCATAAACCCTTTTTCCAAAATTTAATTTGCATTTTAAAAAGCAGAAAAGAAAAGAATGAAAGCATATGGTATCAATCATATTTTACAATACTTGTAACTGCAGTTCGGAAACATGTGTTTCCTAACTGCTCATTCAGCAGTATCTGCATAATTTTTTTGAGCAAAAAACAACCTTCTAAACAAAGCATTTAAACTAACCAGCATTGCGTGATATTGTACTTAGCTGAAATGAACCATTTTATTTGGGTGTAAGCTGAATAGAACCAGTGGTTACTGTTGCTCTGTTACCATTTCAGAAACTTCTTTCAACTTAAATTAGATTCAGGAAGAACAGAAGAAAATACAATTTCTTCAAGTATCACTGCAATTGGTACTCCTGTAATGGCAACTCCTCAAAGTGTGGTGTATCTTGTTCATGCTGTTGCCAAAGGCTCTGCCTTAATGGAACAAAGCAATGGCTCATCAAAACAGCTTCCCTGTCCCAGCAGTGGTCTCTTAACTGATGCTTCCAGAAAAACCCACAGGATCTGCCTCATTCATTTCGCCAATTGATGCTGAAAAGGAGAGTACTTCAACTTTCTGTGATCCTCTAATCCTGATGGCGATCTACTGTGATCATTAATTAATATTTGGATCATCTTTCTGTTATCATTAAACATGGCTTAAAAGGTAGGGTCATATATTTCTATGAGGGCCTTGGGATGCCCAACAACTAAAGGTAATGAATTCAACTCATATATATAATAACCCTTCAGAGATCCATCACACATCATCATGGAGGAATAATAAAAATTGGTTCCAGTCACCTCTGCCTCAAACCAAATTTAACACTTTTTTCTCAGATCAGACCAGTACCTGATATCCTCACCCTCCACCCATCACCCTTCCAATATCACCATGTTGTCAAAACCCATTTTCTCTGCTGGAAGCCACTGGGTGATTTTTTAGCAGATAAATGCACCACCTTCAAAATTCAACTCTATCACATTTTGTTTGTTTGCCTGTCTCACTGCTATGTTCTGTGCACCTTCTTGCAACAGCGTGATAATATAGTTATTGCCAGAAAAAAATGGATGGACATCCCTCTTCCTCTCTCAGTCACACTGACATCCATTCATTTTACACTGAAATAACTCCATTGACTTTATTGTACTTGTTCTGACTTGGTATTGGTACAAGCCAAGAGAAGGACAAGGTTCTATTTTTATTTTTCATTTCCTATGTGCAGCTGATGTCTGAGACCCTGCAGCATGCCTTCACTGAGAAACTTGATAAAAATCCACCATTCTCTCTGAAGATAAAACAAGGGTTTATCAGCAAGAAATTAGCAAAGCAATCAACATGCAAGAGGATCCTCATTTAATAAGTGCTAACTTTTATTTTCCTAATAGGCATTAAAAACAATAACACCACGTCCATGATACAATTTGATTAAATTGGCTCCGATGGCTTTGGGAGCAGTAATATGATTAAATGTCTAACACAGAACATGTACTTGGTGGCTGATAGGCAGAGTGCCTGGCTTTTATTCCACACACACTGCAATTCTTGGTGCTGATGGCATTAACCATTTCCTATTCAAGCCTGATAGAAAATCCAAGTGTTTTCCAACAGGAAAACTTGTGAGACACCCTGGGGCATCATTATGGAGCAAAGAACTGGGAATAATTTCTAAATATTCTTTCCACACCTCCTCTTTGTATCTTACCTCCAGCTCCTGACCTGTGAGAGGAATATTTTTTCCTACCATCTATGTTGAAACACAACCACCAAAGTGATGACCTTGACACAACCCCCAGTCTGACCTGCACCCTGTCAGGGACTCTTTCATGCACATAACACAAGTGTGAGTATTCTTTCCACCTTTAGAAAGTTGCCATGTCTCCCATGGCCAGACTGTGCAATTACTCCTTTCTGACCTGTTTCATGGCCAAAATAACTGAATGACATTTAACACCTAAACAAGAGAGATTTATTGTGTTGTGGCATGTTTTGTAAGTGACATAAATATGATTCCCGCATGCAACTAAGTGCTAATACAGCTGCTAACTTTAACAATTTTTTTTTTTTAATTATAAGAAATTATGAAGAAATCCTAGTGTCTGATGCACTGGAACTAGTAGCCTCTACACACCATAACCAAGATCCACTGCAATGCAGCTTGGTTTCAAGAGGTTGTGTCAAGATCCCAATAACACAGCTCCACAATATTACCAAAAATAAACTATACAAACTTCTCAGCATCATGCTTTTTACAATGAGAGAAGTTTATATACCGCATCACACTGGCCAACAGGTGAAACATTGTAAGAAATTCTTCTTTGTCATCTCAGTGACCTACACTAAAGGCCCCTGCCACCAGGACACAGAGAAATAAAACAATCAAGCTCAGGAGACAAAATAGCTGAACAAATTGATGTTGCTCCATTTCCCCAGTATATTCTGCAGTCTGGTCAAAACAAACACAAAAAAGCACAGGTGGATTTGTCAACATATTTGTACCAGACAGACTGGAACAAAGTGTCTCCAGTGCTTCAGAACAGAGCATTCCAGGTGCACAGCATCATCCAGTTAAATACAGAGGTCAGCATTAAGACAAAAGGAAATAATAATAATAATTTCAGCTCCTTTTATCAAACTCCACATCATGCACTTGTTGTTCTAAACACACAGCAGGCCTCACTGCCTTTTGTATTTCTGAGAGGTTTTATCCATATGCAGAAATGTGTGGTGATTGTTATTGTGTAAGGAGATGCCTCTTCACACAGCATTTGATGGAGACAGCTAAAGAGGCAAAGGGGGAAGCCTCACGTCCAGCATTTTTAACATCTATGGAGAGAAGGCAAAGCCAAGCAGCTTCTGATAAAGATGCGCTACGAGCCCAGGTCCTGAGTTCAGCACCTACATTTCTAATTCAGGAAAAGTAATCTGTCCTCATGTCTTCTCTGGCCATGACTGCCTAATAGGAAACCAGGAACTTTGGGTTTAAATAATTTACAATGCAGCAGAAGGACAAACCTTTTTTTAATTAATCAAATTCTATAAAATCTGATAATCTAACAGAATCTGGAGTACCGATGATGATGTAATGACATATCCTGAGAGAAAGTCCTATACATTTTCCTTCTCTTTTTCTCTAAATCAGTAATTACTAACATAATGCTAAATAAGAAAAGACTTAGTCTCCAGTCATGGAGCCTTTGATGTAGCGCACGGCTTTTTTGTACTAATTCCCTATAGATAAAATAGCCACAGATTACTCCTTTGTACCCTAACAGCTTTCTCACCATGCCTTCCCGCAGCACAACTTCTTGTTCACTCAGGCTGGCAATATCTGTAGTGACTTACGCTGCTTATTTTTTGTTTTCATGCCTGCAAAAGTTCACACAGCCAGGGGAAGGCTCATTTCTGAAGAGGAATAATGCACTGAGAAGCCTCCTGGACCTTGTTCATGGTCCTTTCCAGGAGAACTAATTGCCAAAACTAATTAAGACTGAAACTGATGGGGTTCTCTCCCACATAGACTTTACAGGATTAGGAACAATACCAGTTAGCTGTAAACACGGTCTCTTAAAAAAACTACAGATTCTCTTTGCCGAGGGCTTAGAGTGGGCGGGGATCAGAAGCTTTTTGATATGTAAGTATACCCAGCAGTAATAAAAGTCTTACACCAGGTTAACTACACAATTTGCTAATAACATTTGCTGACACAATCCATGAAAATCACTCTGGCAGCCTGATTTCTGGCAAGTGTACAAAGGTTTTTATTGAACACATGCTGCCTATGAAACATGGTCTATGAAAACATGGCCCCCCTATTCGCAAACGGGCAGCTGAGTAACATGTGAATAAATACCTGCTCTCCATTCCTCCTGGCTCAGAGCAGGCAGGAAACCTCCAATTCTTTTTGCACACATTTTGGAGGGAAAACAGGAAAAGTTGCTGAACTAACTTTGGTTTTGCAGAATCTCCGTACAGTATGGCCCATAGCTTTCCTCACCAGCAAGTGTCACTCAAGGCAGGCATCCCACGTAAAAGGAATTGCTATTTTCACACTGTTTCGAGCTGAAATGTGGTCTGCTTGTGTTCTTCCACTCTAAGTGGAGCTTTACAGAATTCAATGATGCATATTATAAGCCCAAGTTTTTCAGGGACATGAGTCTGTCTTAGCCTCCCAGAGAATTGCATGCAAGATCCTCAAGGAAGAATTTTGCCCCAAGTTTGGCCCTGGCTGCACAGGAGAAAGTCCCAGGGAATATGGATGACTAGGTACATAAAATGTAGCTCCAGGCTAACCTACCTATTCATTTATAAACCATCAATTACAAAGGCAGACACAGGAGCACTGCCAGTCACTGGTGGCACTTCAACATCACCTTGCACTTACCTGGTAAATCAAGGGCACAGACAGTGCTCCCAGTATAAACTGGATTCTCTCTTCACCATCACCATCTCTGAAACAGCCTATGTAATGGGACCACCTGAAACTGGCCTCATTGACCATCTGCTCAAAGGCAGCTGCTACAGGTAAAGGGATGGAATTCTTCCCCATGCTTGATCTGAATGGCTGACACACTTTCGGGGCAACAGTTGAGACCAGTCAATAATACAGTCATTTTTTCTTTCACTGTTGACAAATTTACTTCTTTGTCATGTTGATATGTCAATAGCATCTATTTGCTTGTCACATCTCTTGCAGCATTCTTCAGAATTGCCCAGAAATGGGAAAAGTCCTCAAAATCTCTCAATAACTAGATGCCAATATAATGTCTGGTAATTGGTAGTTGTAGCTTAAGGTTCTTCCATTTTTGTTGATATAGAAAAAATTACACAATTGTGTCCCAGAAGTAAATTCCTTTGGGTTTTATTTTAAGCTTAAAACTTGAATTTTATATTCTTACTCACAAATATAGAGAAGCAAGCATCTCTGAAATTAAAAAAAAAAAAAAATTAAGAACGGGAAACGGAATTACCTGAGGGAAAATAGAGAAAGAAGCATTGGCTTCACCACAGTATTCAATAGAATAATAGAAATTTCTTAGCGTATCTGCTAATGACAGATCTTATCTGCTCATGACAGATCTTATCTGCTCATTTTGGTTTTCCATCCATGCACTTCAACCCAAGTACAAACATATTTGGGAGAAGAATTCACAAAATGCATTGTGCAAGCCTGTCCACAAATCTGGGTCGTGTTGTGAGAAAGCTTTTGCCTAATTTATAGCTTTGAGAAGAAATTGTGAAAAACTTGTGGTTAGTCTGAGTGCTGGAAGATTTTGACAAAACCAAAAAAACCTGATTCAAAAGGATTCTCCATAGATTAATATAAAGAAAAAATTTCTTATAGGTGCAGCTGGTGCCCACCTGCTCTCTCCTTGATATCTCAGGGATTATTTACTAGGAGGAAGGGATACTTCTGCATGGAACAGCTGCCTGGTTTTGTGCAACCATTCTTGCGCAGCAGTTGACATATTTGCAAAGGTGAAAGTAATGACACTGGGGTGTTTTTATGCTGGGGAGGAGCCTTCTACTTAGAGACTATTAGCATTGTATTAAATTTTTGGCTTTGGAGGAGATGCCTGTCAAGTTTAACAATGAGAACTGCAAACTTCTCCTTCTGAGGAGATGTGTGATGCTCAAGCAGCATTGCAAGCATTGTTTCCCCTCTTCCCTGTAGCTATTTCTTTATTTTAGTGTGGCTCAGGCCCAAATCCAGTACTTTTGGAGTGGCTAGCCTGTGCCAATCTAGTAGTCTGAGTTAATAGTTTCATATTGCTACCATTGTCTCAGTGGCCAGAGTCCTCCACTTTGGCCCAGTTGGGGTGGCTTCTGTTACACTGCAGATCATTAACTGTATGACTTTGATATGTGCAAAATCACACACACATGGTATGTAGGAGGGTTTCCTTTACAGACTTCTAATAACAATGTAGAAAAAAAACCCAACACAAAACTGCAGAATTAATGCCACCATATATTAAACTTTCCAGTCATTATGTCCACAAGTGTGAAACAGTCTGAGGGATGCCAGATTCTTCGTCTACAAGAAATGCTGAATTCTGATAACCATTGAGTGATCCCTCATTTCTTCAATGTGCAAAGCTGTGAAACCCCAAGGGTTATTTTTTTCCCTTTCATTTCTCTGCTGACAAGTGGCATGGGAAGTGTAGAAAGAGTTTAAAAATTTAGCTTTGAGAAAACATATTCCCAATGGGACCTACTTTATACACTGATTTCAATGGAAAACTATTTTCCTAAAGGGTTTTTTTTTCATCCCCTTTTCCAGCTTGCTTCATGAAACCAAATGTTTTACATAATATTGGAAATCAACCCCCACCCCTCACTTACTACCTCCCCTCCCTCTGTCTGTCTCTCTGTGGAATAGGCAAATCAATGGAGAAGTGTTCAAGCTTTTGTTAAAATGAAAGAATGGAAAATTAAAGGAGGTTGTTCAGAGTAACAGTCACATAAAAATGTACAGCCTGTGGTTCTTGACTCTCTTTGACTGTGGAACTGTTGCTCGTTTCTCTCCAGCTGCCTGTGATAAAGGTGCATATGTGGTCTGTATATAATTATATGAGGGTGTGCAGGCAAACCCCTGCACAGCCAGGATGATGTGAGCTTTCTCTGTACACTCATTATGTTCCCGGACTTTCAGATTTTTGTAGACAAAATAAGATTTCTTTCATTAAAATGGGATTTATTTGTGGTTCAATAGCCTGAGGCTGTAGAAAAACAGGGCATTTCACCATTGTGTCATTGAACACTGAACTCTTGCCTTTTAATTATATAGGTTTCTGACACCCAACCAGACTTCTCTTTTTTTTCCTCCTCCCTTCAAGGGAGATGACGCAATTGTGACATAGCCAGGCCGCAAATAAGAAATTCCTAACCCAGATGGACACAGTATAAACATTCAGATGCAGAGACACTCAGTTTAGTATTGCAGCAGGACCTGGTTGATTTGAACCACACTTTTCAGAGGGCTTTGCTTGCCCCCAAATGAGAAATTATTGATCCAAGAGGAGCAACATAAGGATTCTGTCATGCAGGGATAGCTGTGCGAAGTTTTTTCCCAGGCAGATGGACCAATTGAATAGTCAGTGCTTTCCCCGGTGAAAAATGAAACTAGAGCTGGTTTTTCAGTTTTTTTCCTGGTTCATGTGAATTCTTACCCAGTGGTATCTGAATATGAGGTATTTCTTATCCTAAAGTGAAGGAACTAAAATGTTCTTAATTATGCCGAGGTAATCTGACCTGATGAACAGGACAAATATAAAGAAAAACAATTCAGCTTCACATAGATCAAGGAAATCTTCAATCTGAAAATGACAAGTGCTCAACTGTCCTGATTCCTATGAAAATTCAGTTTGTGTTGCAGCTTTTTAACACCTTTGAGTCTCAGGCCATCTGGATTCCTTCACATGTGTGATCCAGGCTTCCCAAAGGTCAAAAAAGTCTGATGGTATAGATCTAACACTCACATCTGCAGGTCACAAAGTCAGACTCAACCCTGAAAAATCATGAAGACCATTTGAGTCTGCCTGGTCCAGAGGCTGACACCTTCAGTCATCTATTTCACATAGCAGTGAAAAAGCAGAATTTACAGTTAAGAAAGGAGTTAATGGCTTCATATTGCTGTGTGAAACAATGAGGTGAACATGTAGGAAATGCACATGTACATTTATATATATTATATTTTTAAAATTTTCTTTTCTGATTCAAGATAGCCATTCTGGGAGAAGAAATGCAGAAATAAAGGAAAAGTCCTTAAATGTTAACACCTCACTACTATTCTGCTGGTAAAAATGTCATTTCACTGACATTACGTTTGCAATGAAGTTTATAAAATTATATGCAGTAGAACATCAACTTTTTCAGGCACAATTTCACAACAGTTTTCTGATTCAAAAAGCTCTAGAAAAAAGATAAGCTATTTGAGTCTTCTTGTATTCAGATCCATAACATAAAGGACCGTGCCATCCTCATGGAAAGACAAAGAAGGAATCAGCTGTACATTGTTGCACTGTGCATTCACAGTAATATTTTTTACTATGATATTATATCACATTGGGCGAAATGATCTGAAAGGATCTTAGGGAGAATTCAAATCAAAAGAATTCTAAGCACCAGAGTAGGTAAGTATTTAATCCAATTGAATGTCAAGACTGAACACCTAGTATTCAGTTTGCAGGCTTTCTTCACATGTCACTATTATCACTCATCAATTAGATGAATTAAATTTTTTGCAACCAAGAGAAGGCCTTGCATCTCCCTTGGACCTGATTCAATATCTCCCATGAGATCAGGAAGGCTTTTTTCAAGCTTTGTCACTTTCTCAAAATAGTCCTGCAAACACAAACTCAGTAGGAACATGATCAGTTAAATGGAACCATCATTTGAAAGAATGGCTAAAACTTTTTGATATGATCCAAATGATGATAAAGAATTTCCCTACTAGCACGGGGTCTCTAAATCCTTTAGATACAAAACCTAAGGACTGTACAGCCAGGAAAAGTCCAGGTACCATCTCCTGTGGCCAGTAAGGTAGATCTTCACAAAAGCTTTCCCAGCCACATGGCACCTGCTGCAACAAGGCATTAATGATGAATACTCGGGAATTCACCACAGTGTCTCCTGATGTGTTATGTACTGTCTGATCTCTATGGTTTCCTAAAATCATTAATATAATTTTGGCAATGTAAAGAGTCACAAGGAAAGAGAACAAGAATCTGACAGTTCTTCTCTCTAAGGCTTGTCTACACATATTCTGTGGGATGGAAGCACAACACAAAGCACACCTTGAAAACTGGTCACAGCTCTTTACTCTGCACTGAGTGTGTTTAGAATGGAGTTGAAAGCAAATAAGAGCTTTTGTGCATTCTCAGGTGATTTACAGGGCCAACAATAGCTCGGGATAAGGGGGCAGAAGGTAACTTGGCCAGTTCTACACAGGAAGAGTTAAAAATCTCCTGTGCCTCCACCAGACTCCTTGTCCTTTGCATCATTTTTCTCTAGCAAGTTCTCCATGTCTTTGGAAAATATAAAGAGCAGCAATTGAGTTAAACCTTGGCTGAATTACCCCTTTCATAAGGCTGTGTCTTCAGGTTTTTTAAAGTAAAGGTTTCCTTTATTAATTTTGCCCAGCCAGCATTCACTTAGCATTTGCTTTGAGGGATAATTGACAGGTTGAGGCGACACTCGCCAGAATGAGAGCCATAAATCAGAAATAATTTCCAAAATTGGCTGAGGGGCTGATATGTTGAATAGGCAAATACAGGTAAAAATCTCTCTATTACGCCTGACAGGAGCAGCAAATGTCAAGCAAGTGCTCCTTAATGCACCAGATTCGATTAATTTTGTGGTTCCTACTTTGGGTGATTTTGTCTTTGGAATGCCACTGTGCTCTGAGAATGCTACCAGACTGTTCTTCTGAAAGGGGGAGTTTCTATTTCCCTCTTAAATGAGGAGTAACCAAAACTGCTGCAGAAAAAAAGATTTTTTAATTTTGCTATGCCTTTTAAGCCCCTTTCGTAGTCCCAGCTGTAAAGTAAAAAACAAAGAAACAAAAACTTAAAAAATCCCTCACCCCCAGAAGATTAAAGCTATGAGGAAGTGAGGAAGTGGGAATTGCTTGCTCCTGTAGGACAACTCGGTGTCCACTTTTGAAGGCCATGGCAAAATCCTTTTAATTGAATGGCATGGTATGGTTATAAAGGAAGCAGAATGGCCTGGTATAAACGTAACTTCTAATAGGTGGGTTCACTCAGTGCTTTTCTCTCAAGGCTATCAAAACATTTTGCCAAGAGCAGTGCAGCTAGTAATGGATAACTCTTACAAGGAAATAGGTAACTATGATCTTATTTGATAAATAGAGAATTCTGCTGGTGGTGATGTCAAAGACAGTGGTTAGACTCTAACAACTCCCATACCCTGAGTCCACAAAGCCAAGCTTTTAAGCTTCATGCTTTTCCCAACCAGGCAGCAAAGGTCAAAATAATCAGATTTATGAAAATGAAAGTGATTTTGGTTGGTTTGTCCAAATCTTTTTCATGACCTTCTGCTAAATAAAAGGTGTGCTTCCTCCAGGCCTTCTGAATGCAGACACACACATAAAAAACATATATACTTCAAAAATGGCCAAAATTCAGTCCCAGAATAAAACTGTGAAAATTCACAGTTTCTTCCTCTGAGCAATTATTTCAGTTTTCACCAACAGGAATGGTGAGATTTTAGCATCAGGTTTTTTTGTTTGCAACATAAATACTTGTAAAGCAAAAAACTGGTAGCTTTGCAAACTCTAGATGTATTTAAGGATCTTCTGTGAAATATGATGGATGAGGGGGAAGAAAAGAACAGCTCTTGTCATGGGAAGCCAGAAAGAGAAAAGTTCTCTGAGTACCCCGAGACTCAAGACCTTGAGAGATAACGAGGTTGGGGTCATGATACAGATGGATTGGAGCCGATAGTGACGACTGAAGTGCACAGAGAAGTGTGGGCTGTAATCAGACTGACAGATCGCAGTATTTCCCACTACTCCAAATTTACTCCTTCCCTAAAGTCATAAGCAGGTCAGCTTCTCCATTCCTCTGCCTCAGGTTTTATATTTGTGTATAACTCGCTGTACCAGAGTTAAAGATGAAGTTCAAAGCTGGGCTCCACCCAAGCTTGATTACAAAATCTCTCCCCATAAAACAACCTGTGCATCTGTTCTGTATTTTCGGAGGCTGGAGAGCAGATTGGCTGCTTCCTCGAGGCAGCACATTTACACCCACTGCAAGGGACTTAAGATGTTGTGTAGGGACATCTCTTTTTATTTGCCTCAAATCCTGCTGGAGAGACCATCTTCCAGGAAGAAAAAGGGAATATGAGTTGTTTAATCCAGGAAAATCCTGCCTGAGAAATGGTATGATCACTCTATAAAAGCACCAAGAATAAACTGATTTGAGCACAGAGAGATCTATAACCAAAGAGACAACACTGACCCAGTAACAAAAGCCTGTAGAGTAACCTTGTCTACCCTTAGGCTGGAAATTATAGGAAATTTCTTGGAACAGACTTCCAGTAAAGGAGTAGAGGAGAAAACTAGTAAATCAGCTACAAAAACTCCCCAAACCTGATATCTCCATGAATGTTTTATTATTCATGAATGTTGTCTGTAGTGGCTGTGAGTTGGACTTGACCCAAAACACCCCTTGTACAATCACGTGCTGCTGGTGTAGAAAAGAGGGAAAAAAGTATCTAGTACAATCAGTTAATTTATTTATGTTAGGAAAGTGATGACACTTGTTAGTCACAACTGCTTTCTTTAGACTTGGAGAAGCTATTTCAGCATCTCAACTTGAGGCAGAAGTACGGGGAAGAGAATGGCTGGATCTGTACAAAGCAAGTTGAGGGCAGTCGAGGCACTTCAAAAGTCTTCTGCTTATTAATATTTAATTTAATTTAATTTTATTTATATTATTGTATTTTGTTTTATATAAACATACAAGTAGAAGCAGCTACATATTTATCCTGGAATTTGATTCTCTCATCTCCACTTGGATGTAGCAACCTCTTCTTGAACATCTCGTCACAGTGAGGACTGTGAGTGAAGGCTACACCAAATCTGGGACTAATAAAACTAGACTAAGACTGGGATCAGAAGTAGGCTCACCTAGAAGTACATTTCCTATCACAGGCACCTATGGTTTGATGGGCCACATACATTGAATGTAGCTCAGAGCCAGCAAAGCTCTCCAGGCTTGAGATCTGACTACCCTCTCCTAACAAAAATTTCTGTGGGAAAAGACTTACAGGAAAACTCCTCTCCCTAGGGAAGATTTTCCCCTCATTCCTCCTCAAATGAGAGGAGTATCTAATAATACAGTAGCCATAACTGTTTGAGTTTGGTCTGCTCCACTCTGAACACCCACCGTGTATATTTCCAAACCATTTGCCCTTCCCTAATTCTTACAAACCACTTTACAACTCAAGTCTAATCAATAACAACTGTGTGAAACAGCACTCAGACAGTAAAGAAGTTGGAATTCCCCTTAATAGCCCTTTAAAGGAGTTTTAATTAATTCCATGTGCTTCTATAGGATTATCAACTTTACAGTACAACTGCATGTGAAAGCTTTAAGACATTTCACTTATGTCTTCAGGATGTTATGTTAAAAAAACTAGTTTTCATGGCTTGTCACTGCTCCCCATTAGCTTCTTGATTAATCTCAAAATCCCACTCCTCCTTCCTTATCCACTGTAACTAGCCATCTCTGCAGTTTCTCCCTTTGGCCCCTCTTATATTCCTTCTCCTAGAGCTTCATCCAGCTCCTAGTAAAGGAAGCAGAAAGATTTTCACAGATGGCAATGGGAGCTTGGCAGGATCATTCCCTTTATTTTCCTTACTACTCAAAGAAGCCATTTAGCTAATCCCATTCAACAAATCCATTGCGCAGCACCAACTGGAAGCCAAAAACTCTTAACTTTTACTCAAATGCCTGATTCTTTTCACATTTTTCAGTTCCCCATAGGTTTTTCTTTTCTTTCGCCATCTCCAGGTTCCTCTCAGCTCCTCCTCCTCTTCTCACTCTTTCTGTTCTCTTTAGTCCTTTTTTCCATTCCTTCCGTTTCCTAACCCAAGACCTCTTTCCAGGATTTCTTAGTTCCTGCCTTCTTGCACCTTTTCCCCCTGTGCCGCAGATCCTTCCATCCTTCCAGTTCTTAGTACCACTGATACATTCATCTCATTTCCATTAATCACACCAGACTTGTGCTAATTATTGTTCAGCCAAGAAGATCTGAAATAGCACCAGCAATGACAGAGAACAAGAAAGAGACAAGGGGAGGAAAGATTTGCTTATTTCCCACCAACATATTTACAGCCAGTGACTCTTCCTAATGAGCTTAGGAAAGGAAGGCAAGTGATGTTAGAGCAGGAAAGCCTGAGCCAGTGTGCAGTTAGAGGCTAGAGTTCATGAGCTGTCCTGAGCATGTTTTATCAGGTCACTGACTCAGACTCACCATAGGGCAATTTCTCTTTCTCAGCATTAACCCTCAACTCCGAGTCTCTGCTGGAAGGGCCTCCCCCTTCACAAACACTCCAGGATAAGATGATAAGAAGATTACAAGTAAAGCCTCTCTTTAGCAATTCCACATCTCCTGTCAGACACAGCAAGTTAAATTACAGTGCAGGCTGCAAATGCATTGATCATCCACTCAGCTCCTACAACCCAGGGGTGAAAAGATCCATGCCGAGGATAAGTGAAGTAATCTCAGGAAAGTTTATTTTAGCTGGGAGGGGTTAAACAAGTTCAATGAGGCAAGGCTTCGGGAGGGCACTGGAGCCAAGTTCAGCAGTGTCTTGTTTGTTCAGGTACGGGCTGCAGGTCGTACACGCCACAGCTGTTCAGGTCTTCTCCAGAGCACACAGACTGTGCCTTGAGAGCAGCAGTGCCTCGCCAACGGGATGGGGAAGGGTTCCAGCCAGTCCAAGAAAAGCCTCCACACATTTACCACCAGCAGAGACCCATCAATACACTGACCACCTCAGTAACTTTGTGCTGCTGAAACAGAAGAGGTCTTTTTATATTCACAAGAGCTCCCCTTTTTAAACAGGTGGCAATAGCATTCGTTTTATCTATAAAATCTATACGGTGTTTTATGACAGAGGAAATAAACCTTCCTAAGCAGTTTTGACAGAGAAGGCAGGATTGTCCATTTTAAAGATAAAAAAAAAGAGAGATTATAAATCATTAGGAGTGCTTATGAATTCTATTCATGACTGTCTTCTTTATTAAAAAGACCCATTGTAAAATGGAAAGTTCAGAAGGCTTGGTGGTGAGCGAAAATGAATTATAATGACATCACTGGGTCATGAACTAGGCCCACTGGCTACTTTCCAGAATAAAATTGACTGGAAAGATCAGATGAGCCCATTTGTACTGAGAGACATCTGGGTGGCAGCCAGAGAATCTGGGTTCAAGCTCCCTATTTACAGAACACGCTTCCCTTTCCCCTTTCATTACGAGGAGTAATCTGGATTTCCCAGGCATGATGTGTGGGATAGTGATGTCACTCAATTGAGATTCCAGCAGGATTTTCCCTAGAAAAGTTCTTCAGAGTCCTCTCTCAGTGAAGGACCCTGTGAAGAACACAAATGTCTCAACTTCCAGCTGACACGTACAGTATGTTCTCACTGCACTGCTGATGGGAAGCATTTTACCTTCAAATATTCATAATTTACCAGAATATTCTGTTGCTTTTTCATCATCCTCTCTTTGCCAGATAACAGTGTTTGAATCCCAAGCAAAACTCATTTCTGCTAAGAGGTCAGTTGTAAGCCTTTAAGAGCATTTGCTGAAAAAATGAGAGGATACCATTTTTCCTTTTTGTCATAACTTCTTCAGGTGTCTTTCTAAGTACAAAATGGCATCTCATTCGAAGCTTTCCAGTGTCATCTTCATCTTTCCTATTCTACAGTTTATACATCTTTGGTATTGCTTGGGACTTCAAGGAAGCTTTTAACTAACACTCTAATACCTATTATCTGAAAAATTTAGGTGCACATACACTTGCCAAAGAGCAAAAATGCAGATCAGTTGGATGCCAGAAGTCAAATAAGGTGGAATAGTGCATTTTCTGGGGAAGAAAAGATGTCCAACCATCTGACCTTAGCACTGGCACCATCTCAATATTAATATATTTTATGCATGCGTGTGATAACGTTTTACCTTCCTTATGGTCCTGCAGGGAAGTTTCCCTTCTCCCTGCTGAGGATTATTACCTATTCAGAGGCGGTTATGATTATAGATACTTACTAAGACAAGAATAATTGACCATAAAAACCCTTTTATATTCCCACAATTATTTTTGCATTGACTAAAAGTGTCAAGAAAATCTAATTTTATTAACAGGTCCCTAATTTTGCTTTCGTTGAACTTATGAGTAGCTTTCATTCCCCACCCAAAGTATGTTTTCACTTTGAGGCATTTGTCAATGCTGAGAAAGAACAATTTGCCACAACATTCCTACTGGGAATGCATGGATCAAATATCAAAGTAAATATGATATATCTACAGGAGAAGGAGCAGGTTTGGGAGCATGTGTACATGGAGGAGTGTCAAAAGACATTTCTGTGTAGATTCCAGCAGTCATAAACAAGTCCATGTACAATCAAGAGTTTGACCGAGATTGTGATGGAGCCAAAAAACATTTAATGACAGTTTTGGGAAAACTGAAAATCCAGTTCTCCTCACAAATGTGACATTCAGGCCATTCTTTAGTAAAATTTGAGCCCTAGAATACTATGAGGTTACCTGAGAAGATGAATTAACTGAAATGACATAAGCAGAGCCCATCCATGAGATACAGGGAGTTAATAATATAGATGAGTAGAGTGACAGCAGAGTGACAGATTCTCAAGCACAGCTCTGTTAACTGTAGGTGAACGAACAGCTTTCTTCTAGCAGGCCTTTGCTTCAAAAAAAAGGCAAAAAGAAAACCCCAAACAAAACACATTCTAATTGCATTGAACCAGACATGGCAAAAAAACCCCCAGGAACTCTGGATCCTATCCTGGCTTGAGGGAAGGGCCTGGCATTCAAAGCAAAAGAAGAATGGACAGGCCCTCATTTTGCAATTATTATTATAATAAAAACTTCATTCTTTATGTAAGCCTTATGTGTTCCGAAATCCAAATTTCCAAGAATGGGATTTTTAAAGGCACACACAAATCTCTGAAAAAGTGTGGTTCACTGAAGTACTTTTGAAAATCCAACCCAAACAGGTTTACAGGCCTTTTTCTGAAAATGTCTTCTCTATTGCACAGATTTGACTGTGGCCCAAAGCTCATTAGACGAGGGCCCTTAAAAATTCATCAATACCCAGCTCCAGGTTGGATCTGGATAAATAAGAGGCCTATCCTCTGTAAAGCAGAATGGAGGCTCTGAGAGCAATCTGCATAAGCATTTCCATATGTGACATGGCACCATTAAGGAAGCATGACTTTCTCCTGATCCAAACCTGAGCTTTGTTCCAGGTGCATCTCTCCATCTGATGCCTACTGAGTTCACTGTAGAAGCATTCCATTTTTTTTTTTCTCTTTCTACCTGAAAAGGGGATTTCAGGACTTGGCCTGATGTCAACAACAAGGTTAGCTGGAAATTTTTCAGTAAAATATGCTATTTCTAAGCTAAAAATGATTTGTGGAAATATTTCAGCTTCAACAGAGATTTTATTTACAGGACTTCTAAGAGGAGTGTGGCAAATGTCTCTGCCTTGGAATTTGGTTTACTTTCTGCTTCCACCCAGGCCAAACTCCTTTACTATGTCTATACTTCATCAGTTCTTTCCTTCAAAATTTACTATCCTCAAAGAAAAAGCATTCACATTTTTTAAGTCTTGGATATTTTATGAGTCATTACAGAATGCAATTGTAAGGGCAGGATGCTCTGTGGCCCAGCACATGGCTGAAAACTGATTTCCAGCTGCTGTGCTTGTTCAGTATGAAAGGCCACATACCCTCTCTAAAGAACATCCCTGATTCTTCCTGAGGCTAAGCTTGAATATTTGCCAATAGTCTGGAAAACCGGGCGAGTCTTCAAGTTACCCTTGGATGGGTCCTTGAGATAAAGAACAGGTGTACTTGGCCCTTTGCAAAACAGAGATTAATATCCTTTCCATTTCCAAGAAATGTTGTTTTCACCTAAGAAAATGCAGCTGCCAAAGTCACCACAAAAAGGAACTGCTGCCTTCTCCCATGTAGGGACATACTGTGGGTTAATCTTGAGAGTTGCTGTCCTATTGGATTTTATTTCCCTGAAAGATTTGTAAAGCTGATTTGAAATATTTTCTTCTTCAAGAGAAAAAAAAAAAAAAGTGACAGAAGAATTCCTTCCTATTAGATTATATCCATGAATGAAAGTTTAATTGTTTAGTTTAAAACTGTTTAAGGAAACCTGCACATGAATAGGAAGTCAGGCTTTTAAGAAAGGCAGTCATAAATATAAACAAAAATGTGATGCCAAACAGCAATTAGTGCTTTGTTCCTTTTTTGAATGACAGCATGCCTTAAACTCATTTATTTCCAGTTCTGACTTGCTGCAATGTGTAAAAATACTACTGTAAATACACTAAATAAGCTTTTTCTTTTTCTCTTGGGGTTCTCTGGCTTTTGCTGACTTTCTATGCAACGTTTTCCCTTTATTGTGCAAGATACAAAGGTCTCCACCTCTTTTTTTTTTTTTTTTTTTTTTTTNNCTTTTTTTTTTTTTTTTTTTTTTTTTTAAACTTTGTTTGGAATGGCAATTATACATAACTGACTTACCTGGAAATGTTTCACAGATACAGACAGAGATTGTGCTCAGCAGTGGGAGTGCTAACAAACTGACTGCCAGGATTTTAAATGCCGTGGCATGTAGAGTCAGAGCAGATCTAGATGGTTCTAATTGCTCACAGTTGTTGAGGGACTGTCAGAACCATTTATTCTTACCACTGATGGTAAATTTTCGGGGAAATGTCACTCCAGACAAGAAGGTGGATTTTTCAAAGGCACAAATGGTAGTCAGGCGTCTCGCTGCCATTTGCTGCTTTGAAAACCCTGCCCAACTCCTCAGACAAGTTGCCTGGCAAACAGATGTGTAAGGATGGATTGGACATTTAGGTATCAACACCATCTTTGAACTCCTTGGATGAGGAGTCTGCCAACATTTTTTTTGGCCTTTCCTCTAACACTTAATGTCTTCTAAGATGAAACACTAGCAAGTTCTTTAAGCCCATGTTATTTTAAATATAGGCCAAGACCTTTAACGAATTTGCTTAGTGGTGGCAGAGGAGAAAGAAAGATTTGGTCCTAAGTGTTGTTCAATAGCATGTCTTGGTTTTCTCTGGATGGTAGCCAGGACTGATATTTAAGAGGTGTTTTGCTGATGGACTATCCTACCTCAGTGACAATAACAGAGTAGCAAAATCCCCAGCAGCATATCCATCTAGCTGAAATCTAAGAATAGATTCATAAAATCAGAGAAAATTCACAGAAGAGCCTGCAAGGATTTAACTCACCATTATCAAAAGAGAAAGGAATATAATCCTCTTCTAGAGCACTGGTTCTCACACTCTGGGGGCAAACAGAGCATTGTCAGCACTCCAAATTCGTCATGAACCACCAAGCACAATTAATCAAATGTTTAATTGAAAAAACACTGAAAAGATAATAGAACTTTGACCACAAGGATAATAGGACTTTGAAGACAACCTGCCAGGACCTCAGAGACCACTGACTGCCCTCAGACTAGAACCTGAAAGGTGATTTTTATGAAGTTGCTCAAATTATCTGCACAGTACCCTAAATTAAAAATGTTAAGAATTAGTGAAATAAGAGTAAAAACTCTCATCGACTGTTTAATTTATAGAGTTTTGGATGCCTTAGCTTTAAAAGTGTGTATGTAGTAAGGGAAAGTCTTTCCTATCTATTTTCTCAGCAGAAGCGCAGAATTTGCAGTGGGAGTTTATAGCAATATCTAAAACAAAAAGAAAAAAATGAGAGAAACTATCCAAATAGTTGTGAATTAATGCTACAGTACTAGAGGTATAACATGCAGATCAACCTATTAGGAAATCGTTCAGGATAGAAAAATTAAATTCAGTCATAGTTTTATTTCATGCACTATATTTGTTGAATTTTGAAGATTAAGTAACTAATATCTTGTAAAAAAAAGCTCTAAATTTTCTTCAGATTGAAGAAGCACATTTCTTCTAGAACATAAACATTTGAATTTTTAATGTTAATTTCAGAGTATATGATAAAAGTCTTGCTAATCACTGATGAGTTTTCTGAGGTCATGAAAAAAACCTTCCCAGTTTACTGCAAATTAAAATGACCACCCATGACATAAAAAGATTAAAATAGTTCCAGCATTTCTGTTTAAAAAAAGTCCCAAATAAAATCACTGAAAGCTTGATGGAGAGGGAGTCAGTCTTAGATCTAGGAAGACAGACAGAATCCAGATGCATCTTTAAAGTATTGACAGTGTGTTTTCATCAGGTGCTTTTGACCATGGCATAGGTCTGAGAGTCTGAAGAAAGTTCTGAGAGCATCCTCTGAATGAGCATCTGCCCACGTCTGTGGCACCCAAGATCCAAACTTCCATCGGCTCCAATTAAGCAAGATTCCCTGTATTATCCATGGGTGAGATCCATAACACCTTTTGAGTCCTGAAAATTAATAAATAAACAAATAATTAAATACCATGGAGGTCACAAAATAAGGTATAAAAATCAATGAAAATTTGAAAGTACAGAAAGCTTTCTGGCAAAACTTTCAGATTTATTTTAACTGGAACTCACAATCCTGGACTTTGAAAGAGATCGTAATTTTTACCAACCCTAAACTTTCTAATGTGATACAGAATTTCTGCATTGAGACAAAAAAAGAGAGAACAGCTTAACCTACAATTACTCATCTAATAAAATCCAGAGCCTTATTCTTAAGCAGCTGAGATAACCAAATTTTATCTGCAATAAGCATCTGAACTTTTGGGATGACCTCCAACCCATTTATGATATGTCTAAAATACACCCTTTTTTAACAGTCCATATGCTCCTTGCCAGTCTTCTACCTCCAAATACAGGCACTATGCAGCCAACTCTTAATGTATGTGAAATCCCCTGGTAGACACTCTTATTCAGAAATAAAGTGCCCTTGATCTACTGTAGCTTTACTCTCCCAATTCAGTCTCTCAAATGTGAAAGTTCACCATATTTCGTAAGTGTAACAGAGCAATAACTTATGTTCTGATTTCTGCACTTTTTCTTCATTTTCCTTAACTCCCCTAAGTGTCCCCATAAAGAAAAACCTCTAGGGTGGAAGAGGGACTCACAGTGCTCTGAACTGTAGGAGCAGGGCAGCAAGAGACCTTTTGCCTCTGTCTCTGCCCTCCTATGTTTTATATGCTGCTCCATTCCCCCCTCATGTAATTAATCTGACAAGTTTTTGAACAGCTGTCTAACTTTTTCCCTGAGCCTCGGGTAGAAAATTTTATCTTCACTAAGAACAGCATGGAAAACTTCTCCAAGTCAGTTAACAGTTTGTCTCACTGCGGGTTTTTAAAGTCTGAGTACAGATTTACAGCATGTTTTATGTATATTTTTTTAGTCCCAAGGTCCCTTCTCTTCACAGATACATACACAACGTGTCATGTAGAAAATATAAATTGTTGATTGTACAGGCACTTTCCTCCTTTTTAAACCTTTCCAAAGGTCTTTTTGTTAAATACACCCAGACACCGTTTGACAGATGAGGGGCTAATTGCTCTGTGAATTACCTCTATCGATTCCTGTTTCATGTTGAGCCAAACAAACAAAAGATATTAATGCTTCGAAAAAAATGAATGATGACCTTTCTCTGCAAACACAGCTTGCGGCCTCTGATTATTGGTGATTCCAAAGAGCAGCGGTCAATCGCAATAGCTGTAACGCTATGATCACTATAATAAGCTTGCCTGACCTTCTCTGCCATGTTAAGTGGTTTAAATTTATTTGCCCAACAACACTGGAGCTTTCATTTAAAGTCACAGAACATTCAATTCTATCTAAAGATCCAGGCTATTTTTTTTAAAGCTTTACCTTTTTTTTTTTTTTAAAAAAAAAGAAAAAGGTGTGCCTCACTTGGTAGTGACAATAATACTGGATACAAGGCTTAGCCAAGGAGTTATTTTAACCTGGATAATCAAGAGTCCTTCTTGTGGCTCTTACCGTGTGGCTTTTTCTTGAGCATTTTGCCTTCCCACTGCTCCACCATCTAAGTGTAATTTATTTTTCACTCACTCTTCAACAGAGTTGCAGTTGGGCACTATCTTTGCAGTTATCCCAGCTGGACTAAAAGAAAATCATTATCATTGAATGCAAATGTAGTCCTAAAATCCAGTCCCTGTAAACAAGATTTCCAGGGAAGTGGTCAATAGCAGAATTTGTCTACAAGCAAAACAAGCAAGCCCTTCATCAACGTTCTCCCTTCATTCTTCCTACTCGGGGTTAGTGTGAGAAAAAAAGATAGAAATCAGGGTGAGGCAAACCACAGAAGATGAAGGACTTATCTTGTTGCTAGAAGCAGTCTGCAAATTTGCTGGAATAGTCTTTATCTTGAGATTTCCACCTCCCTCCTTGGTTTACTATGGACAAGAAATATGTGCAAGACAATCCTTCGTCTTGATGTCTGTGATAATATGACACTGTATCCATAAACTGGGAATAATAATCCTTAGTGCCCTCTTCAAAGTGCTTTTCTAAGTGTTGGATACAGCAACCTCAGTTAGGTCCTTGGGAATTCAACATTCATTTTGATCACTGTTATAAGCCACTGTAGTCTGGTATCAAATGAAGGCTGGAATTCAGCAACAGGAAAATATGCTCTAAATTTCTTAGAGACAAAGATACAGTATCAGAAATGATTCCTGAGAGAAAACCAAAGCCAGCAGAAAGATGTTTGCTTCTCTCAGTCTCATTTTTAAAATTCTATTCACCTTTCCCCCTGCGAGGGAGCAAAACCACTATGGTTTGGGAAACTCCCTCTCCTTCCACACATACCAAGTACCAGCCTGGGGTCAGGGCTCACCCTCCTGGTCCCCCTCCCTGAGTGCTCAGCATGCCCAGAGCCTGTTTGTGTGGTGCTATGTGGATTCGACCAGCATCAGCTCTGTGAGCCTCACTCCCAGCCTGATATTTAATTCCTCTCTCTATTCCCCCAAAATATGAGTGAACCTGAGGAGAACAGACAAACAGTCCTCAAGGTGACTCTGCTAGGAATCCAAAGCAGGATTAAGAGGGGAAGGGAAGTTCAGATGTGTTGGCAGGCTGGTGGCATCTTTAAGGGCAGATTTGAGTGGTGATGTAGATGTGCTCAGCTTGAGGAAGTCTTGGCAGTGCAATAAAGCTGAGTCAAGTGCAGGAGAGTAATTCCCGCCAAAAAAAAGTGGTGAATCAGGTAGTCAAACTGTAGACAAGAATACAGGAAGGAGAAATGTGGGGAAAGTACCCTAAAATTTTCTCGGTGGCTATATTGGCACAGAGCACGGCTGCAGAGGATGTTTGCGCCTGTGAAAGAAACTTCTTCCCTAAATGAATTTATTATCAAAATGCCCCTGAGGCTGGAATTTAATTTCAAATAGAGCTTAAGTAATCAGACATCTATGTCTTGGAGCTGTGAAAGGCTGAGGCCTGTTGCGCTCTGAGAGATAGATATATCTTTAACATCAAAAATTAAAGTTCTGAGGAAAGGGTGTTTCAAGCTTAACAAAATTTTTATGCGTTTATATATCCGTATCCGTCAAGGAAGGAACAGTCCTTAAACCTTTATTTGCAAAATAGATTTGAGTCAGGAGAATGGTGTAAAGGATGAAATTTCAGTGGACAGACCAAGGAAGAAGTTGTCCTTTCTCCCCAGATACACAGTTACATCTTCATGCAGATACTGCCCAGTGTGACCATCATGGAGAAGGGAAATTCTTTACTTGGAAATGGTAGTATAGGATAAAGCACAACTGTGCATCAATAGATCACTGTAAAGCTTAACTCTAGACAAAAATCACTCTTTATAAATGGTAAACTGAGGCAGAAATCTGGAGAGAGGCACACAAGCAAGAAAGAAAATGAAGAAATTTGTACATCAGATCCCAAAGTTTCACATTCAGATTTCAAAAGCAGGATTGAGACAAGGAACTTTCACTAATTCTTCCTGCTGCATCTTTTTGCACATATTGAACCAAATATATCAAGCAAGCAGGTAGGTACTCACAAACCTTGAAATAAAGAGGCATCTGGATAAGGACTGAACAGGTGTTGGAAATATGTTCACACAGTTGTCAGGGTTTTTGATACACAGTTATTATGGAGACACCGTGGGGTGTTTTTTCGTTTGTTTCTGGTGGTTTGTTTTTTTCAGTGAAGATATCTTCAGCATTTTTTGCTGGACTCCTTGAGTGCAGAGAAGGTGAGGAAGGAGAGAAGTGATTGGAAGAGGGAATTATTTTAAAAGGCAGTCTTCCCACAGGCCAAAACACATTTGATTAAGGATCAAAGTGTGTTGTTATCTACTAAATCTTTCTTGTTTGCGTAAGGTGTTGGTACTGTCAGGCCAGTTTGATACTCCCAGTGCTGTCTCTTCCTACAGCCAGTATTTTTTTTTCTCAAAAATATCAAGAAGGTCAAGAAACACAGGAGTGGGGCTGTTTCTGCTTCTGAGAAACTGATCCTGAGCTTCCAAGTCACTTTTACCTATTTCCATGCAGTTGCTCCAGCCCCCTACAACTTCCTTTCCAGCGCATTCTCCTCAGGAGTAAACTAGACTTTGAAAACATAGGAGGAATTAATATCAAAATCTCTGACAAACATTTTAACCAGCTAGAGGTCCTTCGAAGGGTATTTCTGACCCCAAGAAGTAGATATAGTGTGAGCTTTCCCTGAGCCAAACAGCCCCTTGGATTTCAAATGGCATTGCTGTGTTTGGGTAGAGCACAAAATATTTTGTCCTGGAGAGTGGTTTTGGTAGCTCCACCAGTGCATCAGGCACTGGGACTAGTTTCTCACAAGCACAGCTCATCTGAAACACCATTCCACACCAGCTGGGGATCTGCTCCTTAAGAACAAAGGAAACAAATTATAGCGAGTCCCTATGGACAGAGAGCTGGCATTTCCTCCCACTTGTGCCTCCACCTAGTCAAAAATAGCTTTGGTTTGGGAGGCATCATACTCAGATGAGGATTCAAACTGCTCTCAAATTGAGGATGTTGCTCTGCCACTGTTTCTCTGAGAACAGTGGGCCACGTTTCTGGCTCCAATAGGCTGGATGTGATAATAGATGGATCTCCGAGTACTTTGGATTTTATAGGACACCTCCCAGTGGAACGCCTGCAGTTGTTAGCTCAAGGGATGAAAATTTTGTGAAGCTGTATTCCCACAGCCAGATGGGATATAGGACTTTCTCCCTCAGCTGAGAACCTTGCAATTCAAATCCCATCTAGGTAAATTACCTTTCCAGGGCTGGGTATTTCCTTTTTGGATATTCCTTGGAAGTAACCTTCAGGGAATTAACCAACTTCTTAATGGCTTGGTCAGACAAGAAGGAAGGAAACTTGCACTGGTCCAGCGGGAGGCACCACTTCAGGCATCAGCATCCTGCAATTCTTCCAAGTCGGTGAATCATAGCAGTTTAACTCTCTTTCAAGGGCAAACTTCTTCCTTTCAGATAGGCCCAAGGTAGCAAAGGCAGGGCCTAAAATAGTTCCAGCCAACATTTGGCTTTGAAAACAATTTCAAAGAGTCACTGATGACTGCTAGGAAGAAGTCTAGCCTTGATCTAGAAGAACTGGACAAAGAATATCTCTTTGAGTCTAAAGTCTGGAAAACAAGGACCTATTCAAACAATGAAACTCATTCATTAGATTTATTTAGTATCTCCATGTAGCATTCCAGGGGAATGCACAAGTAACTAGGCTTGCCCTTTCTTGTGCTTGCTGGAGATTAGAAATAACCAGATACCTGCCTAATTCCCTTATATTATGTTATATTTTAGTATATTATATTACATCAGAATTAAAAGCAGCTACAGACCTTGCTACAAAAAAGTTCAAGGTAGCACCTTCATCTCTTTACTATAAACAGGACCATGGCTCCAGGAGCTATTGTGTGCTTTTCTTTACAAAACACTGCATTACCTCCTCAATCAGTTTGTTTTAAATTTACATTTTTCTGGAGGTTCTATTCCCAGTTCAAAGCTGTGCATTTCCAGGTTAACTATAGCCTGCAGACTTTTTGAGAAGCTAATGTCTGGTGGCTAGACATTCACAATAAGTTAGGGCATCATTTGCATCAGGATCTGGATGTTGTATAATAAATGAAGAAAACAGTTTGGTAAATGCTTCAGTGCATCCTCAAGCTACTCAAAAGAGGCATGAATATGATAGTGGGTAAACCATAAAGAGGTATCTATAGATAATAATTCATATCTAATGAGGGAAATTTTCACAAAAAAGCTCAGGTGATAGGAGCTTAGGGTTGCAATTCAGATGCCAGAACTAGAAAAAAGTGTCCATTTAGTCTGACCTGCTCATAAAAGGACACTTCTGAGTCTAACCCAGGTGTGTCTTAGTATGGCGATGACAAATGGAGTCAAAGAAACAAATGGGAATAGTGTTTTGCACTGCTCTTACACAGAAATTTTGGGGTTTTTTATCAGAATCATAACAACATTTCACTTAAGATGAAATCCAGATTCATCTCTTCTTGAGTAGTTACATCCTCTGGTAAAGCTCTGTAAAAGGTTTTCCTTCCTTCCCTAGACTCCAGTAATAGTGATAATTGATTAATTGATTCAAGATAAAAAATCTGGGTTGTATTCCTGGCAGAAGTCACTGTGAACCAAAACCTTTTTATACAAAAGGATGCTTAAAAATGAATTACGGGAAAAGATCAGGAATTACTGCTCTCTTTCTTAAAAAAAAATAATATTGGGTTAAAACTCAGATGTTTGAAACAATTTCCTTGAAGATGTTTTAGGCAATATCAGTTAATAAAATCAAAAGGGTTTTAAGAGTCAAATATACTTCCTTACATTTATGTGATTTGTATAACCTTTTGCACCTTAGCCTATCTCAGCAGTAAAAGAGGTTTTGCTACAAAACTGAACAGTCCAGCAGCCAAACACTGCCCCAGTATTTAACAGGCAAGTTATTCTTTAAAAGAAAATACAAAAATGGTTGACATTAGAAACATTTTTCTATAGCAATGTTCATATGAAATTCAAATAAATATTCAAGATAAATTGCTAACCTTCACAAAAATGGCCCATGCAAGAATTAAAATTTGGTCTATATGAGCAGAAGGAGATTTCATTCTTTTAAAATAATTGTTTAGAAAGTATTCCAGTCCAAATTATGAACGTCAAGCCTACAAAATGTTATTTTTAAACATCAAGCTGTTTTCTTTTACTTAGAGAGAAGCCAAGGAATAAATTGCTAAATATAGTTTATATGTTGGAAAAAGTGACACAACCTTCATTCTCTTGGTGCTGTAAAATATGTAACTTTAAATACAAATTTTACGGAACAGTATTTTGCTCAACAGAGATTTCATTTCACTGAGTGAATCACATTAATAACACTTAGCTTATATAGTGCTTTTCATCTGCAGATCTCCCAGCACTTTACAAAACGTAAATTCATTACCAATATTTTACAGAGATGCAATAAAGGGATTTGCTGAAGGTTACACAGTGAGTTGTAACACGGCTGCTGAAGGAGTGAAGGCCCAAAATCTTGTTCCCTGCCTGTTAGAAGATAATGTCCTGTACATTAATTGGTTTTTTGTTCTTCTTTCAGAATGTGTCACTGGAATAAGGCCCGGAGGCTTTATTATGGTGAAGCAAACCAAGTCAGGTATCCCGCAACATTTTGTGATCCAACTACTGCATTTTTTTTGCCCTGTTTATCATTCTGGTGTCTCCACGGACAACTGGGAAAGCTACTTCTATACACAGAGCAGTCCCTGATGAAAGAACTTGAACAAAATCAGGGAAAAAAGAAAGACAGGTGTGACAGTGAGCCTTTGACAAGTGACCAACTGCAATTTATTTATTTTTTAATGAGTTACCTTGGGAATTAAAAGCTTGGTGGAATGACAAAAGGAGGAAGAGGAGATGAAATGAGAGGGTGGACCCCCCTATAGTAGGGGTCCAAATAAAAGAAGAAATACCATAGATGAATATCCTAGAGTGTTACATTCAGCCATGGTGATGGTTTTCTGCAGGGATTTCTCCAGCATAAATCTCACCTTGGCTTTTCCTCCCTTTCTAAAATGGAGGCTGCCCCATGCTGAAGGAAGAGAGGGAATGGGTGATGTTAGAAATTAAGACATGAAAGAAATTCCTGAGTGGAAATGCTCTGCAACCACTCTCCAACCTTTCCCCAAGCTGCAGTACCTGTGTTTGTTACTTCCTTCTGGCTCTTAGTGGGCTCAGGGAGATAGCCTGGAGGATCCACACTATTTCCTAAAAGATACTTGTCTTCTTCGTTAAAATTATATGCAATTTATAGGACTTTATGTGGTGACAGAAAACAGCATCATCCCTAAGTTATCTGTATTCTGCAAAGCAACGTCTCCAGAACTTGTGCCTCAATATTTTCCATCAGAAACCCTTTTCTCCAAATATCTTTTACAAAATATTTTAGGGGGGAAAAGAAAAACTGAATATGGATAGTAGATAACAAAGAATTCATGATCTTGGGAAGAAAACAAATTATTCTTTGGGTAGTTTTCCAAATCCTTAACTTCAAAGGTAAAAAAATGGGATTTTGGCCTTTCCAAACTCAAATGACAGAGATATAAATTTGGATGAAGCATTTCATTCAGGAGAGTCACACTGGCTTTGTGTGTATGGAATTGGGAGCAGCATCTGAAGAACCAGCATGTCAGAGCACACTTGCAATTCTTCCCAGAATTCCTGAGGAGGAAAAAGAAAAGTTTACTGTTACTTCATTTACAGTCGTGCTTTTAGCAGTACAATAAAATCCTACATATTATACCCTTGACAGATGTGGAGTGGTGTGTCTCCACATAAATAGAATTAATTAGATCATTGATTCACAGCAGCAGAAAATCCGACCCTCTATTCTACAGCACGTCAATGTTATTACACAAACAATAAGATTTGCTTAACAAAAATATAACTCTGGTCTTTTCAGGTATCACTGATACTTGATTGTTTCGAGTATTGGCTTTCTGACAGGGTTTGGAATGAAGCCATTTTTATTAATTTAGTTATTTTTGCTGATATAAAAGGTCGTCTATCATGTTAATGATGTATCGGTCTGTGGTACCACCGAACAATAATTACAGAATGTTCCTAATAGTAAATCATTTGTCACAATCAGGGCTCACTACAACAACCTTTTGTTGAGCAATAGAATACATTAGGTGAATGGCAATACACCTTTATGCTTACCAATTAAAGGATCCCACACATACAGCATTTACATGAACTTTACAGCGAAGTATCATGAATTATGAACTGCTGCTCACCAAATCGTGCTAGGTATAGAACTCGCTGCTAATTTTTAACTTGTCAAATCATTTATATGTATCTTTTCAAGTATAATTGGAGCTGCAGACAGATTTCCCAGTCTGTCAAATCAGAAGTGTTTGGAAAATTTCAGAGGATCAGGGACTTTGAAAATAGACACAAATAAATATTTAAAAGACCAGTTAATCTATTCAGAATGTAAATATGTCCTGTCACTCTATTACTCCATTTAGATAGTGATAAAATTTCTTCTTGTTTTATCCATTTGGTGAAAACTGTTAAAAGATTTTAGTTTAGGAAAGAGGATCCCAAGCTGTAACGACAGGTAGTACATGAATTACTGGCTGGTCAGCTATGAAGAACAATTTGATCACACCCTGCTGGAACATCGATTTTACTTCCAGCTGCTGACAGTCATTAACATATATTAATAAATCAGAGGAGAAACTTTTAGTGCTTATTCTCACAGAGCTGCTACATGAAGTTGTACAACAGAGGTGTTCCATGAATTAGTTTGCCCTAAAATGGGCAAATTAGTCTGCCCTTTAACAATAAATAGATTTAATAATTTCTGGGTTTGGATATTCCCTCCACGTGGTTTTAAGGGTCCAGGTTGTGTTCAGGGTCAGTAATCCTGCCCTTCCCTTTACCTTGTAATACCCTGCAGAAGGGAGAGGCCATGGCTGTCACTGATGTTACGCCTATTACAAGCCATTAAATCCTTGGCCACATGAGCCCAGCAATGCCTAGACTGGATAAATTAACCAAACCTGAAAATAGATTGTTTTTGTAGTGGTTCAGAGGTTTCTCACTCTGACTCTTGGATTGAGTCAGCATGGATTTGCCAGACCACCAGGAGATTGTCCTCTTCCCTTGCGAGGTCCTCATGCGCTTCAAATCATGGCCATCTACTGGATCCTTCTCCGTGCTGAACTGTTGAGCCTTCTGCCTCAGGAGAAATGAGAAATCTCACAAAAGTGAGAGAAAAAAGCAGATGAGCTGCCAGAGCAGCGCTGTACTCCACCCATATGCCTCAATTATCTCTCCCAGGCCTCTGCAACACCACACACCACATCAGGAGCAGCAGAGGGACTACCAATGAGTAATTAAACCTCTTATTGCTTTGCATGGCTGAGTAGTTTTCATAACAGCACTGCACAAAACTTGAGATTCGCAGATTTTTATATAAGCTCCTCAACATTTCTACTTGCCTCTCTCTCCTTTTTTAATTTCAACCGTTAGAATAAACTTTATTGTGAACTGCTGGGAATAAGAGGATTTGAGCAGGCAAATGCTAAGATGATTGTTCATTAAACCCAATGACTTTGAAACTGCCTCTGTGTCAATTAAAATAAAAACTGTCAAATGCTCTAAAAGAGCAGCTTTGTATAATAGGAACTCTGTTGAGTTTATTGGCAAAGAAAGAGAGCCGTTCCGTGAGGTGATGCAGAGGAAAATAATACACTATGCTTAGGAATGGTGTCCCATTCTTGCCTGTTTCATCCTCAATGAGGAAAACTGTACATAACATATGTATTAACATATAAATACACACATACACACTTGCTGGACAGCTGGAGAAAGAAGGGGTTTGGCCTTTTACTTTGTTTTTCCAGTGGATTTTTTTTTCCCAAGCTAACAATTAGGATTAATTGTCAACTTATAAACCACCGGGTTTTGTTTTGTTTTGTTTCTAACTGGATGCAGATTTAACACTTCGTATAACTTAAAAATGCCATTTTGTTACAGTAGCCAACCAATCCGACAGGGGATCTTCACGCCTGTGTGTCAAGTGTCAAACATAAAATAGCTGTAAAATGGGACAATAAAAAGCGTGTTACTGTAGAATTCTGACAGCCCCCACACTTGGCAATTAGGGAGCCTTCATAACAATTAACAGAACTGAAGTCAGATTGAAGAAGTAAGTGTGGATGCGTAGGATGGACATGATGGAGGTGCCTTCCTTCTGCAGATATCCTTCTTTCCCCATCTAATGGCAGTATGTGTGTGCATGGCCATTCCTGGTCAAGGAGAAAACAAACATGAGGCAAAGTAACTGGGTCTTCTTGTAAGAAACCATGCTGGGTCCTCAAGAGGGCGGCGAGGAGAAGGAGGGGGGATATTTAAAAAAAAAAAAAAAATTAGAAAATTCAAATGTCTCTCCCCCCATCCCCACAAACACCACCCACCCCTCACCATGTTCTGTCCAGAAGAAAAATCCCTCAGCCGCAATGGTTGTTTTTATTAAATTCTCCTCAATAAAAAGCTCAGGCAGGATTTATTAGGTACTCAGGGCGGACGTTTAGTATTTCGCCAGTTATTAAGTGAAAATCAATAGAAAGCAAAGAAAATGGAAGTCACTGCACTGTTAGCACGCTGTTGTCGCCCAGATATTATGTCGGCTGTCTTGTAGATTCATGACAGACGAAAGCGGCCGGGAGAGAACTCTTTCTGCTTACATTGCAGGAGCCAAAGTGGGGTTATTCATTAGATCAGGCAGCTGGCCAGATGGATTTCCAGTTCAGTTTTACCATTTATCTTAAAAACGCCTGTATCGAGTGAGAAAGAACACTGATATTATGTGATATCGATGGCAGCTTTATGTATCTAAATCAGGATTTATTGTTATTTTGTTCTGAAGACCTTTTTTTCTCAAGAAATACCATTTCACTGGAAGAAAATAATAGCTAAAACCTTGTCAAAGATAACCTTTCATGTTGTTCGTGCACCGCTGGCTGTAAAACAAATAGAACCCAGGGTATAAATAGGTTTAACCACATCCTTACAAATCATTCCCTTTAGGATTTTCTTTCTTTTTTCTTTTTTTTTTTTTTTTAATGGTACAAACGTGGGGTTTGTTCATTAGTTGTTTTTCTTGCCAGTAATTTCACTATAAATAACGTCAGCATTTGTTTTAATTGCATTAAAAAGCTCTAGATGTTTAATGTCTCTGAAAGGCCACAGCAGAAGGGGTTTTTCTTTTAAGTGGGTGAGTTTGGGGAGGAATTTTTTTGAAGTTTTTTAATCTTTTGCTTTTTTTAAAGCCTCCCTCTCTGTTACCAAACTTTCACCCAGATCATCACAACAGAAGCAACAACAGCTGTTCTACCATAAAAAAAAACGTGTTTTTAAGAGGCAGGACCAGATCTCTGAAAGAGATTAGCTCCTGCTCAGGCACTAGAGGAAAAGTGCGGCTTTTCAAAAGTTTTCAGCGTTCAGCAAGTTCCATTTTCTCCAGATCGTAGGAGCCCTTTTGCAGGACTGATTTATTTTTGCCCTAATCAGGAACAGAGTGCTGCTCCTCCTGAACCTCATCTCCCTTACAAATGTGTGTTTGGAGTGGTTGCAGCATGAGGTTCTTGTACCTTCCAGAAGCATTGAGTGCTCGGTTTGAACCTCACATGAAGAGACACAAGATCAACCCTTTAACAGTTCAGTTGTTGATGGCACCAGGTCTGATGAGCAGTGCAGGCACACCATGGGTTGGTGATGGCAATCCCAGCATGGTTTATTGAATTTTTTGTTTGCTGGTCCACAAATAAAACTCCATACTCAAAAACCCACTACCTAAAAAGCCAAACCTATGGTGAAATAAAACATGTGCTGCCAATCTCTAAATCATTTGGAAAATAGTTGTGAGAGGTGGGAGTGGGATTGGTGTTCTTTCAGATAAGGACAACAGTATTGGTTTGGGGGGGGGGGTTTGATTGCCCACAAACTAAATTGAAAGAAACCCACGGGGACACATGAAGAAGCCTTAGAGATGCCACATCTCTATGACCAAGGCCCTCTTCATGCACCCAGGCGTTTCAACTCCTTTCCTTCCTCTTAACCATGCTGTTATTAAACACCTTGGCTCTTGATCAGACATCCAGTTCAACCCATCCAGATCCATTCCAGGCCATGGCAGCACCATCCAGGCTGTCCCAACTGGACTTTGCCCATATCAGGGTCTCTTTGGGAGACAAAAACTTTTGTCATGACTTAAACAGCAACTTCAAACACAGCCTTCAGTCAGTCATCCTTCAAAGAGTGTGAAGTCTGTGGAGCACAGGAAAAAATAAAAAAGTCACTTTGAGTCAGGCAGATACATACAAGAGAACTTAGAAAGTTGTAAATAACATCACCACCCTGGCAGGAAGAAGCAGAGTGCATTGCTTTTACAGTTCTTTCCTCTTTTCCTTCTGAAAGTGTCAGCCCGTCAACATTTCATTGACATGCTGGACAGTTTCCCCTAGCTCAGATGTTTTTCTAGGATCTCTGAGTGTTTAGCTTGTCTTTGTATCCACTGTACCACGGGAAGAGGAAATCATTGTGCCTGGGATGGAGTTACACATGTGCTCTTCCCTTAGTGATGGTTCAGCTATTGCTATCCTGCAAAATCCTTTGATTTAGCACCAAATCTCAGGCAACCTCCACTGCAGATGCTTAGAGAGGCAGTGGCAAAAGCAGGAGATCTTTTTCAGCCACAAAGGTGTTCTTTCTTGTGTTCAGAACTCTTTAAACACAGGGTGGGCACAGTTTGCCTTCACCGTGCATGTTACTGTGCTCCTGCTAGAACATCTCTGAGTCACTCACAGGCAAACTGGACCTGGTGAAGACAAGAGCTACTGAAGGACACTGGGACTTCTGTACTGGTGACCATTCACACTTCAATTCTTTTAAAAATGATATTTCACCAAGCAAATTAGGAGCCAGAGCATCCATCCAGAGCTTTTGTGAGATACAGGACTATGTGAATACCAGCAAAGGACACATAACTCTGCCTTTTTTAGGCACTTATTTTATATATTTTGATAGAGATTCTGGATGAAATTGCTATTGATAAATAAACATAGCAGAAATGTGAATCTGGAGTTCCTAGGTCCCAGGTGAAAGCTGTGCAGTAGTTGCAATGGTTTCAGTTTTATATAGCCATAGGCAGTGTTTCGATGCAACTCTGCAAAATATTCCTGTTTATTTGTTCTCATCATCACTCAAAATACATTTCTAGCTAGGAGAGTTTCCCATGCAATAAAACTAGCCAAGATTCCTCTCTCTAGATAATAAAGAAAGAATAATGTCTAAAACTGGTTTGCTTAGTTTCTTTTTGAAGTTGTGTCCTCCATATCATCCCAGAAGTTTCACAAGAAGATATTCATTCCTCTGTGATGGAAATGCCTCTTTCTAATTTTGACCAAAGTGACATGTAATGGTGAGCTACCTCCTGAGGGAATTTTTAAATGTAATTATGTGTCTTTCACCAAAACATTTCAACATTTGCAAAATGATACGTTAGTTGTTCAGTTTAGTTTTATTAAAAAAAAATAAATCCATAGTGTTTTCTTTCTTGGTATGCAGTTCCTGTGTCCTCTGGTGCTGGCAGTGGCAATTTTGTGACTGTGTACAACAACCTGAACCATTTCTGTCCCAGAAAACTTTTTCCCAGATGTGTTTTTTCTGTAGTGAATGTCTGTTGTCTTTTTTTAAATTTGCTTTTAAAACACAACATCTATAATGAAGCTAAGGAAAATAGAATGTATTCCCTTTAGATCAAGATAGAAAAGTCTTCCTCCTCTAGAAGACTATTACATGCATATTTTTAAGAAAAGACAACTTTTTAGTAGAAAATATGGAAAACATATTTTTTTAGCATTTTGCAGCACTTTGTTGTTGTCTGATGTTGAAACCTCTACAGGTCTGAATTGTTTCTTCCCTCCAATTCCATCTCCACTGCCTCTCCATCCCCCTCTCTTCTCCCATGGGCATCTCTGCGGTTGGTGCAGACAGCCAGACTCAGCCTGAAAGCTCTACCAGGAGATCTCTTCAGTCTCTAAAGTGTTTTCCAGTTTTCCACATCAGTCCCAAGGCAGAAACTCAAGTTTTCTTCCTCCCCTCTCCCCGCCTTGTCCAAGCCAGTTTGCTAAGTAGTTTTCTCAGTGAGAACATTAAAAAAATACTAACACCTGATTTGATTAGATCAAGGCTTGCTTTTCTTTTTTTGAGAATTGTTAATAAAATCACACTTCTGAAAAAAAAAACCAGGATGGAATGTAAATGCTGCACTAATTTAATTACACTTTGGCGCTGGGAGACACTAATGTAAATATTCTGGTGAGTAGGCCTAAGACACTTGAAGTAATTACTTAAAGGCTTCCTTTCAAAGAATCTCCCCCTTTTTATTAAATGCCTTTTAACATTAGCACTTTCTTCCTGACAAATTAAATGAAATTTCATTACTCTCCCTGACTTAATGGCATGAGGCTGCCTGCTGCAAGTGAGAGTTAACCCTCTCTGGATGGAAGACACAGAGTTTGCGTGCTCTGGTTGGCTCTTGGTGTCACCACATTGCCCGAGCATCCCCCTGGATCCCCATCATCATCCTCAAATGTGCCTCTAAGTTCTGCCTTGTACCCCATGTCCCAGAGTATCCCATTTATCAGCTTATGGAGGTATCCAGATTTTCATTTTCTCCAGGTTTAGGAGAGCACATGTTGAAGCTGGGAGCTGATCCTAGAGGATCATTATTGATATGCCCATGAAATTAAAATCCCTATGAGGAATTTCATAGAATTTGTAGAAATATAATAACAGATTCATATTTATAATGACCATTGAACTGGGTAGGATAGTATTCCAGCATTTGATGACAGTGCAAAACTTCTAAAATATCACAATTCTGGGACCACGGGCACCTTTAATGCTGCATTCATGTACTCACAAAGAGAATTGAGAAAGAAGCAATGTTGCTGATCAATACCTGTGTGAGCAGATTTACTTTTTGATCAAAGCCCACTTGACCAGTTCATTTTGTAACTTCCCCCTCCCCATTGATTTCTCTTTAAATTAAATAAAAGTGGGGTCAGGTTATCTCCTGTTTTATTTACATACCTACATACAATCCACAGGTCCCAGCAGGCCAGCGTCCAGGCAAGGGAGCTGGTGACAAACTCTCTGTCATGCTGTTTATATACTGTCCCTGCAGCACTGGGAGCTGAGCAAAGCTTTTAAAGCAGCTGTGGGAGCCGATGCTCGTAGGCTGGCAAAGAAAGTGAAGAGGCAGTGAAACAGCCCTCTGCCCATGGCATTCCAGGCAGGGAGTCCCATCCTGTGGATACCTCCTAAAATATGACTCCCAGAGGTGGGCAGAGCCTGGCAGGTCAGGATGCTCCCAGCCCTCTGGAGGGTTTGATGTTGTGGGCCGCAGCAGTTTCAACCCTCAGACAACTTCTGACCCTGCAGGGTTATCAGTGTGGTACCTGTTATCTGCGTGATTTTGCCCATCTCTGTTTCTTCTTCCCCACTCCTCTAATTCTGAGATTACTGAAGGGCCACTTCAGAGTCAGCCTCCCACCAGATGTGCCTCGTGGTGACACAGAATCATAGAATAGTTTGGGTTGGAAGGGATTTTAAAGATCCCAATACCTCCATCATGGGCAGGAAATCTTCCACTAGACTTCTCCTCCAGAGTATATTCCTGCATATCCCCTCTCTCTTGCATTATTGTCCCACAAATGAATTGCTGTGCCCACACAGCTACAAACAGAAATATTGCCCCTTTGCTGTGGGGTTCAGCTGTTGCCCCCAAATGGAGCTGATGGAGGGTAGAAGGTTCCAGTTGAACATTACAGCCACCTCTAGCCAACATCTCTCTGTCAAGGTTCAAACAAATCAGCAAACTCTTCATTTTACTCCAGCAGAGAATCTGGCCTTACATATAAATAGAAAAAACTACTGAGCTGCTATATCAAAATCAATCCTGTCCTGCCTCTTGAAGCTGCCAGAAACAGGGGAAATTTATGCTAGTTTTAATAATGGCTTTAAAAAGTTCTTTGATGAAAAATTACCTCTGGGTCTGCCTCTTTGGAGTGTGCTTCACCCATAGTACATGAGTTACCAGTGCCAATTTCCATCTTATCACAGATGTCCTTTCTCAGAACGCAGAGTATTTGGGGCTGAAAACAAGGGCCTTGCAAACTCAAGTTCACATGGAACATTTTTTTTGGCAGGGTCCATAGGTCAGCCTATAAAGAAAGAAAATATCTCTGTTTTCTTCTGCAGAGTTATCAGATTTTGAAAAGAGAGCTTTCTCCTCTTGTGAGGTCCAGGTAAAAGTTCACCCATTCCCTGGCTGCTTGCTTCTGACAAACAAAAATTAAGGACCTGAAAATAACTGTTTTATCTGAAAAAATGCTAAACATCCCAAAACAAACATTCGGCTGTGCTGCTGCCAAATTCCACAAGTAAGAGAGCTGCAGGCCGAGACAGCTCTCGTCTCGCTGGGGAGTAACGGGTAAAGTTTGGCCAGCTGCCCCTTCCAGCCCTTCGGGGACCCACAATCCAATTGCAGTGACTTAGCGGATGTGAATTTCAAGGTTACACCTGGGTGTTCAAGGGCAGGGCCAAGTGTAATCGGCACTTAGATCATAGATTAATCTTATTTGCCATCTATTAGGTTTGATTCCTGCTTCCCGCTCTCCCTCCCTAAAGCCAGGATTATTGTGATAGTTTAAGATAATGGATTCTAACGGAAGAAAGGTCACGCAGGCATTGAGATTTGGAACCTTAAGATAATATGATTAATCTAAAAGCTTCTTTCTAAAAGGGGAGGGTACACTCTCATAGGTTTAATTGAGGGGAGAGAGCGAGAGAGAGGGAGGGAGGGATGGAATTAGCAACATGAAAGGAGGAGTGAAGGATCCTACTTTTGTCAACTGCAATTAATTAACATAGTGAGGAAACAATCTTCATTCATTTTCAAGCTGATAGAACTGGTCTTTTTTTCTTTTAAATCTCTAAAAGTGATGATTATTCTATTTTTAGATTTTTTTAATGCAAGTCATTAATTGATAAAAACATGCATATTGATTTTCAGGGATACATACATGACAAATATAAACTATCTGATATGCATGTAAAAATTCATGTTCTGAGGGATGGATTTTGCTGTATAAATGAGATATTCTAGTATCAGGTGCTTGGATTTTATAGGCACTGTAAGAAAATTCCACAATAGAGAAATATATTGCAATAAGTTTATAGGGATAGCCAAAATGTTCTGGGGACTGTGGAGAGAGACTTGCTGTCCCAAAGAACCAGCAATACTATATTGCTGCACAGTGTGACATAATAAAACCTACCCTTAGTTATTTATCCTGCCTGAGATTATCAGATAAAGGAATTCAAGAACAAAGAAATAGTCCCTTTGTTATTTATGACATTTATTTACTTGGGCATTTGGATAACCAAACATGAAAAAAAAATAAAATCATGTCCTTATGTTCAGCACATGTTGCTTCAATACCACAGGAATTTTGTTCAAATATTTTTTGAAAAAATGTCTGTCATATTTCCATTCCATTTTTAAATCATAAAAATATTTCCCTTAAGATTTATAAACAACTACTGAATACTAATAAACACGTTAGAGGCCCAAATCAGGATTGCTATTAACGAGCATTTATGTATGATGACCCTGCCCACCCACCGACTTAGAATAATAAAGGGGAAATACTTTTTGAGTGACTCCTGGCTCTGCAATCTTTTGTCCCATCATGGAAATGTTCAAGGCCAGGTTGGATGGGGACCTGAGCAGCCTGACCTGGTGGGTTGCACCCCTGCCTGTGGCAGTTTTGGCGGCTGGAACTAGATGGTGTCTAAGGTCCCCTCCAAGCCAAACCTTTCCATGGTTCTGGGATTCTGTAATTCCATGGTTCAAACGTCATCCTTTCCTCACAGGTGCTTTTCCTCAGTCAAAAAAATTAAAGTGAAATGCACACACAGCCTTGTTCCCACTCTATAGAACTTTGTGCAACCACTTAAAAATCATAGGCTTATGGAAAGGGTCACTGGTGTTGGGAATGCTGTAGGGAAATGGGGTGTTTTGCATTTCTTGTGTCTGGACTTACTAGTTCTGGGTTAATGGTTGGACACACTCATTTTAGAGGTTTTTTCTAACCTAAACACTTCTGTACTGGATGGATTTAGAAATTTTCACTGTTATGCTCCTTGGGGCACAGAAGATCAACTCCATACCCTAAAGTGCACCCACATGTCCATGTGCACATCCCCAGAGCTCACTTCCCAGGGTGCCCAACCTGCCTGGAGCAGAGCCCTGATGCTGCCACGGTCCCTGTTAACACGGAATGCATGGAGCTTCTCATTTTAACCCCCTCCCTTCATGATCAGTTTTGTCCCTTTCCACAATACATCCTCTCAGCTCCTGCATGAAAAGGAGGGCAGGAGAATTTCCTCTCTCCCTGACCTTGCAGCCTGACGAGCTACTGGTGAGATTATTCCTAGAAACTCAAGAACCAAACCAAGTGTTACTGCTGCCGTGGCTGAAGGGTAATGTAATTAGAACTTGAGCTACGACTGCTTAATACAACCTGTAATAATAATATATGTCTATCATCATTCAGAGCTATTCTAAGACTCAGAGCAGTATTAAAAGCCATAGGAAATAATTAGTAGTGAAGAGGAATCATGAGTTGCAGGGTGCTGCATTCACACCAGAACCAGCTGCATATGGCTTTAAAAATGACTGTCTCCAACATATGCCATCCCTGCAAGAGCATCTATAGATAAGTTAATATAAGAAAAGATAAAATCCCACGAATGGATTAAGCTATATATTAAGCTTTATAATTCTGTGGATAACTGAGGGAAGGACATTAAACTGAGGCTGGGGAGAGAGAGAGGATGGAGCACTTAAGATCCCACTGTGGGTGTGCACAAGTCAAATGGTTGCCGCAGTTTTTGCACTGAGTTTGTGAAAATGTGAGTTTTTACCCCATAATGTTGCTCTGTAAAGTGTTTTAGAGTGTCATATGGAACAGGAAATATAGGTTTCCAAGGGAAAAGAGCAGTGAGACCAGACAAAACTGCTGGGTGAGCAGGTCTGCAGCAGCTGGATATACCTTTGAGAGGGGCTGAACAGGAGTAGGTAGAGGTAGGGGTCAGTCACAAGTTGGTCACAACTAGTGATGGACAGACACACAGATCAGTCAGGAATTCACTGTCTTCCTTTTCAAGGTGCCACATTAGCACAGTTAATTGTGCATAAAACATTGGAAAGCCTCTGTGTTGTTCACTGCAGTTCTAATTTGCCTCCACAGAAGTGTCAAATTTTTGATGGTATTTTAGCCAAGTTGTCATCAGAGTCCTTCGAGAGACTGCCTAATTCTGATGGTGGAAAAATAAATATTTAGTCCAATCCATCTTGTTTAAAAAGTCTCTGTGAAGATGCAAAAAAGAAAAGGACATTTAAGATTGCCTGAAATTCATCACTTGGGACTGAAGGACCTGATCCTCCAAAACTCCTTGGCCAGGAGCACCAGACATTTAAACACTCACACATCAAGTGCATAGACACTTCCCCTGGCCTTGGTATAAAAGTAAAGATGTTTTTGCTGTGTCAGTACCCAAAATTTTGTGGCTCTGGGAAAAGCAATTTTCAGACCTCTCTTTCAGAATCAGGCCTTGTATTTTTAGAGAAGAGTATCTCCACAACTGGCTTTGAGCTTCAAGTTCAAGCAACCCCAAAGGTTCAAAAGCAAATGCTAAAATGTCTGTTATTTTGCTTTTTCTCCCCCAGTTTTTGCAGGATTTGTGACCCACAGTGCTGCAAGGGGTGGGGGGGGGAGCACTTCGTTAAAGAGGTATAAAGGGATTTTGCTGTGACATTCAGCAAAAATCCTCTCACAGTGAAACAACATTAGCAAATCTCCAGGCTGATGTTCTGCTTGTTGGTAGAGCAGAAACAAATATTTCTCATGCTGGGGTGCTCCAATATTGCCCAGAAACACATTAACACCTTTAAAAAAAAGGTACTTCATCACTTCCACCCTCATAATACAACCATCACTTTTTGAAGCATGCAGACAGCTTCAAAGCTGACATCAAACCTAGGAAAGGCTTCAAGATGGAAATTAGTGGAATAAATGAAATAGAAAAGGAAAGTCTCTCTGTTGCCTGGGACCTGGGGGATTGCACAGACACGCAAAAGCTCCCCATGGTAGGTTTCTTTCCTACAGAACAGGGTTGCATCTGGAAGTGTTGGTCCCCATTTCCCACAGATGAGTCCTAAAATCTGCCACCGCAGGACAACTGCCTAAGTGCTTCAATCACCTCAGCAGATAGTGTTTTAGCAGAATATTTCCCTGCTCCTCCTTCATTCAGCTGCTGGGATGGGTATGTTTTTCACCTTCCTTGGAAGTAGTTGTCAGCTCTCTTGAGCCTCTCCAGAGGAAAAGCCTCTGACTAATATATGATGTGCTTATTCATCCCAGACGTAGGGCATATCATTCTCGAATGACTGACAAGCGTTCTAAAATGAAGAGAGCTCCAAGTGTGCTCTAATAGTGATGGGAAGCATTTCTAGTCAAACATAAAGCAAATTAATGTGAGCCCCCACTGCACCTTTAATCTGGAAATGTCATAAAGTAATAAGCAGAGTGACCCTGGCAATGTCTAAGGTTGGATTTCAATAGATTTACATCTTAAAGGGCAACTACATATTTTTAAGTAGTAGGGGACCAAATTCAGAGCTTCTCTTTCACCAGTGCAAACCTGGAGGGACCCCACCAATCTCAGGTACGACAGAGATCAGTGGATCTTATTTTATAAGTCTTCATTACAATAATACTCATCACTATATCAGTGGGCAGCTCCCCCATCAAAAAAAAATCCTTGCCTCTCAATATCTCTCATTAACTTCAGAAAGGGCAGACTCCAGTCTGCGTGTCTCATTTCAAACTAGTTTCATCAGAAGTATGTTTAATTAACACACTCTTTTGATTAACATTCAGAATTAAAAGCTGTTTTGAGCAGTTCCCCAAACAGAATATTCAGTAACACAGATGAAAAACAATAGACTACAGGTCACATCCCAGTGCAGAAGAAACAGTTTTCTTCCAGAAATGGAGTATCAACCCAGACCTGATCCTTCTGTTGCTGTGGAAAATGCCTTATTTTCTAGGTGAATAAATGAATAAATGTACAAAATACTCAAAGCAATGACACCTGAGGAAATTCTTTAAATTATTTAATCCCTCTTCTCCATACGCCTTATTTAGAGCCTTTTGTCTTCCTTCTTAAGACCTATTTTAGATGAAGGACACCAAGAAATCCATTTCCTAACTAGATACAACATTTTTCAAGAAAATTAGGAGACCCAAAGGAGTGAATATGGATGATGAAGTGGCAGTGACTCCCATGAGCTCTGCAGTGCCTGATGCCACATCATGGAGGAGAAATGTGCTATACTGGGACATCCAGTAGCTCTTTCCAGTGTTTGTAACTGTTATTTGCATTCTCTGCATGACCTTTGCTGAGGTCAGCCCACACCAGCTGGGGCAGAACCTTCTCCCACTCTGCTCATGATCCTGCTGCAAGTCTTACTGAGCCATCCCTGCTTATAGGACATGACTTTGGGAAAAATCTCTCCCAGCCACAGTTGGGCACCTCTCTGAGTGAATGCATTGATGCTCCTGATGGGCACCCAGGATGAATTAATCTGGAAGCACTTGTGGCTCAGGAATCCAAAGCTGAAGGAGCAAAACAGGGAGCAAAGCAAAAGGAGAGCGTTGCCACACAGTTCCATCTCCTGCAAAAGCAGAGCTCTGCTTGAAGAGGCAACACATGCTCAGGGGATGGAAACTCAGTAAGCACGAAAAAGTTAATACAATTCAACAATTTACAGCAAGATCTCATGTTAAAGACATCTATTTATTTCTGCACGAGGAAAAAAATCGTAAGATAGTTGCATTTTTGCATTAATCCCCTACTCTACCTGCCATTTTCTCTAAAACACGGGAAATTATCAAGAAAAGATTGATGAAAGAATGGGGGAGAAAGGCATCAAGTAGCAGGTATATTGTTGTATTTGTGTGCTTTCACTTAATACAGGATTACATTTCAGCTTAAATCATTCCAGGGGTTGGAAAAGAAAAATGAAAGAAAAAGGAAAAGAAAATACATTTTGTGATGGGTTGACCGTACCTATATGCCAGGTGCCCACCAAAGAAGCTCCATCCTTCCCCTACTCAGCCGGGGAGGGGAGAGAAAATTTAATAAAAGGCTCGTGGGTCAAGATAAGGCCAGGGCACATCAACCAGGTAAGGTTTTGCTTCTTGAAATTCCAGTCACTGGTATCACTCCACCGAGGAAATGGAAAGGCAGAGGTGTGCAAAAGCATGGGCTGTCCAACAGTTAGAGCAGGGAAGGGAAGACAGAGCCTGTGGAGCAGCAGGCACAGACTGGCCATGTAGCCCTGAGGCGGTGGCAAAGCGCCCGGCGCTCAGAAGTGTCAGGGATGACTCCTATTTAAATTACTGGGATCTGCAAGAGCCAGGCACCTCTTGAGGAGAGGGGGACGTCAGGCTCTGAAATGTTATGGTTTCCCCCAATGTGAAATGGGGTTAATCATACATCCCTAACTCACAGGGGTGTTGTGAAGATTGATCAGTTAATGTTTGTACAGAGCTTTGGAAATGTAAAGTGCTATATAAATGCTAAGGATTATTATGTTCCACTCTTTCTCTGCAGCTGAACCCTTTGGGGAAAAGGAAGAAAAATCTATTAAAAAGTGCTACTTGCATTTTACATCTCTGCTTCTTTTTCTCTTCCTTGATGCTTTTAGTAAGTTGGGGGGGATGATCTCTAAAAAGGATTTGTGGGCTCATGTTCTGAATCCTCTGTCAGCCTCCCTCACCAGTAGCTAACCTCGTTTTCACTCATACATATTTAAGGTGGGATATGACATCCTTTATCATACACCTATACCCCACAGTCAGTGCTTGAGTTCAAACCACAGCTTCTAGTGCAGGATATGGCCCTAATCCTTTCTCAGTTAGAACACGGTGGCATTGGCTGTGGGGCTCATGGATCAGATCTTCCACTTGGGCTTTGGCTTCCCCCAGAAACTGGCTGCTGGATGATGAGCCTGTTATGTGGTCTAGCTCACCCCTAACTGAATGTTAAGGAACACATTTCGCCCTGTGAGAAGAGCTCGTGGAGACTGGTGTCTGTGAGCCCTTATTGTAGGTTTCATGGGCAGAAACACCAACAGAAGTTACCCCTAAATTTAAAAGTATGAAGGAAATAGGGTGCATAAACAAAATCTATTCTGTCAAAATCAAGAGTGACTGTGGAGTTATTGGGGCAATATTTCTGTCTCTTCAGGGAGAAGTTGGGGCTGTTTAGTGTGGAGAAGATTGCATGGATATCTTATAGACACTTTCCAGAGTCTGAAAAGGACCTACAAGGAAGCCAGGGAGAGATAAGACAAAGAGGAATGGCTTCAAACTGAAAGAGAGAAGATTTAGATTATGTTTTAAGAAGAAATTCTTCCCTGTGAGGGTTCTGAGGCACTGGAACAAGTTGCATGGAAAAGCTGTGGATGCCCCATGCTTGGAAGGCTCCAAGGGCAGGTTAACAAGGCTTTGAGCAGCCTGGGCTAGTGGAAGGTGTCCCTGCCCATGGCAGGGGGCTGGAACAGGGTGAACTTCAAGGTTCCGTCCAAACCAAACCATTCTGTGATATTATTAGATAATACAACCCTACTTGAAGAAGCTATACCTTGTTCTAGAGCTAAATCTCCTGCCTGACACACAAAACCTTTAAACCCCACAAACACGGGGTGTCTACAGGTGAGTGTGAATGGTTCACTCTGGGCATGCCTCACAGGAGGGCTGATGCCTTCCCAGACATAACCCACCCCAAAACTTCAGCATCTCATGCCCAGTGAACATTATCCTGCACACCAACACGCACAGAGTCCCTTGTCCTCTCTCTCAGCCTTCCCTGACACTTAGGATTAGACCAGTGATACACTGAAACCAGTGGAAAGATTCCTGATGGTCCCTGGTCATGGTAATCCCCTCAGCTGCAAAGCTGATTAAGTTGCTTATGATCCTACATGGAAACAATGGCTAAACACAGGCCAGCCCCAGCACCATCCCCAGCAAACACGCTCTGCCTCCTGGAAAGATGTGCAACAGTAAAGCAAGACCCAGGATAAAGGTTTTCTAGCCAGAAAAGTATCAGAGTGGGAAATTAAACTTTCATTTGTTACAGTAATTCAATCAGAGGATTTGCAAGGATAAATTAATTAATAGAAAGACAGAACAACAACAGAAATGGTCTCAATAACACACTTTAGCCTATACCGATGCTGCTACAACGTTTTAATAAAGAAATGGTTCCCTTTTTTTTTTTTTTAAGGAATACCCCCTCTCAACCAAAATCCTCTTCAAGTAAGAGCTTTATTATCTCCAATTTCTTGGCAGCCACTAGAGTAAAGGTCACTTAATAAAGTGCATTTATTCCTCATTGCAGGAAAACAATATGTCATCCCTGTGTTCATTATTTACCAAATTGTCTTCATTTTTTTCTTCACCTGCTGGGCTTTGGGCTATAAAAATAAATAATATTGTAAAACTAAGCCAGGTATTTTTAGAAAGGATCAGAATTTGTCAAACATACCCAGTTCACAGAGAGTAAAGGAGAGTGGAAATCAGAGCAGTGGTGCTGAATGATTCATCCTCAGGAAAAGATATCCAGTTAGAAATGCAGACAGGGAGAGGGCTGAGTTTAAATAAGCTGAGAAAGAGTCATAAACTGTGAGTGTAATCACTGCTAATAGCTCAAAATGCATGACAAATAACAGCTGAAAAGAGTCATTTCAGGATTCTCTGATCCTGTGTTAACACTTGACCAAAGAAAAAATCAGATTTGAATTTTCTTTTTTTGAACCACGGCCCAAGTTATCATTTAACCTAATGAATCCTTGAAGATAATGAAAATAAACATTTCAAGTCTGATTACAGATTTCAAGATCTTTGAAGACGGTACCTGAGAGCACAGAGTCAACAGGTTTTAGGGTATAAACATAAAAAATATCACACATTGGAGGTTCATACATTCAAACACTCTGGTTCTTTTAACACTTTTCTTCCTCCAGCCTCTCACTTTCACCTGTGCACATCCCCACACTGTGAAATGGCACAAGGTAAAGCTAGAAGGAGGTTAAAATCTTTGCATAACTCAACACCATTATTTTTTTTTTTTCCAACCATTTGAATTTTTATCCCTAGCATTTTTCAACCAGCTCCAGACAAAACTAATAGGATATGCGTCTACCACATCTGTGACTTTTTAATTTGTGTATGTTGCATCCTATTTCCTTGGTCTCCATCTGCTTGCTGTCTTTTTAAGCTGGGATGGTGCAGCAAGTCTTACACAGGCGGATGCTGAGGGGCTGGAGTCTGACTGCCTATAGCCCCTTCCCAAATCACAGCCTTGCTCCCTGGAAAAGGGATGTGTCCCTCCATTCTTCTCACAGTGCCAAACTCCAGGGGACTAAGGTTAGAGCTGGGGGGAGATTTTATGATGAAAAGGCATTATTTCAGATGCACCAGCATCCCCATGTTGCAGATGTAAGTGCAATAAAATCACCTTACTTGGAGCGTCCATGAATTTCTGTCTTGACCTTAAACACTTTAACTGGCAAAACTTCACGTGTGCCTACAGTGCATTCATCCCTCCACGAGTTAGGGGAGCATCTAAAACTTAAAACTAAGCCTTTAGGGGGTTAATATGCCAGCTGGAATAACTCCTTTGGTTGAAGTTTATTAAATCCAGCCAGCAGACTGTCTGATTGCTAATAGGATTTCCAGTGTAATATCTCCTTGTAAACAAAAATACTGCACTTATCTGCTGGGCATCTCAGTTGCATGCGTGCGTGTGTGCAAATGCGTGGCCCTACGAATCTCTTTTCTGCATTTATTAAGCATCAGGAAGTAATCTCCTCCAAACGCAGCCAAATGTAAAACCAGAAAACTCTTTAAAGCAGCCTGTAGCATGCAAAGGAAATCCCTGTAAAAAGCAGGTCCTCGGTGTAAAATCTGCTAAGTTCTTCAGAAAGCATATAAAGATATTTACCCTCTTGTTCACATACAGAAGAGAGTTGTCTCTTGTGTTTCTTTTCCCTCCATCCACTGTTTCTTTTTTTCCCCCACATCCCACAAATGCACACAATTTTGTCCCACCATTTGCTCTTGTGCCTCGTGCACTGTGTCCCTGTAACATCCAGCTGGCCAGTGTCCTTCTGAAGGGAAGTGTGCTCATTTTGTCACCTGCAAGCAGTCAGGATTATGAAATGCTTTTACAATTTGAATGAAGTCCCCTCTCATTCACCTCTTCTTGAGGCTCAACAGACCAGCTCCCTCAGCCTTTCCCCACAGGAGTGATTTTCCAGGCTCCTCACTAATTTGGTGGCCCTCCTGGACCTGGAGCTCCATATCTCCTCATACTGAGGAGCCCAGAATTGGAGACAGCACTGCAGATGTGCCTCACCAGTGCTGAGTAGAGGGGCAGGATCACCAACCTCAACCTGCTGGCTGTGCATCCCAGGGTACCACTGGCTTTCTTGGCCACAATGATGCTCTGCTGGCTCATGGACAGTCTGTTATCCACCAGAACCAGCAGGTCAGCCCCCAGCCCGTACTGGTGCATATAAAAAGACATATTATCAGATCATAATTTTTAATATGTCATTACATCTTAAGTTTATGCATTTGTCATAGTATGAAAAGTCTCTGTCTTAATTTTCCCATAGGGATTGCCACATGTAAAACAATGACAGGAATAGAAAACTCATGATACCAATACTGGGTAGTGGTGCCACCTGAGCTGTCACTCAGCCCTCACAGGTAATCTCATGCAGCTTTGCTCTGGTTCTTGCCAAACAAAAGCAAGAGCAAGGCTAGGACCTGAACAAGCAGCAGAAGCAGCCCATAGCCATGGTGGTTCTGTGGATGGGAAAGTCATGGGAACAGCTGATGCTTTAATCCAGACATTTCTCCCTCCACACCTCAAGGCTCCTTTGCTGTAGCAGCAAGAACTTTCCTCCTGTAACTTCCAAGTAAAGCATGTGATACTCAGGCACTGATATAAAGTCACCTAAATTCTACACAAAGCTGTAAAGCAGCCAGGATGGAACAAATGTCTCCAAAGTTATTGCTGTTATGAGTTCAGATTTTTTTTTTGGTCAGCAGAAATCGTCCAGCAAAGAGCATTTCAGGAGTGAAGTGGTGAAGGCACAGGCAGACAAGTACACTGAATTCCCTCCGTAAAGAAACACTTCCTAACTTTGCTGGAAACCTCACAGACAAAGCTGGCACCACTTTTTCTTGCTCACGGGGAGTGACCACAGGGGTTCTGCCTTGCATGTATGAACATAAGAACCCACATTTTGACACCTGAATAGAGGCACAGACTGGGTAGACCAAATTCAAACACGTGGCACGTTTCCTGGTTGCCAATTCATACTGCTTGAGATACCTATTATACAGAGAAAAGTAGTTCCCAGTCTTAGCCTAGAAATCCACAGACTTTTTTTTTTTTTAAAATTAAAAGCAAATAAGACTCCTAAATTGCAACCCTCACTTATCAAATGGCTAATGTTATCTCATTCTGCAGTTTTAGCCAGCTCTCCCCAGTGGTCTGCCAAATAAATACCATTCTTTGTTTCATCCAGATTGATCTTCAAATCAGTCTGCCCTCCACCCAGCTTCTATCTTCTGAAGACACTAAATGTATCATTCTAGCACATTAGTGTAATTGCCTATAATAGAGATGTGCAGTTAGAGGTAATTTACATGCACATATGCCTAACAGTGCCCTCACATCCTCATTGAGCATAAGGGATGGCAGGTAGAACCTTGTGAATGAGTTAGATGAACACTTTCTCATTATTATTCTTGATATATTTATTTCCTCTTTTTTTTTTTTTTTTTTTTTTTTGAAGAAAAGGAACAAAAGGACAAAAGTGACGTCAACATCTCCGTGTACTTCTGTGAGGGGCCACATTTTCAAAACAACTCTTTCAGAGTAGTTGTGTATATTTACTCCACAGCTAGAATCCCACTAGGACAGACCCTGTCCTTCATGGAAATCTGAAATTATGGGAATAAAAGAAATATGAAAGCTTCAATAATTACTAACCTGATTGTCATGTACTTACTCCACAATTCCTTATACAGAACCCCAAAATTCAATATAATAAAAACCTTCAGGTGATTTTCTGCATCAATATTTTCATAAAATTCTCACCAACACTGTCCTTGAAGTGCCTAAGGATAGCTGAAAGACCTGTCATGAACTGAATCTAAAGAAAATGTTTGGATAATTTCTATTTTAATGAGAAAGAAAATTAAAAAAGAAAAAGAAACCTTTTACACCAATTTCCCATATGACTTTATTTTTCCAAGAAATTCCTATGGATTGTGTCCCCTCTAATAGAAATAGCTTTTGCAAGAGATTGAAAAAGTCTTCCCTCTGGAAAACAGCAATAGAGACTCTTACATGAGCTTGTGGGAGCCATATATTCTCTGCAAGTAAAGATTGCATTCCTGAAAGAAGCTGTTTCTTTTAAACAAGTAGAAACTGAACTTTCAAAAAAAACAAAAGAAGTGGTTTAGGACTCAAATTTTATGTTTAGTAAATGATTGCACAATCCCTTAATATCCTTCTACTACTTTTGCATTTTCCACATGCAGAGTAATTCCCATTCCCACTTTGGCATGCAATGTTCTGTGGCACCCAGGCTCAGCTTCAGCACACACATGACAACATGGCATTTTGAGTTAAAGAAAAGGGTTACTTATTGATTGAGTTGAAGTCCCTGCACTGGATTTTAAACCTGGCCAGATTTTACTTTCAGTACCATAGAGAGGATCTACTCCATTGAGTCATGAAGCTGAAAATAAACCAAACCTAACATTTAAATTATGACTTTGTGCAGCTGAGATGTTTCTTTCATACCTCATTGAGTAATTTGCAATGTAAAACTGCTGCCATAGAAGATCCTCATTCAGTGATTTTTATATGGATCTTGCTATTTAGGGAGAAGAAGCAGAAAGAACCAAGAGCCTGCTCTAGAGGAGGCGTAAATCAGACTATTTCTGCTAAGGACCCAGTCTGGAGTGTCAGAAGCTTTTCTAGTCAAGTTCTGAAAGTGTAGTGTTTTCTTATGTGTCCAAAATGATTTAAAAACTTGCCTTACATCTAATTTTTAAACAATCTTCCCACCAAAAGGACTGGAACTCTTCACCCTCATACTGTAGAAAATCCTTTATGCTGCATTAGAGGGGAGGAAATCTTTGCAAACCACCCTTTGGAGAGTTTCATACAGTCTATAACTCTGAAGAGAGCAGGGTTTGAGTCCCCTTTCTCATCAGAGCATAAACCCAGGCCACGTGGAGAGCACTGCTGGGGAGTTTGAGCCCCCTTGTGAGCACCATGCCAGGCAGAGACCTCCTTGCTTGCTGTTGTTGCAAGAAATCTCATTTTTTATGTTCTCCATAGTGATGAGGCTCAGTGGGAGGCTTCAGGCTCAGTGTTGATGACTTTGGTGCCAACACACTTACACCCTAAGCCTGTTTCTTCAGGCTTCTGCTGCAGGGACTCTCTGTGGAGGAGAGACAAGGGTGGGAGAGCTATGGCAGGAATGAGACCCTGACTTAGCACAGGGAGAGACAGATCCCTGTACAGAGACGTCTTGTGGAACAATAGATCATGTTTTATGGTACAGGTTTCTTTTCACAAACTGAAATGCTTATGTAAGTAATCATTGACTTTTAATCTGTATGAGTGCTATAAATGGATTGGACAGAGGCAAGCAAATTTACACACGCTTAAATAAGAAGCTTCCTCAGGGACTTCCCTATTCTTTGTTCTCCAGCATCAGGTACATTTTCTCTGCCTTTCTCTTGTAACTTTGTCTTTATTGATTTTATAATAAACCACATGTTTCAATGATCAGCAATTTTTCAGATACAATGATAATACTTTTGCTCTTATAGAATAATATTTTGCACTCCTGGCTTCTTCCATTCAAGTATCTCAAGCACTTTGCAAGCTTCACTTACTTAATGCAGATCAATTACAGGCAGCACCTCTTTTAATAACTCTGCTTTTCCTTCAAGGGAATTGCATTTGGCAGACCTGAATCACGGCTCAGTGTAACATAAACACACAAATAATCCAATGCAAACACAAATGACTTCCCTCGTTTACAAAAGGCAGCATGGCACGTGGCATTAACCACTAATCCAAGCTTCCTCAGGTTACTTTTATTTTGGATTCCCCAGAAATGAAAGTGTGTTCTGATTTTCCTCTCATCATTTGTTGGGGTGGAGAAGTTGTCACTAGGAAGCCTGAAACTATTCCCACCTCTTCCCATCTCAGCTGTCATCAAGTCCCTGGCAGATGAGGTGGTTGAAGCATCATACCTCAACCTCTTCTTCCCCACACTCGGGGTTTCGAGATTAAGGAAAACCACCACTGTTCCACACATTATAAAACTTTCAGCAAGAGGCTAATGAAATGCAAAGCTTTCTATAAGGCCAACACTAGCCTTCCTATCAAATCATCTGAAATATTTATTTGCCCTCTTGAATAATTGATAGGGGCATCAGCTCTCCCGGTCAATTGATTTATTAAGGGACTGTTTGGAATTAAACAGCTTAAAGATATTAGATTTAGCAGCGACCTTGCTTGTTAGCATATTCATTTACCTACGGGAGCTCCCATTAGATATTGTTAATACATGACGTTCCCAGTCACGGCCTGGATCTCCTCAAATTGCATTAACACTGGGCTGTTTAGCCACAGAATAACAGGTTTGATTGAGTGCTTGGGCTTGGTGTAATTAGATTTTCCTAGAAAAGGGGGGACTATTTTAATGCTGTGTGCGTTAAACTAGATATGTCATCAGCATTACTGTAATTGGCAAACGGGAGCTTTGGAGACATGGCTGTGTGTGAATGTTTGTGTTTATGGCTTGTCCTGCCATTGTCATAGATGCCATACAACAGCCCTGCTTATTTTCATGTGCATGACACTGATAGAAAGTAGCTGGCCTCTGTAATAAGCATCCTGTTTGAAATCAGTGGAATATTCTATACTGAATAATGGGACCAATTGTTAGTTAAAACAATTATTTCTTGTACTCAAAAGGTCATGAAACTGGTTAATCAATGATGAAAACAGCGTGTGTTGGTGTGTTTTCATTTTATAGGTTTGTTAAATATATAGGAATGTAGAATCATAGAATGGTTTGGGTTGGAAGGGACCTTAAAGATCATCTCATTCCACCCCTTGCACTAGAAGAGGTTCCTCAGAGCCCATCCAAGCTGGCCTTGAACACTGCCAGGGATGGGGCATCCACAGAGAAAGAAAACCTTCCCAGGTTTCCTCATAAACTCCACCAAAACTTACCAGAGAACACATTTACACCCCTCTACAGCACTTTCAGCAGGGCACAGTCCTGTTCATTTCAGTTATTCCAGCGTGAAATGGAGTAACAGAGCAGGGAATCAGGCACTTCATTTTGAATTACACACACCTTGATATAATTAAAGGTGCACACAGGTTATCAAATGCTCACTATCCATGTCTAACCACAAGATTCCTTGAGGGTCAGACAATACCTTTGGATATGTATGCATGAAATTGCCATTGGCTTTAAAAAGCTCTGTCTGCAAAGCTCTGTTACAAGTGTACCTGTAATTCTGTACTGAACACTGAATTAGCAGGAAAACATGGGTGAAGCCCAGGGAAGAGCTAGAAAAAAATAAAATAATAGAACATGGAGGAGTTTCATAAATCTGAAGAAAGCACAAGTGTTCGTTGTGACTTTGAAAGGCAAAACCAGAGAAAAATGGCTGGAAGACATACTCAACTGCTCTACAAATTTCAGTGAGTGCTCAGTGTGGTCAATGGCAGCATTGTCTCCACCACCAGTTTGATTATAAAGATTTAGGATGGCTCATGAAAACACAGTTGTTCACAGCCAATTCAGGAAGCTAACAACGAGCCTGTGTTTCAACAAGTTTGGAAGCCACTGATGCAATTACAGAGGGCAGGGAATGTATTTATTTATATGAGTAGACACACATACATATATTAGAGCAACTTGTTCAGCAGAAATGGGACTGAATTTACTACAGGAGAGAAGTGCTCTGGAAGTAAGGAACGTGCTGCAGTCAGGAGGCTGGATGTAAAGCAGAGTTGTCAATATGGGAACTTCTGTTGCTTAACAGAAGGAAGAGCAAAGGGAAAAAGAAATAAAATAAGAAAAAATATGGTTTAGCCTCCTTCTCCCCCAAAATACTGCAAAACATCTTGAAAGATATACCCTGATATTAAAAGTCAGAAATACCATGTTTTCCTTAAGTCTGTGCTCTCTTTAATGAACAGATTTGTTCTGCCAGTTCTTCAACAAGTGAGGAATCCTCTCTTCCCTTGTTTTGGCTTTTTTTTTTTTTTCCCTTCCAGAGGGACAGAAATACTGGAAATGTTGTGAGCTGGTTGGTTTTTTTAAAAGCCGAATTATTTCATGTGCCAAAGTACCATACTTGGGAAAGAAGCGATTTCCAAGAAGGGTTGCGTGTACAGCCAAAGCAGTAAACAAAAAGGAACAACAAAAGTCATTTGTCCCTGAGCAGAGGCTAAGAGGATTTTAAGTTAGAGGAAAGGACTTGAAGCAGTAAACTGGCAGGTGACTGGCAGAGACAGCTGCCTGAATATTTGAAACTAGGCTGAGTTTTGTAAAATGTATTTATTTTAATTGAGCTCAAACATGCACTCATTAGTAATGCGATCCTGCTGCTGAGCGCCAGGTCAGGATAAGGGTGCTCAGAGCCAGGGCTCCAGAGCTGGAGTCCAGTCCCACACAGGCAAACCAAGACTGGAGAAAGACGACTCTTGGTTACACAAACAAAATAACAAAACAGCTCTGATTTTCCCTGAAAGACGGGCACAAAACCAGAACAGAATGACCCACCCTCAGAGTTTGACTTGGGCCCGGAGATGTCAATACGTGCATTTATTTTTGCAGGACTCATGCAAATTGTTTTTCTTGTGACACTGCATTTCCTGGCTCCAGCTGACCCTGGAGCTTCCCAGCCCGTGTATTCCCTTTACGAGGCAAGTTTCTTGGCTCGCAGGCACGCGGGTCATCAGCGTGCAGCTAAAGTTCACCAGAGTTTGAGATGCAAATTTCCAAGGGGCAACAAAAAGTAGCTTTTTAGTTTGAAAGCCTCTGGCAAATATTTTGAGGGCAAAACTTGGATATATTTAGAGTAAGACTGCTGGGGAAAAAAATAAATTGAACAAAAAAACAAAACACACAAATAAAAGTAAATAAATTTCTCCTGTTTCAGTACTGGAAATCCCAGGAGGATCAGTAAGGAAATCTAATCATAAATGCAAAGTGCAACTGGCAACCTGACTCCCCCCTCTCACTCACAGAGAAGCAAAATAAAATCACCACTGCGATTAACAAATAAGTGAGTAGATTTTATTTGCAGTGCCTAATAATCTATCCTTTTTTTGTTTTTAAATCAACAAATCCTCTGCTAGTTCACAGTAATTAATGGAAATTAAAGGTGAAACGGTTTCCAGAATCTGGACTTCTCTTCAGAATAACCCTTAGAAAGAAGCAAGTGTTCCCACACCATGGATCAAGCCTTTACATAATCCCTCTGCACCCAAAAATGCCACCTTCCCTCAGTGACTACCACACTACTCAAGTAGTCCCACAATAATAATCAAATAGTCCCTCACCAGCAATCAATTCTGTTCAGCGGTAAAGAAATCCTTGCTGTAAATAAAAGTAGAATAAACTGGAACTAATGATTTATCCCATGTTTTCTGTGAATTGCTATTCCACTAGGCATGACATTGAACCAGCAAAAAAAAAGACAGAGTAGATGTTGAATAGAAACAGAGTAGGGTTTGCATTCCTGGGCTGATGTTTTATTTAAAAAGGCAATTCTAGTTGCCATTCCTTTTTTTAATATATATATAAGGAAGAAAATGAATATTTTCTGAGTATTGCTTTTCTCTTTCATTCATCTCATGTGCAAGAAACTAGTCCCTAAAATAACTTGGAGCTTTTTTTTTTCTTTAAATGCCTGAGCGAAAATAAACATGTATTCAAGTAACAACAGCAGAAAGCGCTACCCAATCCTTAACCACTGCTTAGTGATTTAGGTCTATTTTATTAGCAGGCAGCCCTTTTCCAGAAAGCCATTTTTTTTGGCAGGGAGTGTTTGTGGGGGCAGAGGGCCTGTCCCCCCGTGGCTGTGCCCTCTGGGGCTGGGCAGCCCCAGGAGGCAGCGGGAGCTTGAGTGCCTGAGTTCTGTCTGACAATACTCATCTCTGGTAAGTGGGAATGAGTGTTAGATATAAAGCAGGAGGCAGGACACAAAGGACCCAACAGGGCATAAAAACAATACATATTGCACACTGTGACTCCTCTGATGGGCAAGGCAGGGGTGCAAGGAGAGAGAAACAGAGACTTGCACTCTTTGCATTGAGGGATTTTCTTGGTTCTGGGCTTGTTTGCAATTGTTTGTGTGTCAGAATAAAAATAATGGATTTGGGGAGAACGACCTGTTAAAAACCTTCCTTGTTTTAGAACAGTTCCCCCCCTCCCCGCTCCCTTCCCTAGTCACAATTTGTCACAGTCAACTACTGAAATCCTCTATTAATCGCTAAATCCAGATAATAGCGGAGGTGGGTTGGCTGACCTGTGAAATTAGGTCTGCATGTAAAAAGGAATTGAACTGTGCGAGCTTTGGAAATAACTCTGTCGGTATTTACACTAGCATTTGAACATCAAAGATCTCCCCTGGGCTCCTGTAGGTGCCTCTAATCCAAGTACCAATCAACCAGCTCAGCTTTTCCACCCAGCCAGCCCGGCTTGGAGACCCTTGGAGGTATATCCCAGCCAACCAAGAGGCAGGTGAGAAGCTTCTTGCTGGTTTCCATGAGAGTGGGGCCCTGGGAAACAGGCTAACAAAAGAGATGGAAAAAAAAAATCAGCATTTTTATTTCACAGGAGAAACAGCCTACCCACCTCGCTAGCAAGCATGTGCACAAATTGTAATTACCATCTTAAAAAGAGGCCTTTAAATACAAGAGGCTCAGCAGACTACGGGAAAGTAGAAATTGAAAGGAAGAGCAGAAATAATTTCCTTTGCTTACTACTAGCAATATTGCTGTTGTTTTAAAGAAGCCTTCACCTCAGCGTCCTGCCGGGTTCTGTTTCTATGGCCCTCAGCTCTCTTGCTGTTTGTATGGGCACAGTTGCTGCCATTGCAGGTGCAGAGCTCAAAGCACTGCTCTCACTTAAACAAAAGCCCCACAGTGACTTGGCCATAGGGATATTCTTCTTCCCATCCTATAGATGGGTAAAGAGAGGCCTCCACCACCAGTTCCAGCTTCTCTTACTTCACAGAGACATAGAACACATAGTACTTTAAACTTTGTCTCTTTCCATCACCCTGCTCCTGGCAGGGACATTCCACTAGACCAGGTTGCTCCAAGTCCCATCCAACCTGGCCTTGAACTCTTCCAGAGATGGGGCACTCACAGCTTCTGTGGGCAGCCTGTGCCTGTGCCTCAGCACCCTCAGAGTAATGAATTTTTTCCCAACATCTAATCTAAACTTACTCTCTGTCAGTTTGAAGCCATTCCCCCTTGTCCTGTCAGTACATGCCCTTATAAAATGGAACCCTGTAGGTTCCCTTCAGGTACTTGAAGGCCACAACTAGGTCATCCCAAGTCTCACCCCACACTTCGTGCAGGAGATGGCTCCTCTGATACTCTGATAATTTGGATGCATTTGTTCTCACCTGCCCCAGTTCAGTCCCAAGGCATCTATTCTATGCCATTTGACAATGGGTCTAAATTTAGACAAAAGTATTTTCAAGAGGATCAGAGAGCTGTATTCCCTCCCTATTAGCTCCAGCCTCTAAGGGTGTGGGAGAGGATTGGGAGAAGGGGAGGAATTATTTTCCACCATTTGCTAATAGGGTAGGTGAGCAGCACAGCGCCAAGTGTGCTCCTCCTGAGATCCATTCTCAGACACATTAGCTATTTAGCTCAAGAAACCCAAGGTGAAGGTTGATCTAACATTTACCTATTTTAAAGAAAACTTAAAAAACCCCAACATATTGGAAAGCAATCTAGAAAAAAACTCCACAGTGGCCATATAAAAAAGTTGGCATGATTTTCCTGATGTTTTAAAAAGTTGTCATCATCATATAAAGCTGCAACAGAAATCTCTTACCTTTGGACTGCTCCATCACCTCTTATTTTTTACAGGCCTTTACTAAATTTACCCAGGGAGAAAGAAGAGGTAAAGAAGAGATCACCTTTAAGGCTTTTTCCTTTCTTTTCGTGTCTTTTTTTTTTTTTAAATGACAATAGAATTTTTTTTTTTTTTCCTAAAGTTGTATTAGGGATTCACTTAAGCAGAAATGAACTGTAATATGCAAATAGTTCTAATTGGACTGCTAATAGAGCGTGTCTCTGTTGTTTTTTTGTAGGGAGTTTTATGCCTATGTAATCAGTGCAGACAGCCGTTAAGTAAATGAAGAGGCAACTAACAATGTCAGAAAAGAGACCGGGCGGTTCCAGCTGACACTACCCTAATCTTCCAGGACCCATTAAATGGCAGTTTCAACGCATTACCTACCATAACATCCTTGAATATCACTGATTTTATTTGCAGTATCAAACATTCCATTTCATGCCCCATTAACAGTAGGAGCCTGGGCTTTTTGACGCAGCTAAACATTTTACTAACTACCTGGACTAAGTAACCAATTAACTTTTGGAGACAATACGGCCAATTAAGCGCGAAAAGGTAAGGCTGTCATCCCCCACTAAAATTGAATTTCCTTTTCCTGATGGCACTTATTGTCGGTGTTCAATTGTTAATGGAGATTTGGTCCCTATTAAAAGGATGAAGCCGAAGGATAATGGGAAAGTTCAGAGGACTTGGTTCCTAAAGAGTAGGTCAGAAAATGTCCCAATTGGCCACTAATTCAGTCATCTTTTCTTCATGCCAGCTCTCTTACTGGAATAGGGTTGGCAATGTAGCTCTAATCTGACCCACCATGGTAACACATTGTGCAATATGGCAGCCTCAGAGTCGCACATGCAGGGGTAGTTAGGGAACTTACAAATAACCAAAAGTATAAACAAATATAATGGTTGGATTTTCAGTGCTGAAATAGCATTCTTCTCACATACTGAGCTGTTCAGCACAACGCTGAGCCTTTGAGAGAGCTCTTGAGCCCAGGGAGCAGGTGCTGTCGTGGTGCTCCTGAGAGCCTCCCTGGCTGCTGTCAGGAACCCTGCAAGAGACAGACACTTGTGCAAGCCTAAAGTGTTCATCTTCATAACCTACATGGATCTTTTTCAGTCGTTGCCATCAGGCTGAAATCTTCAGCCTTGTCACCAATACATGAAGAAGCTGACACCTTAGATGGTCTCATAAATATGATTTTCTTCCTCAGAGAAAGTGGCAATGTGCCCGTATATACTGCATAAAGATAGAAATAGAAAAGTTTAGGGTTGATACCTTCTAATTTTTGATTTTTTTTTTTTTTATTTTATATATCTGCTCTAAGTAAAAGTGTCATCCCCTACCACTGAAAAATGTTTCCACCAAAAAACTAAACATCTCCTCAAAGACATGCACTTCATGAGGTCTTTCATTACATGATCTCAAAGCACTTCCCACACTATATTTTGTTAGGATAACTTTTTTTTTGTATGATTTAGGGTTTTTCCCCCCAGAAATGAGCTGAAGGAAGAAGCAAAAAAAAGTCAGTGTGCAGAAACAAGAAATGGCACAAATACAGAAGCCGGTATTTTTACAAGCACTTTATAAACAGAAACGCACAGAAAACATAAGCAATAGGCAGAAAAGTTTGACACAGGTCTATGCTAAAGCTGGTCTCCAGCCAGACAAGTCTGTGTGCTTGGCTCTCTGTGGCAGGCAGAGGTGTGTGCAGGTAATCCCCCATCCCAAAGAAGGCATCCTCTTTGATAAGGGTAGCACATATCCTCCAAGGGCACCTGGTGTCTGAGAGAGTGGCAAGCCAAGCGTGGCCAAGGCACAGCATTTGAGAATCACATTTTTGTCAAACTCTGTGGAGCCCCTCTCTCACTATCTGCAGCAAAGGTACCTGTTGAAAAGCACTGTAATCAAAATACAGGTATAATGTAACCATTATAAGGAGATTGGGAAGCATCATATTTTTGATACTGAACAAATCCCAGTGCTGATTTTGTGGCTTTCCAGACTTTGTGAACATTTCCATCACATAAGGCATTACCCACAAGAAGATGCAGGCCTACTCTGCCATAACATATTTAAAGATTAGCCCAGCCACCACACAGACATCTTAGACTGTTATTAATTTAATCTCTTAAATGCATAGAATATCAAAACAAGGAAGGAAGTGAATTTACTTCTGTCTGCTACATCAAAAATATGACTTTGTCTTTTCTCTGCAACGCTTTACACCATTGAGCAACTACTTGTGGGCAGAACCTCACCCCCATATTGCTTCTTTTGGTTTTGGGGATTTTATTGGTTCATCAGCTACACCTTCCAATTAAATCTGGTGTCATTAGGCTTCTGTGGGACCCTGGTTCACATCACACCATGGAGTCCTCATTACCTTTAGTGACTTACTAGCCCAGTTTGAAATATATAGTACCCAGGTTAACATAAGAAACAAAGTTTAAAACAGTTATTGAAGTACCCCTGAGGTCAGAAAAGTAGTTAAGAGGAGCTTCCATCTCCTTTTTGACCATAATTCCATAATTCATCTTCTACTCTTCTCCTAGTTAGCTGTCTATTGCATCAAATCTGCAAAAGGAATAACTGGAGATTTTCAGCTTTGCACATCATCATTGATTACTGAAATGACACAGAAAAATCAGCTTTTACTGGAGTAAAAGTTTAAATCTCTTAAAATTTCTTCCTCTTTCATCCTGGCAGAGATCCCTGGTTGAATCAGATGCAGCAATCCTTACCCTTTAGCCTGAAAGATCCTTGAATTTGCATTATGGTTCAGAGATAAACTATCCCAAATAATTTCTGTTTTTAACTTTGGATTGTGGGGTTTTTTTTAAGTAAATAGATTTTGGCATATTCTCAGCTCCAAAATATAAAGATTTGTTGCTTCGTTATCAGAATGGAAACACATTAATTTTAATTTGAAGAAGAATGTTTCATGAAACTATTTAACTTAATATCAAGTTATAATGAGAAAAGTTAAGGGAAGAAAAAGCTTTTTAAATTAATTGTTTAAAAATATTTAAAACCCTCCCTCTCCACACCCTTGAAGATATATGGACCTAAATTAGTGGCACTGCATAGGGGAACTTCTCTCAATGGGAATTTTCCATTATTCTCAACAAAAAGCCCCTAATGCTCGTGGGTTCTGACAGAAACCATAGTTACGAGAAACATATGTCCCTAATAATAAATTAAATCTTTGGTCAAAGATCAAAATTGCTGTTGTGTAAGTGAGAACAGAACTCGGCTGGGCAGCAAGACTGGAAGCAGCTATGGCAGTGACAGGGGCACCCAGCCCCTCTGCTCCTCCAGCTCCAGACACATTCAGGACTATGCTGCATTCCTCAGCCCCAACAGCCCTCTCCACCCCAGGAGCACCAAGAACCACCTCCTGAGCATGTACAGTACAGACTGAGCCAGCACAAGATATAATTTTCCTGTGGTATTGGCACACACATTTTCATGGAAAGCACCAAGCCCCCTCCTTTCCCTCTGAACAGCCCCACTGAAGATAGCCCTACAGCTCAGGCTGCCACCCTGCTTGGAGATCCAGGTTCCACAGACAAATTCTCCACCTACAAGAGCTGATTTTCTAGAGGAAAAGCAAACTTATTGGGCTAATCCTCATCCAGCTCTAGCTGTGCTCCTGCAGAAACCCTTCTATCTTCCTTTCATTGTAACAGTCTTTGCTTCTGGCTCCCTGGACAACAGCACTACAAAAGCAAATGAGGGGGAGAAAAATCTACCACCTCCTTCAGCCCTCAGTATATCTCATCTGGTGTAATCAGAGTCACCTGTGAGCTGAGTTTCCCACACCTGCAAATTCCCCCAGGTTGGTGCAGTTTATGTAATTAGTAAAATACACGCATTTTTCACTTCTCCATTGTAAGGCTTCATCTTAGCAAGCATGAAGCGTGGGAAGAGACAGATTTCACACAGAAACGTGTCCTTTTGTTCCAGACTTTTGGCACAAGGCGTGTAGGGCCTCTGGAGGGTCTGGTTCCCTGAGCCAGAAACTCAGACTCCTATGGACAGTGCTGCTTTCTACATCAGTGCACTTGATAAATCCTGAGTTTGTTTCAAAGCTTCATTGATAGAGAAACCAACTCTGTCCCCAAAAGATTGTGTTGTGGAAGGGTAAAGGGCACACTTTATTCATCTTGTGTTTCTCCACAGGTTCCCAAAACTGGCCAGTGCTTCACAAAGCAGTTTCTTCTATGAACTGAGCAAAGAAAATGTGCAAGGTTTGATATTGCAGCCTCTACAGATCTGTCTTTAACACCTTGCTCTTGTCTTTCGATGCTGGATAATGTGTACCTCAGGTGTGAAATTCTATACCAGTTGCAAAAAGTAATGTTGCAATGTGCATGCAATGTGCTAAGAATTTTGTGAGGAGTTATTCTGGTTTACACTGCAGATGATCACTGTTCCTCCCATTCACCCGAGCTGAGATCCTGACCCTTCACAGCACCAGCAGCTCCCTGTAACCACATGAATCCTTTCAGGATCACAGCTTTTCTTTCTTTTTACCTGTATTCCCTCTTCTTGTCTTCCCCTCCCTGCTTTCCTTGTGCTACACTCAAACCAGACATGGGCCTTATGCAGCAGCACAACGTGTAATCCCACTAAGGGGATGTTTCCACTGGAAAAGTCAAGGTACAAAATAGACCACCTCAAGTGGGGCCAGAGGGTAACTTCTTGCCTGCCTGGTAATTGTCAGAGGTGTAGGGTTGCATATATAATTATGGAGAGGTTGGAGCAGGCTGAGGCTGTAAATTCTCTGCTGTCTGCTTGAGGAGTTGGGTGCTGAAGCCCGTTTGAGTACAAGTTCTTTGCCAGGTTAAAGTTGTTCCTCCTCATGACCTTGATGCAGCATGTTTGTCTCTGGTAGGGAACGTATCCCAGGCCTTCAAAATTCTCAACTGGAAAAATACGAGGGAAATTGGAGCTGGGACCCAATAAACACTACTGTCTTAAGATCACAGAGAGGAGATGTTTGCCTGCACTCAGTTTCAAGTCACTCATCACTTCTGAATGTCTGATTAATCCATATTTCCCCTACTATTCTAGATATATGTTAATTTGCTGAAAGGTCTTCTGTGTAGTTTGCAGACTTACCCAACTTACAGAACTGGCAGAAACAAACATTTCGTCCCACTTAGTTCTGAATGAACTAAGTTCCTTTTGCATCTTTTCTTAAAAACAAACAGCTGGATTTTGACTGCAACCTGTTAGATATGAGGTTGGCTTTAATTCATTGTCAAAATTATATTTTTGATAGCCATAACCCAAATGAAGGGAGGAGAAAACACAAAAGGAATCTACCATTTCTTAGAGTAATTTTATTCCACTACTTAAAATCATTACTAACATCTGCAACACTTAATGAATTGAAATTACTGTAGCTGTAGGGATCTGTGATGAAGAGGTCTCTAACAGTTACCTGCAATTTGACCTGGAATTCAAGCTAAAAGATTCTTGAACATTTTCCAAAGAATGAAAAATAAAGACCCCGTTGAATTTAATCAGTCATCCACTTCTTTTTATCCTTCTTGTTGTTTTCCCTTGGGGATTTTCTGGACATAACTCTTTGTCAGCTGATGTGCACAAAGCACCTGCTTAAGCACAACTTTGGCTTTGGAAGAAAGAGGAAATAACGTGTACAAACCACTTGTTTTGTTATTCAAACTACAGAAAAGTCAGTATCACTAAAATCCTAACTCCAACCCACTCTAAACTGTCCCTTGGCTGATGAGAATGGCTCATGTAATAGTGATAAAGATGACAAGCTCTCTGTGAGAGACACTCCCTGCTCATTCATATTTATGATAGCAAATTGTGATATCTCAGCCTGATTAATAAAGTTTGTGCTGCACTATTTTTCCCAGAAAGGATTCCAGCAAATGCATGGGAATTGTTTTACCCATGGCAGAGACATGACTGATTCAGATACAGAACTCACTCATATTTAGTGGAACCAGTAAAAAAGGACTTGGAGGTGCAGGGGAAGACACACCTGACTGGAAATACAGGAAAGCATAACCTAATCCTGCAAATTATATCTGGTCAGAAGAAGGTTCTAATAAATCTTCTTAGTAATTTAAAAGGGATATAACATGTTTATGAAATACAAATAATTAGAGTGATTCATTAATCCAGCTTTCTACAACTAGGGTGCTCAGGGAATCACAGGCTATTAACACCATGTCCTGAAATTGTTATAATTTTTTTTTGTTCTTCGTGATTGCTAAAAATACCTAAATTTCTTCAAATATCAGCTGGCACTACAATCATTCTACGCAGCACATCTTGTAAGTCACAGTGTTCCTTTGAGTCTGTCCCATAGGATGAGGGGGAGAGGAGAGGGTGAACAGTAAAAATCCCAGCACACAATTATACAAGATGTTCAGACTTTCCTGGATTTTGTTATGACCCACATGTGAAACAAGGACTTGGGGACAGAGTTGTCTTATCAAAACTAACACTGCAGCCTGCAGAAGAGATGTCACAGCTGTCCAGTCTGACTGAGGGGACACCAATGCAATTATATCAAAGTATTCTGAGGAACCCTCGGTGCTATAAATAATAATAAAGGGTAAATAATAAAAAAATAAAACAGAACCCCCAGAAGTGAGATGTTTTAAATGAAAGGTGATGCACTGTGAACTTAACACACTGGCCCTTTAGCCTTTCTGTTAAAAAGGTAATCTGATTGCCATTGATTTTTTTCACCTCTGTTACTAAGAAGGTGATGGAATGGTGTCCACGCAGATGTATTGAATCAGATACTAAACAGAGAACAACATAAAGAACAATTATCAGCAGCCTTGCCTTCAGCTTGCTGATTATGACATTACTGAAAAGACAAGGTCTGGGTGACTTAAACCAAAAGGGGAAAAAAAAAAACCTAACTAAAGCGGAGAGGGAAGAAACTGATACACGTTTACCATCTGTCTGGGTACAGGCAGTTCTTTGCCTTTACCAAAAATATGTATTTCCCCTTTGCAGTGTGATAGGTGTCAGAGTGTGATCAAGCTAATTGGTTTGATCATGTTACAGAAAAAAAATAGCACAGAGGCAAAGGCCGACCTGTAGTTCATGTGTTTTATCCTACCTAGAAAATTCTGTATGGAGAATTTTATGTTTATGGTTCTGTCTGCCTGAGTATTACTGGGCTTAATTATTGCCTGCATGATCATCAGGCAGATTTTCCTAAGGGCCTGTAAATACAGAGGCTGTTATAAGGCTCAGAGTAACTCAATAGGCCATTAATAGGTGTATATATAGCCATTTCAATGACGTACAGAGGAATGGTTGGCCAAATTCTCCCAGGGCATAAAATGAAAAAACACCATGCGCCCACACAGCTCTTGATTTCAAAGCAGTTGGGCCAATTTACACAGGGTGACAATTGGGACTGGATAATAGGAAGACTGGTGCTGTAAACTCTAACCTTGTGGCATTAAATTTCAGTCTGTCCAAATGGCACAGGCTGTTCCACTTGCATTTCCAGCAGCACAGTTTTACCTGACCCAGGCTGTGTAAAGAGTACAGCCAAGTAGCTCTGGTGCTTGGCTGCCTTTATGTACTAGCAAAAGTAATGACGCCTAGTATGTAGTATTATTATTTTATGACATCAGCATAGTATGACATTTTCTCAAGGGCAGCCCATATCCCTTGCCCTCCTCCATATTGGCAACCATCACTAATTGACTGTGAAAATGGGGAATTCAATGGTTTAAGGTGATCTCTTCTCTGAACTCCAAAACAGTTTGTGGATGGAAATCAGCTGAAGCAAAACATTGGTTCAATTACACTGTCAGGGGATATAGCTCCTGTACAACAAAGAGGTAAACACTTAATCCACCAGTACATATCACTGATATTATAGTTCTATTTCAGATGTGAGAATCATGTGAATCAATAAAAGCCAGCACTGACATGACCTAACTAAAATAAACCCTGATGAGCTTCTGTTGCTGTAAGGAATGAGTATTACATGTTTGGTCTGGATAACACCTCAGCACCCTTGCTGGGTTAGCAGCTCCTCTGTCCAGCTGAGGGCACCTTCCAAACTGTGCCACTCACTGAGAATAAGACAGACAATTTTATCCTTGAAGTTCAAAGGGCAAAATTGTGTTCTTCTTTCTCAGATGGAGCAAAACTTACTCACCTCATCCCCTTCATTGGTTTATTCAGGGCATAAAGCATTGGTTAATATGGATATGGAAGAGAAACTATTTGAGTATTTGGTGTCTATGGGCCTCTGAGTGTGTATCTTTTACTGTGCAATAATTAATGACATCCTCCAAAGACAGCTTATAGGACAGGTACATAAACTGTAGAAATTCAAATCAACATACCTTAAATAGGACCTGGTGGTGCTGAGACTGGTCTCACTGAACACTTATTATTGAAGAATATTTGCTTTTGCCTATAAGGGGAAGAGAGGGTGAATCAAATACAGATGAGGCCATTTAACAACAATTTACTATAGCTTAAGCACACTATAGACTGCTTTCCTTCACACATGAACAGTATCTAGTAGAAAATTAGGTTGCACTCTTTCACATCACTGAGGAAAAACTTTGGCATCTGTTAATGATCCTATGATCAATATGAATATCAATTTCAGCAATAATGAATTGATTAGTCATTTTTTCAGCCTAAACAAATTAAACTTCTCAAATGCTTCTGCAGATAACCAAGAGCTCAGCATTTTAGCTTTATGATCATCCACCACAGAATTAATTGCACATTGGTCCTGAGGGTGAAAGTAGAAAAACATTAGTCAGGTATTATTTGAACTACTTTGTAGAGCAAATCACCGGATACACAGGTTAGTGGATGCCCACGTGTCAGCTTGTTTCCTACCTCCCACCTCAAGCACCATCTCTTCCACAGAAAGTCCACCTTTGATATAACAATGTGAAGTCCAAGGCTACAGCCAATGTCCTACCTGAACATGTCAAAGGGTGTAAAGACAGCAGCAGCACTGCAACCAGGAAGAAACAAAGGAAGGTTAAAAAAAGCTTCCACCCTTTCCACCCATCATCAAAGATGATGTCACACTTAAATTAATCTGGAGACTCCAGAAAAGTACTGAAACTATCACATGTGTAAATTGCTAAAATCTCAGACTGAACTTGAGCTCCTCCATATGTCACCTTAGTCACCATAGGATGTGAAGCAAGGAAACAGCCACAGTTTGTTTGGTTGGCAAAAGCAAAAGCAAAAGCAAAGATTTTGCCAAGTGATGACTGTTTGAACATTGTTCGGTGAAATGGACTGTTTGCTTGGATCATGAAAATATTCAGAATTGGACTACAAATCCAGGTTAGGTAATTCCCAGCAGTTCTGCAGTCAAAGCAACTTTGCCCATAAATACTGAGGGATCCAGCCTCATAAGACATGGACTTTAAGCAAAGAACTATACAGCAAATAACTGGAAAAAACCTTGCTCCTTGCTGGTCTGAAGTCAACACATAAACTTGGAGATGAATTTACAACTGAGAACTGTTTAGAAATTGAGAAAACAAGACTTTTATAAAGAAGTTTTCCTTAGGGCATCGATTAAACATTTTTCCTGATTTCTTCAGTTCACTCCTAGCTTCTGGCTGTGACCAGAGGCATAATTACTGTAATTAAGACTGGTTATTGGATCCAACCCAAGATGTAAGAGGATATATCGTGTATAAATATATAGTTCTTCTTAATAGTCTTCTATTTAAGAATTTCAAGGTGATTTAAATTTAATCTCACAGCACTTTTGTGAAATGACTATTATAATTTTAGTTGGACAAATAAAGAAACTGAGGTAGAGACAAGATTTATGTATGGTCAAAGCGGAGATATGAAATAAATCAGATCCTGGAAATGAGCTTCCTATCATATAGACTTGTCCTTGTTCTTTTTCCATTAGTATAGCTATTTTCTCAAACTTTTCAGCTCATCACCAACAGATTAAAGTGATTTGGGGAATCATCCAAGTCTCTGGACGTGATTTCCAAGTCAAAGCAGAGACAATAAGTATAACAAAGCCAAACTTCTACCAACACTCAAAACTTAGCACTGGACTTCAGTGGAAGGAGGATGCTTGGAGGGAGATGACTTTGGAAGAAATGTGGTCGAAAGATGAGAAAAATAAATAAAGTACCAGAATGGAAGGGAGAACCTGACCAGAGATAAATGATTCCTCTCCTGAGATGTGTTTTTGTTTTATCGCAATGACCTTTCAGAGAAAAGATGAAGCCAGCCTCAGGTAAAAAGAAATAGCCACATTTCATCTACAGTTAGCCTCTGTGACCTCTGAACTCTGCTTTTCTATCTGAACCTATTTCCATGCACCATTTCTCCTCACCGTAGATAAGAGACTTCCAACTGCCAGAAAGAAACTTAGAGCTTCCACACAAAGGTTAGCAAGCGAGCATGACTACTCTTTAATTTGGGAAATTATCCCCGCCTTGATTTTTAATATATCTCCCCTCCTATATGCCACAGGAATCTGATAAGTGATGCAGGAGTGCTGGGGACATGGGGCATCTCTGGATGTGGGCTGGCACAAGTGTGTGTGTGTTTGTACAGCATATCTCATTATCGTATCATCACTTTCCAGCTATCTCTAACATGGGAGTCAAGGGGTTTGGGAGCACACACAAAAAAAGAGAGATTTCTAAGAGAGCAGGAGATTGGGCTGGGGTCATCCGAAAGGGTAATTATTGTTAAATGTCAGGTTAACTCTGAAGGCCTCAGCTCATCCAACTGAGAGCAGATTAGCCCAGATGGAGACATTTTCAACACGGTTCTGTCTGACCAATCAGCGACAGATGGGATTAACCAAATACCTTCTCTCATCTGCTTGCTCACAGAAAGGTCAGTTTCTGCTCATTGCTTCCCTTTTAAGATGTGCCTTTCTTTTTTTTTTTTCTTTCTTTTTTTTTTTTTTATTTGTGGTGGCTGTATGCAGGAAATCAAGGTCCTTTTATCAGTGAATTAAATATTCAACATCTAAAATCCATTTTTTTTTGAGAATCAGCTTCATTCACTTTCAAGAGCTCTTTTATCTTTTCTTTTCTTTCCTTTCTTTTTTTTTTCCCTGTAATGCTGCATACAGATAAAATATATATGTAGCTGTCAGACCCCCAGCTTGTGCAAAGTGATGTTGTTTCATGGACTTCACTGGAGGTATATTGATTTCTATCCATTGAGAATTTGGCCCAGTATTTCAGCATCATTGCATGACTGCTACAGGACACAGATTATTTTTACTTGTTCTCTCCTTGATTTTCATTCCTTACTAGAAAGAAATCTTTGGTAATTTTATTCTCAGCATTCATCTGTTTAAGAGCTACAGTTTATGTCTTCTATCTAAAGTGCAAAAAAAAAACCCCAACAACCCCACCAACAAGTTAAAACAAAACAAAACAAAGAATTCTCCCTCAATCCAGCCCTGGAGTGCTTTAAAAACTAATCGTCTTTTATGTACAGCCTCTTTTCCCAGACAGCTTAAATAAGTGCAAACATAAAACTCAGGCATAAAACGAACAGAAACTGAAAAAAAGAAAAAAATGCTCAGAACACAGTTCCCAATAATTTAACTTCAGATCCCTAGAAAGTTCTTTCACGCCTTAATTATGCTGATTAAGAGGGAGATCCTTTTCGTCTCTTGTTAATTTTGTTTCCAGATTTCTGCTGTGGGTTGTAGACATAAATGGCAAGGGCCAAACTATCTGAAAATTTTATTGGCTAGTGTTTTGCTTACACTGAAAGTCTGATGGTACAAAGAGGCCTTTCCAAAGCATTTGCATCACCATTATTTTTCCTTTCTATTTCTAGGATTCTGTAAAAATAGTCAGTGTGAATGTGAAGTGTTGAGCTTTATAAGATTTGCCCTAGTGAGAGCCAGGTCCTGATCCCTAATGATGCTCTGGTGTGATTTTTTCAAGGGAAGTGATCCAACCCTGGAATAAAGGGAACATTTCCTCCTAGGGCAGAAATGTTTTCCACCACTGAAAGAATTCACTGGAGAAATGACATGGAATTCTGGGCACCAAACAGATCTTAAAACAGGATAGAGAGTTGAAACTAGAGAATCTTAAAGTTTCCCTCCAGCCCAAGCCTTTCTATGGTTCTAAGAGTTTCTACGATGAGCAGAATATGGGTTAACATTCAAAGAGAAGTTGGAAAAATCCTCACATTTAAGATATTTATAATGGAATTGTAGAAGGACCTGCAAGACACACAGAAACAAGTGAATAAATGGACAGATCCAGAAAGTGGTTTATCAAGTCTTTTCCTTTTGTTGTTCCCAGGAGTGTCGTTGTTCCTCTGGCCCTGAACTAGACCTAGTTGAAACTAGAACCTTAAATATGAAAATCATGAAATAAGACTCCTGGTTCGGAACAGTGTGAAAAATGCAGGGAAGTCTCAGGCAAACTGCAGTCTGACCATGTACTCTTCAGAGATATTAAAAGCACAGATAAAATCTCAGCAGTTGTTACAGGTTAAATCATGTTTATGGATACAAACCCATCTAGAGGCACAAAGGTATGGAGGCTCCAAAGGTTACCTTCCTCATAAGCTGTCCAGAATGTGAGTCCAGATAGAGACAAAAATACCTACTGTGAACACATGCCATGATGGACCTTCATCCCCACTACCTAGTGGAGCAGAAAGGAGCTGTTCAGGAGGAATACAACATTTGTGGTTTAAATTTTTTCCCTCTAATGTGCATGAGGTTGCACTCACCCATCCTAGCTCCTGAAAGGACTATTCTTTCAATATTAATTGGATGGGCTGAAGTGAATAAATCAAAATTTCCAAGCACTTTAGCAATAGAACCAAGTTCTGATTTCCCTGATCTATTCCTTTTTGGCCTATGGGTATCACTGCTTCTCTGCCTGCCTCAGCACAGTGGCTCCCTTTGCAGCATATAACCTTCACTCAAGCAGGTAATATCATCAAAATCAATTACTTTGTCAATTAAATAGCCCTGCCCATCATCACCACAAATTAAATGGAACTACTATTCAAGTTGAAACCATTTATTCATTTAAATTATGTGTCCACTGTTGCTCTCTGTGCCAAGCCTTTGAGCTCTGCCATGAGTTTGTATCTAGATGCAGTTGGGCTTCCTACTTCTTCCTTAAATACAAGGGCTCTAACAGGCATCAATCATCTGTGAATAATGCCAAGATTTTACTTCTCAGGCATTTCCACATACCAAACTCCAGTGTACTACAATGACACAAAACCGTTTCTAAGGTAAAAATTATTTTACTCCTGATCATTTTATGGATAGGAAAAGAAAAGCAAAGGGTGAAATGATTTGCCCAGTGGAAAATAGTAGGTCGATGACAGATTTCGGAGCAGAACCCAGGTGTCTGGAATTGTCGGCTACTTGCCTACCCATTGGACCACACTAATTCCCAAGAAGACCTCAGCTTTGTTATTTTGAAGCTCACTTTCCTACACATCTGCTCTTGCACTTCATACACTGTGCTTCTAGGAAATTAACATATTTAACAACATGTCACATACAAAAAATAAATGTCTTTGATAATAATTTGAATCAAGCGTACAGGGAGTCCAAATTCTTTTTAGTATTCAGAGCAAAGCATCTTATCAGAGATCTACTTAAAATATGACACAGCTTCTTTATGTAATTGTATTAATTCAATAAACCAGTGTTTCAATAGCATGGATTTATTTTTTTTTTCCAGAATTCTGCCAAGAAAAAAAAGAAAAAAGGAGAAAGGTTTTAGTGAACTTGGGAAGAACCTACGTTAATCTGAATGTCAGACTCAAAAATGCAAAGAAAAAATCAGTTTATTCATGAATCAAGTAGACTAATACTCGAACCTAAATTCTAATTTACACATACTTTTTGCTTCATGTGCACAAAAATTTATATCTATCTATATATAGACATATAGATATTTCTCAAGTCAAGCAAAGAGGATTCAGTGAGGTTATGAAAACAAGATTCCACAGGAAACAGCTGAGCTCAATTCTGTTTCCCAAACCTCCCAAGTTGTAAAGTTGTTTAAGAAAATCGTATTAATTTACTGCAGAGCTAATTTAATAAATGAAAGTATTTGAGCAACTGACCTTCTTAGTACAAATATAAATCACAATGTTTGAATTCACACGGAGCAGGAACAGACTCCACCACAGAATATTTACAAAAGTGTAGGATGAACTTTGGGGTACAGCATGAAACTGGACTCTGTCCCACCCTGTGCCGCACATCTTTTCTTGGCCAAGATTTATTTCTAGTCCAACTCACACGAGTCCATGAGTTTTGCCCAATGTTGTTTTGCCTGTTATATCCAAGGAGAAGAAAAGTGTCTTTTGTATAAACAGTTTGGTCATAACACTGTTAAGAATTTGAAATCTGAAACTAAAAATTGATGACCATCACTGAGGTAAAACCCAATATAAAGAAAATGTGGGCAATACAGGAAGTTAATGTGTCTCTGTTCAAGCCAGGACAAAACCCAGGTGAATTTATTCACATTTTAATTCACCACTACCAGACTGATGCTACAGTGTGAGTGCAGATCATTATTTTCTACTAACTTTTAATTTTTTAAATAAATCTCTTGCTAAACTGCAGGCCTTGATATTGGGAATAAAGGATATGCCTTGAAAAGATCTTTAGAAACCCAGGAGAAACATCTACACAAGGTCAAGCTTGGTCCTTTCAATCCATAAATAAAAATACTTTTGATCCAGGCTCTATTTACCCACTAACTACAATATTGCATGGAAAAGATTAAGAAGATAAAGTAGGAAGCAGTTATTAAATTGGTATTGTAATTTTTATCATTTTAAGGAAAGATTTAAATCATTAATTAGGATCTTGCTGTTCATGGAATTATATTAGAAAAGCAGACTGATGAATCAGAAGGAACCATCTCTGATTTAAAAAGGACAGTGTTTTCTGTGCGACAACTTTATCCCTTGGAGTGACTAGAAGAGGTATATCTTAGCCATCTAAACCAAAAGTCTCCCAGTACTAAATAGTTAATATTTATAGGTAACTTTGCAATCATTACTATCAACAGACAAAAAGCTACAATAATCCGATTGCCATCACTTTAACCAAAGCCCGTGTCGTAAACCTTGTAATTTTCTGCTGTCATGCTCAGGCACTTTCAACACATTTAAATTAGAAAGGACTATGCTAATTTTGCTTCATAGCCAGGGTAATTGTTGTAAGACATAATTATCTTTTTTTTTTTTAAAGGATCATTTTATTCTCCAGAGTTGTTTAAATTCAGTCTCAGTTACTGCTCGTCCTTTCATCCCTACACTGCATTCTGGCTCCCACCTCCATTAAATTATTCTTTTCATCTTCGTTAGCTGGAGACAACTTAACCCTCCTTTCTGATGGACATTTCAGGCCCTGGCATAACTCTATTAAAAGGAGGAAAGTATGCTAAGGACAAATCTAGTTCTTTGTTTCCTCCTGACCTTCCTGAGGAGTCGTCAGAAGGTTTGACATGTTAAGTCATCTTTGATGCCAATTTAAAGTTATAGCCCAGCATACAGCCTTCTTGATTATTGATGCATCAGAGCTTTGACCTTATATAAGCAATGAGTTTAAGTTGAATAATACTGAAATACTACCAAGCACAAAGAGAACACGTGGATTTTCCTCTTGAATAAAGTTTACGGGGTAGGGCGCTCCACATAGCATATTTCCAAGATTTTTAAGTCAAGATATTTGTAAGGGTGTTGACTGCAGTAGCAAGAAAGGGGCACAGAATGTAGGTCTAGCCAGCAGTTGGGTGAGTCTGCTAATTGGCCAGGTCTGCCCCACCCATTGGCAGGTACAACATGTTGGAGTTGCCTTACAAACCCCCTGCCTTGTGCTGCACCTGACAATATCCCATGGTGTGTCCTTACAGCAGGTAAATCGACTGCTCCCTTGTTATCAGTGGTTGTTCCAGGGCACCTGGAGCCAGAGCTAAAGGAAACACTCCTGAATGAAAATATCAGTGATACTAGTTACTGATTAAATGCTGGGAAGTGAATGGAAGCATTGTTTGCAGTCCAGGTGGACTGACATTGGCACCATGACATCTTCTGATGCCAAATGGAAGACCTGAGCAGAAAAAGGAGAAACATTTAGGCTTGATGCCAGCAGACCTTGGCAACTCATATACTCTTCAGAGCATGTCAGCAAGTCAGTTTCTGGGCATGTTAAAAGGCGTGCCTTGGTAATTGAGAATCTGATGCCTCATCAGAGCTTCAAATGTCTCCTGTGGGGTTGCTCGGAGGAGTTTCCAGTAGACAGCTTTTTCTTTCCTTTGAGTGCTTTTTCTCTGCTAGAAGTTCAATAGGATAGCTAAGGGGAAAGGGAAGAAATTTTAGCAATAAAGTTTCGGGTCTGTTTTAGCAGTGCCTGTCAGCACACATCAGCTGCCACAGATAGGACTCGTTGAGGAACATGTTCTCCGTGCTGCTGTGTTGGTCCAAAGGAATGAGGCACTAAAGAGGCAGAGCTGTGACCTGACCACAGGGTAAACCTCTTCTTCTGTCCGTAGAACAAAAAGTTGGTTCATGTTATGGCAGAATAACTTCTTGCCCCACTCTTTAGCTGCACATGATCTGAATTCCAGCTGTTGGACTTTGGCTGTCACCTCTGCTGTCCCCATGTAACCCCACTGATGCTTTTTCTGGCCTTGCTGTCACCTTCTTGTATCTTTTTTCTGGGCAAAAAGAATAAGTCTCCACAGACTGGGTTTTAGTGATTTTTTTTTTTTCTGCTAATGTCCCTATACTGTCTTTTTCATCATTGCATCTGAACAATTTCTAGTTAGCAACAGGACTATCAGTTACCACATACCTCTGCTCTTCTGTCCTCTCCCCAAGGAAGGATATTTGTGCAGTGGAATGACATTGCTGGTTACAAACATCCTTTTATTGTCAAAGTAATCAATTCTGCTTGTATGAAATGAAATGGTAGCTAAATAATCACCAACTCAATTGGTAATAGTCAAATCTCTTTGCATTATTCAATGCAAATGCAATACTAATATGTAGGTAGTGAATATCTATGACAGATATGACAGAAATAATGCCATTAAGGATAAATACATTGCTTTCCCTAGAATGGCTGGACCTTCACAAAAGCATCAAACTGAGATCTTAACTGTTCCTTTGCCATGTACCTACATAGGGGTATGTCTGTGGCTGCAGTCATGTGAAGCACATGGGCCTTGAAGACCTCCCCATGCTACTGAGCTGCTGATGAAGAAACCTTCACTCCCTGCAGATTGATTTCTTGGCCACATTCACATGAAGCTGAAATTCTTTAATGGGGAGAATCACAAAAATCCTCTGCCTAAATGAGAAAGTTAAATATCTCAGGATATTTGTCTATGCCAGCATTGGCAGAGGAAGAGAATGCTAATGAAGGAGAATGTTTCTAATTAGGAACCTCTAACAGAGTCCTGGGATGAACGAAGAGTGAAAATTGTTTCCCTGGAAGCCCTGAATTCAGATGTTTTGTTTGTGCATGCATACATGTGGATATACACACACACGCACACACACACACACACACAGACTCACACACTTGATTTCCAAATGCCACAAGTCATTTATATCACTGTTAATGACTCTGATGAGCTACATGTGCTGTCACTGCTCCAGGCTCTGCGTCTCCATGTTCCTACAGCATTAAGGGTTAAGTTAATTCCTGCTGCAGTTGTCATGCTGGAAATGCCCAGGGTTAAGCAGAGGTGACTGGGACCAGTGGAAGTGCTGAATCTTGTAATGCTGTACCAAGCAGCAGATCTTGTAATCTGCTCAGTCACAACCAATGCTTGGAATTGTTTTAGAGAGACAGACCCAAATCAATGTCCAGCACTTACTCTTTTGCTCAGCAGGAAAACTTGAGGTTATTGTGGTCTCTGGTGAACTTGGACGTCTCATGAGAAACACAGAAAAACTTTACAACGACCATAAAATATTCAATCAGATCATTTCTACAGTGGCCTGAGAACAGTCTCATAGCAGCATTCCTCTTCCAGAAGATCCTCTTCTGTGTTCTGAGGAAAGGAACAGGCTTTGTTCTCCTTCATTCTACACTGAGATGCCCATCATAAGATAAGAATGATCAGTGAGACAGACAGATTGACAAAATATAAGTCACTGCAGAGGTGTGTAACAGGAGACAGGCACAATTTCTCAACTCCCTGTTTCCTCTCTTCAACCCCACCTTGATCCCCAGTGTTCTTTAATGTCAGGGCACCTGGGGAGGATCTGTTTATGGACATTCATCAAGCAGCAAATAAACCCTCATGTTATTTGTAAGCATGGCATTTTCAAGAGGTATCCTTGGTTGTTTAACAACATACAGTGTTTTTGTAACTGCAGAAAAGGTCCTATGGGCCATTAAGCAATCATTTATTGGTTAAATATCTCCATTCCCAGTAATGAATTGCTATTTTGTGAGAACAAACATTTCCTTTCTGTTTAATTTTCAGATTTTGAGGTCACAGTGGTGTGTGCTCTGGAGAGGGAATAAAGTCTGGGACCATGACGTTAATACACTCCCAACTTTTATTTCCTTCTCCAGCTGTGACTAGACCTCCAGTACATTAATTTCCCTGTTTTTCTTAAGCATCCTGCCTCTCAAAGAGAGATATGTATGTCTTTACTACTCCTCTTGTCTGCCTAATTCACTTATCACTGAATATTTACCTGCAGTGAGATAAACATTGAATTCCTTTAATTAGGTGTTAGTAAGTTCTGCCCTTACAGATTTCTGAGTATAGGAGAGCAACCAGGTTGGTTTGCTATATTGCTTTAGTCTTCTGTGGTTTGGTTTGGTTCTTTTTTAATTGAAGAATTGCAGTCCTGGATTAAGAATCTTGGAAAATTTATTTTGTTTTTTTGTTCCACTACAGGGACTCATACAGATTTTGCAAAAGTCTCTTAAGAATAAATCATGTTTTCTAATTCAACTTTTTGATTTTTTCACTTTTCTGAAGATTGTGCTTTTGAGGATAAGGATCTGGTTTCTATAACCTCAATAATCCTTCTTTTTTCTTAGAAAACTCTGAATCTAGCCAGTGTCAGTGACTGATTTTTTTGACCCCAGTGAACTTCATGCCCTGCAGTTTTCCAGGAGCACCTCAGCCTGTTCTGTTGACTTGAGAAAATTATTTTTAGCCTCATGTTGCGAGTGGGAAATCTGAGATATGAAGCTCTGAAGTGCTGGAGGCTGCATGGCTGAGCCAGGAACATGACTGAGCAGAAGCCAGATTCATGGACCAGTGTCTGATCCAACACAGCAAGGATGAGCCCAAAGACCCAACCTGAGACCTGGTTAAGGACAAAGTTCACAGCTTTCCCTTAACCCCCTGAAGTTTTGAGTTTTTTTTAATATTTATATATAGATATGTATTTTGGAATGTCTGGGATCATTATAAAGATGAAGTAAAATGTGGTCAAATGGGTAGAGCAGGTAGCTTTGATTCTATCTTTGGCTCTACCACTGAGTTTCTAGGATGGCCTCTGGCAAGTCTTTTTGTCTTTTTTCTCCCTCAGACTGTTAATTTGCAGTCTCTATTCTTGCCTGAAGGCACAGTGGGGCAGTGACAGTCTCTGCAAAATGTTAGTCCAGTTCCTAGCATGATGGCTTACTGCATAGAGCAAAAACCATGAAGCACAACCATAATATTATTTTTATTCTACTATTCATTACATTCACTGTGAGTACCCTTGCAGCAGCCCTTCATTATTCTTTTTTTTTTTTTTTTTTTTTAAGAGGAAAATGAGAAAACAAGTCCTGGACTATTCACAGGCTTTGTAGGCGTGTATATGTAATTTTATGGGCTGGAAGGAACACTTAAGGCAGGTGTAAGCAAAAGGAGGTGAATATGACCCCACTTGTCCCTGCTGTTAAAGTCCATCTTATCTCAAGGGGGGAAAGTGAGTCCAATTTGATACAATTCCTGCTAGAATCAGTGGATGTGGGCCAGGTTATATACCTCCAGTATCCAATTAGAGCAGCTGTAGTAACGATATGAACTTTAACCCTTGCCACATTAATAAGTATTAAAAAAAAAGCAGACAAAAACCATTTTGGAAGTGGAACCAATATAATTTGGTTCATACTGGAAATGGTACCAATATCTTCCCAGCATGTGATTCTGGAGCTTGGGCTCAAACATGGTGACTGGGAGCAGGACAGATCCCTGCCAGAGCTTGGGTGCAAGCACATCTGGGATGGGAGTCATTGAGGCAATCAGCACAAAGAAAATATCTCCTAGTTTTCAGCTGTCAGCAGGGCCCCAGCATGCTGGAAGAGGGAATAACAAAAACAGGACTTGCACCCAGATGAGCTCTTATTAAGCAAGTGCAAATCCAGAGTAAATAGACTGATGGAGCTGTGTAGAGGTGGAACTACCTTAACTCATTGGCTGTTTACTCAGAAGTTCTTTTGCTGTGCAAACGAGCATTGGGAAGGCCACCTATTGATTCTCCTTCCTCCCTCTGGACATTTACAATCTATCAAGCATGGAGAGCAAAACAGAGGGAATGAATCCTCACTGTGGCACAGCAGAAGTTGCTGAGAAGAGAGAAACTCTTCCTTCTGCTCAGCGAGGGAGTTTTCCCTGCATTTGGGCAGCACATCTGAATAACTCCTCTCCTCCCTATTAAGTCACGAGAAGGGGCAAGAGCCTGTTCCAGCCTCCCTGCTTGGATTTAACCTCAACGGGTTAACTTCATAAAACTGCAGCTCTTTATTCCAGCCTGTGATTTCCCATCATACTTTAGGACCAGCGAACCGTCCCTTCATTGATGGCACCTTTTGGCTTCACAATAGAAGCCAATTTGTTAGAATTCTTCACAGGTCAGGGGCTGCGTGAAGATGTGGAGGGCGCAGCAGTGGCCGCTGGAAAATTAAGTTGTATTCGCTTGGCAAATTATACGTCTGCTGCACTTTATGGGCCTTGATTTCCTTTCCCCTCTCTCTCCCTCTCCCTTCCCACCCCCCTCCCTCCAGCCCCTCCCTCACCCTCTCTTTCTTTTTTTTTAAATTGGAGAAGCGTGTATGTGAGCTATCGTCACATATCCAGTTAATGTAGGTTAATAGATTGATTCCAGTGACACGGATCATAATGAACAGTAAATTGTTTTATCTCTTAAGTCTTATTTGGTCAGCCAGGAAAACATATGAGGTAATATGGCTTGGACTAAATGGACCGTATAATAGATCTCCCTCTAAAGAATAAGGACAGGGGTGACAGCGCCTCTTATGATTAATGAAAATAATAATGGTCCTGAAATTGAAATTTTTCTAATTTTTTTTCCTTCTTCTCTCTGGGCTGCCACCAAAAACTTCAGCCAGCAGATGATTTGTGCACAATAACCACCTCTGACTTCTCCCTCAACTCCTACTACAAGTTAAGGGAGTGCTGGGGAGGGAGAGTTGAAGAGGGATGGATGGTTGCCTACACTTCTAAGAGCTTGGCTCAGCAGTAGAGTAGCATATAAACACAAACTGTTTGCTTTTAACCCTGGGTTTGAAGCAGATGCTTTCAGGTGCTTGCAGGTTGCCCAAATACAGGATTTCCAATTGTGTCCAAAGGAGTTCCATTACTTAAGTGCTTTGGAAATATCGCAATAAAGCCTTAAACCTTCAGACACATCTGCTTGTTTATTAATGCAGGAACCCCTGCATTTATTGGTTGTGTTGTGTGCAGCATTCGGAATGATTTGTCATTATTAATGAATATTTACTTTTGCTCAGTGTCAGTGCTTCTTGCTGTAATACATGTATAAGAAGGTTAATTCTGCAGCTGAAAAAGTAGGTTGGGGCAGAATCAGGCTTTTTACAGAGCAGTTAAGTCATTTTTTTTTTTCTTAGAAGTTTCACCAGAGTGCTTCCATTTGGCTCAAAAGAGCTTTCAAAAAAGACTTATGGACATTTATCTTGAACAGCATCAGATGACCTGGCAGACAAGATGAGATCTTTGTCAAATAGAAAATCTTTAACAATTGTTAATAAGGGTGGGGAGAACAAATCCAAATGTGATCAGTAGGGCACACGTGTAAGTATCAAACACTGTAACCCAGCATGACCAGAGGAGCCATTCCATGGCACTGGAGAGCATTTGTGCAAATGTGTGGGTGATTCCCTGGTGTCCTCCAGTGAAGCCATAGGGGAACAGAAATATCACACTGGATAGAAATAGAATCTTCAGTCCTGTCTTCAGGAGATTCATATAAAGTAAAACAAAAGCAAGGATTTGCAAACAATCCCAAACAAACTTTCCCATGAAGCACCATCCTGTATGGACATGGCAATGTGAGTCAGTGTACCTATGACCAAACCAGGATTTTGCACCCCCTCACTACTTTTTATGTTGCTTGTCTTTTTTTTTCTTCCTTTTTTTTTTCCCCCACATTTAATTCCTTTTAAGACTGTAACAAACATCAGTAAGTGCCTTGTCCTTTTATTCCTCTTTTATCTTTGTGCTTTACAGCTTCTATGTTGTATCTGTTTTCATTCTTATAGGATCAATAAAAGGTTTGTCACTTTGCAAAGTTTTGGAAACCAGAAATTGCACTTGAGGAGTGGGATAATATGGGGTGTTTGCTGATGCTTCTGCACAGTTGCATCCTTTTTTTCTCTTTTAATTTTTTTTTTCCATCTTCCAATATCTAATCTCAATATCTGCAGTCATGCTTTTGGGTTTTACATTGGCTGTCAGCAGGCAATCAGTTCAGGCATTCAACTTCTTTGGATTAACATCAAGCTCTGCAGTTTGGGTATATTAGCAGCAGGGTCAATCACAGCAGCAGGAAGCAGCCTGAGCAATAAAAAGAAAAAAATAAAAGGAAAAAAGGAAGACTAAACGGAACCCTCTGAACTTCAAGAGTCTGGAAAACCCAAACTGAGACTAAACTTCATAAATATCCTTAATCTCTGGTTTAGAAGCCAGGATTGTTTATGATTCATGGCATTTGATGACATTTAGCAGCATGCAACCCATTACAGCCCTTAAGTCATTACACAACACGGCAGAAAATGTCATCAGGTGCCACAACAACAAGGCAGGTTATTGGAGGGGCAGGGTTCAGTTCAGATTAGTTCAGACTTCTGACGGATGCTAGCCTAGCTCCAGACTGAACCCAAATTCTGCTTGTCAGGCTTATCTCTCTAACAGATCATCCTTGCTTCTCTTTATCTTGTACAACTTCCTCCCCCACAGCTCAAAATCCAAATTCCCAGCTTCTAGTGAAGCACTGGCAAAAGTAATGATCATTCTTATGCAGGGATAGCATTAATTATGTTTGTAAGAAGAGCTAGGGTCAGCCTGGATCCTCTCTGAGTATGCAGATGGTTACTTATATCTGGCATTATGTTTTAGTGATCTGCACCTCAAGACATTTCTGCTGGTCTGAGAAGATTACAACTTCCAGTGATGAAATCAAAGTGTTAGGCATTGGTTAAGAAACCCACAGGATTAGTGAGCTGCAGCAATGTGTGTGAATAATGTGCTTCACAGCCATGTTTCAGGGCACTACAATTAACCTTAATAAAGTTACCAGCATCTGGAAACAAATGGGGCATTAAAAATCTGTATGAAATATTTAGCCAGAGATCTTCCCATAAATGAGTGGAGATTGACACACCCCATGTCCTAATCCCCTGCACCAGGGGAGAATTTCCTCCAAGATAAGGAGAGTTTACAGATCCCTAGCAATAAACAGCAATAAGTAGAAAAGGAAAGAATTTTTATGGTGCTGTGCTGGCTTAAAGAGCTGGATTCAGAAAAAGTCACCTGCATTTCTTAAATTTGAGCTTGACTGCCAAGACTCAATCACTAACAAGAGCAAAGTCCACACCACCTGGGGAGCTGAGAGGATCCCACATCTCCTTATGTACCTTCAGTGCCTAAACCCGACCAACCTATCCAGCCTGGGCAGAAGTTCCAGAAAAGAGCTGCGGGGCATTCTGAGGACCCTGATTTCTAAATGTTGCTGATGTCTGAATTTTCAATGTTAAAAACCTATGAAGCACCCACAGAAAGGCAGGAGAGTGAGTATTAGGGGTAAGAAGATGATGACCAAATGGGGACAATGAATCTTTGCAGCCTGAGAAAACTTTGGCTGTTAGATGCCATTTTGTGTTCCCATCTGATTTATCTGAACCAACTTAGACTCCTTGTAACTAATCACAGCCTGGCTATCTTTTAGAGGCTTTTAAGTGGCCTACAGTTACGTAAAGAGAGACAAAAAGGCAGCATTTTAATCTGCGGACATTGTGTCTTTTCTGGTCAAAAACAACAGCAGTCATATACAATTCACTTATTTATTTTGGGGAGGTCTTGGGTGCAGATATTGAAAACGATGTGTATGTCGTGCATAATAATATACATACATCCCATACATCTGAATATCCTTTCCATTTGATAGTGAGGTGTGTGCATGTGCACACATTTACATGTAACTCTGCCTTGCGTTATTTTGTCTCTTACGGAAGAAAAAACGATATTAAAAAATCCAGTGACTGATTTTGCTTCTTGAACCAAGTCAAATATTTTCTTGTCAGTATGCTCATAACTTCAGACTGCAGAGGTCATGGCCTTGACTTTCTTCTTCAGATGGTTTGTGAGTGGAATGTCCTTGAGATTAAGGTTCCCTTTGTTTTCCTTGGGAGGGGCTTTGCTTACACTGGCAAGCAGCTGAGACTTGCCAAGGTCCTCCAGACTCTGTTTATTAGATTTTTATCTTCTTATCAGAGTCTTCCTCCTTAAATCATGTCAGCATTTTACCACTCTTCAGGGATTCCTGGTGTTTTATTGTCTCTGAACTGCTTGGGGGGTGGGGGTAAAGGAAGATATCCTAGCAAAAATAACATTTATATAATGGCAGTGATGGGAAAGATTCAACTGTCTCCTTAAGATTCTCATCCCTACCAAAGTGACCAATAACTGGCCATCTACTCTGGATTTAATTAAATCTATATTTAAACAAACTCCCATTGATTTTTGTTGAGAGTTTTGTGCCTGGGGAAGGACTTTATAATTTGGTCTGGCATTCTTGCCCAACTCTGATATGAGAAAAAGCCAACTGAGTTGGTTACTGTCATTGTATTGTTTTTCTTGGCAAAGCAGAATTTCTTTTTGTTATTATTTTCACATTAAAAGGTACATTGTGACTTAATAAGATAATACCAAAAAAATATTCAATCTGCTGGTTCCAATTCCTACTAAAATCAACCAAATCTATTATTCAGAGTGGATTCACATAAGCCTATATATAGAGTTTAATGCGTGTACACAAATATATACTCTAAAAGATACACATCTCTATTTTATCCTTGATTAAAAATATCAAAGAACTCTGTAAATCTTAATGTCTAGCTCCTCCCAAATCTGCTCTGGAGTAAACCAATTATGAAAAATTCCTTTTCCCAAAGTCTGAGCCAGGGAGTGAATAAATCCTTATCATACACAAAGCAAGTGTGGGGCATCTCTAGCTTGAGTGCTTTATACCATGCAGAGGAATGTAAATGATTCATGATAAAGACACAGGCAGAACACAATTTGTGCCACATGTGCCTACAGATGAGCAGAAGTGGACTCTCAAATGGTTTGAAAGCACATGAGCCTCTGGTGTGAAGGTGAAGGCTCACTTTGAGCTCTGAGATGCTGATGAAGAAGTTAATCCTTTTGAGAAGATGACCTGGAATTGAAAAACCAAAGAGAAAATTCAGCCAGCGCTTCAAAATATATGAGCAGGTCCTCGTGCAGTGTAAAACACTTATCATTGTTAAAGGTATCTGCCTGTTGGCATCCGTTAAGGATGTGCTCAATCTGGTCATACAGCAATAGCCATATTACACACAGAGACAGACAGACCAAATTTGTACTAGTCCTTGAAATATATTCATCTTGGGATTGCTGTCACCCTTTGTCAGGGGAATGAATCAGTGCTACTGTTCATACTTTTCTGCTTTAGGTAACTACTCTTTTGATAATGAATCTTTAATGATAATTGCTCTTCTAAGGAGAGCGTTTTCCACCCTTGTTAAAGCAATAGTTTCTTGTGGAAATGTGCTTAACATTAACGCTTCAAGACTGGTGTGCTTTTCCAATTTATAAAGATCTCCATGGACAGAGACCTGAAAATTTTGGCAAAGTGTCTAAGGCACAGAAGATAAAAATTAATTGTGAAGATTAATTAATTGTGTATGAGGTGTTATTTCTGATGCTCTCTACAACAAGTGACAGTAATGTCTTTAATCCTAATGCTAAACCTTACCTCAGCTAACATACTACACTTTATAAAATGAGTGAGAAAATATCATTTTTAATCTTATTCTTTTACACTGACGTTGTAAAACTTCAAAATATTTCCTGTTTAGGGACAACCACAAACCATTCTATGGTTTGGCAACAGATGTCTTTACAAACTGAACACAGTTATGGCAACCTTACATGAAATTGCTTGAATTTTTTAAACAGAATTTAGCATTTCTTCAGCATTATGTCTTGGAGAAGTTTTTATGCCAGCAAAACCCAGTGAAGCTATGGTTAAAACAAGCCCAATTTTGCAAAGTGGTTTAGTCACTCTAAGTCCTAGACATGCAAGTCCACATGTTCATCCAGCCTTTCAGGAACACACTCATCCTTCCTGTGCTGTCTGGAGGAGTGACAAATGCCTGTCAGAACTACATGAAGAAGGAACTCACATTTTTAAGGAAATAAATATAAATTGCAAACCAAAAAAACATCAGCAGAATGGCATTTTGTTATTCCTGGAACATAAAGGGTGGAAAGTTTGGGGCTGTGCAAGACTATAGGACTGGTGCTGCTTGTAACTACCTGATTGCAATGTCTCCAGCTTTTTCCTTCAGCTAAAATGAGCTGTACTGAAAAAAAAACAAACTGGGTATGTGTGCCAGGGCCAGCCCTCAGCTCCAGATTTGATCCAGAACCAGCAGGAATGGGAAAGGAAATGAAGGAGTGTAATGGTGCATGTGGGCAGATCTCTGTGCAAGTGTGAGCATGAAAGGCTGCATCACAAATTCAGAAACATGAAGCTACTAAACTAATCTGGTACTGAAAAACATTTTAGGATTGTTTTGGCATTCATTTACTATAGAGAACTGAAATGATAGAGAGGAATTAGTGTCCAGTGAGTTCCCTCCCCTGCCATTGCTTCAGGAGAAGGTGCCCTCTGCATAAGCCTAAAGAAATGTAAATATTTTACCAGAAGTAGCTCCATGACAGTTAGAGCCATGTGCAGGAGCTGTTGCAGCATGTGCCTGCGATGTGACTCTTTCAGTGGAAGTCTATTTACAGGATGGAGCAGGAGATTTTAATTGCAAGTATGTTCCTTCTTCTTTTTAAATTCCTCATGTTTTCGCATATACCATTAAAAGATTGTCACACGAGCTTTGATTGCATTCTTTGGCGTGTCTTCCAGAATGAGAGGAGAAAAGAATCCCTGTCAGTGCCAACAAAATCACATACCAAATATGAGAAACAGATAAGACAGCAGATTCAGCATGAAGCAGTGGGAGAAGCCAGATAAGAGGAGATCCAAACTCTTGGGCTTTCCACACTCCACTCATTCTTTTACAGGACTGACTTTGTTCCCCCAGTTTTCCCTGGGATCATCTTCCTAACCTGACCTCACCTCCAAAAACTGGGAGTTTGGCCCCATTACCTGGGAAAGCTCAGGAAAGGACCAAGAAAAGAATGAGGGATTCAGGAAAGGTCTTGTTGTCTTCAAGACACGCATTTGAAAAGGAAAATATTTCTGGGGACTGTGGGCACTAAGTTCTGCCTTTGGAAGTGCAGAGGGAACAATAGTGAAGGTTTCAAGGCATTAGGCTTAATAACACTCAATAATTCAGGATTTATTTGCACCATATAAGCAAATTTAAAATGATTTTACCATTAAAAAATTGACTGTATTTTTAATGAGCTCACTGTAGATTTCAGTGGGAAACATTCACAGTCTCCTTTTTCCTGCTCCAGGCTGGTGGTATTTTCCTGCTCCAGGCTAGATTTCTCTTTAAAAGGAGACACTCATGCTGGAACAAATAGAAAAAAAAGATTAAAAAAAACAGGCAAACAAAGAAGTACATAACTACAGTTTGGATTTTGTCAGTAATTTATGGTAGCACTTGGTAGTTTTGCACTTCTTTCTCATTTTAATGTATTTTATTTCTTAATCCTAAGAATTTTTTCTGTTCTTGATTAATGTTTTAACAACATTCTATTTCATTTTTGTAGGGCAAATTAAGTCAGAAACCTCAAGGAAAAATAAGGAATATTATATAGGCTTCATAATACATTAAAACTCATCAAACAACCCTGACATTATCATTTCTTTGTGTCAGTGTCTATCCACATTTTTCTGAACTTCTGTCATCACATTATCTTATTGGAAATAAAGAACATAAAAACTTAATCTAAACCATAATGTCCTGGTATGGGATGAGATCCAAACTCCCCTAAAAGTTGAGAGGGCTTTCGTGTTGGGAGCTACAAAGCTCAGTTGTTGAGTATAGCCACAAAGTTACAATTTATGTTCAAAACCACACAAATTCTCTGTTCAGGAGTAAGAAAGATAATCTCACAGATCATTCTACTGAAATTACAAAAAAATCCATTTTAAAAAATCCGCGTGATTTCACCCTGTGTGATGTGTAGAAGTATTATTTGAGGGCTAGAGTCCATTCCATAATGAGTATGATCCTGTGGCTTTGACCAGTTTGAATTGTACTTTGTTGTTTTATTTCCACTGTACCTTTCCTGATAAAAGCATTTAGATTTTCAGACCTAACTGGGAGGTAAGGGACAGATCAACCTAGCCAACATCAGCACAGCCTGCCTTGGCAAAACTAAGCAAACTTCTCCAACTGGCAGGATAAATCTGAAGAATATTCACATTTCTTTTTTCCCAGCCTTTCATGCTTCGAGGTGATATGGGAAGAGCCTAGAGGTTTCCATCCTGAAATACCTCCTCATAAGCAGTTTTATAAAGGAAAGTCATCATAAATATCAATAACTCCCCATACTCATATTTTCTGTAATTGCTTTTATTTGTATTATTGAGGATGCTGAGTGTCATGGCACGTGGCTGGATGGGAGTCCTGAGAGCTTTCAGGGAAATTACAAGAGTGGGAAAACTTGCTGCAGATGCACTAAATAGTGCTCTGGAAGTCACACATTGTGCATGTTCCTCCATGCACACCAGTAATGACAAGAGATGTCTTCTCCAGCGGTGGTGAAGAGCGAGGAGCTTTCCCTGGATTTGAAGTGGACCTTCATATTCTCCCTGTAATGCATCTCTGCTTTAAATGGCTCTTGCTTCCAAAATCATGTGAGCTGAAAGCTCAGAAAGTGACATTCTCTGAGTGGTAGTAAATTGTTAGTGTGTTTGCTTAAACCTGCTTGCTGGGATTAGCTCTGTGCCACTTTGTACGTTCTGGATTGAGGGTTAGACAAGGGTCAAGTAGGTGATTTCAACACTCTCTGATACAGGCTTACCCCCTCCAGTAAAAGGGAAGCTTTTCAACCAATCCAGTCTAATTCTTCCATCTCAAACTCTGCTTTGTTTTGCTTGTGTGCGTAAGGAGGTTTGAGGGCAAGAGGGCACAATTTTAAACCCCAATTCTCAATTCCATAACATCCATCATTATCTGTCTATGTGAGGCTATTATTGCCCTCCTCACAAAGCCCACTGTTCAAATACACCCAATTCTCCAGAAAAAGCCCAACTGGGCTGTGCCATTGCTGAAACCATGCTGACTTTCTCACTCATGTGCACACTTATGGTTACAGAAAAGGAAAACACTCCTACCTTGGGCTGGGATTACCTAAATGGCCTCCAAAACTGAGAACATAAAACCCACAGAAACATCACGGGAAATAGACATGCAACATCTAAACTAAGTAACCTTGTCCAATTTTTTAAAGACCAAACTTCACCCTCACCATAATTTTGATTTGGTGCCAGTGAAGAACGTTGACTGTGAGCAGTTGGAGGCCTTAAAGGATGGATAAACATAGAAGTAGGCACAAACACTAACCTTTCCCTCTCACCCATTTAAAAATCAGATATAAGTCTCACTTTAAAGAAACTATGCAAAATGAGGAGGTTATAAAGAATTCATCATTATGGCCTTACATTTTATTAGATCATTTCTTTGGCCTGAAATTAGCTATGGATCAAAGTGGGCCTTTTATAATATAAAAAATTAGTTTTATTCAAGTGACAGAGCTAAAACTTGCAATGCCAAGGTATATTTTCTTACTGAGGTTCTTCTTTAGGTATGCTAAAGTGACTGTAAAACTTATTTGTGTATTTTACACAAAGCAAATTCTGCATGGTTTTGTTCAGGTTCACATCAGGTGCCATGGAATTTAGGGCCAGGCTTTGAACCCCAATGCCATCTCCTCATCCCGATTCCTCAGCTTTGTTTCTCTCAGGGTTTCATTTATGTGCTGTATCCTTTCAAACACATTAAAATTTCCAGTTGATGGGCGAAATATTTACCTTAAATTAATTTGTACTAAGGTTTAGCTTACTTTCTTTTCCTGAATAGAAAAAAAAAAAAATTAAAAAGGAGAAAGAAATGGAAAATAAAAAGGAAAAAGGAATAGAAACATGACCTTCCTAAGCCAGGGAGTTCAAAAATACACAAGCCACCTCTTTGGAGGTCAAACTGAAAAGATTGACTGGTCCTCAGAGTAATGTGGTGGCCCCTCGACATTTGTGGTAAGTAGTAGCTGAGGGAGAGAATTGAATTCTGACCTTCCTAATTCAGCAACAGAGGTAAGAAGTCATCTCCAGCACAGTGGAATTACACAGCACATAAAGGAACTCCCCCTTCAACATTATTTATTTGGTGAACTCTCTCTGTATCCCAGAAAAGGCTACAGCATGCTTATTTTGCAAAGGGATCATGTTGTTTAGTTCCAAAGCAAGCACATTAGAAGAATTCCACACAGACTTCATAATAAATCCACCCAAGGCCCAGCACCCAGTTGCTGTTGTGTACAGGGCTTTTTATTTATTTAACCGCCTAAAAAAAAATTGCACACATAATGAGACAATGTCCTTCCCTTACGAGAGGAGAGTTCAATAGTTTAATTTTTGTTAACCAAAATCCCTTGTACTAAGGTAAATTACATTGCATTTTCTATTACTAGCTCTGTTAATTGTCAGGCAATAAGAGTTTATGCACTCATCCAAAGCAGCAGAGAATTTCCCATAATGTTACAAAATAAAACCTGACAAAGCACAATAATCTTTAGTTTATTGATGTGCTGCTAGGCTGTGGAAAGAATCAGATCTGTAATGTGCTTTTGGTTAGGAAATTGGGGCCTAGAAAGATATACTGGGAACAGCAGAGGAATGTCAGGTTCCAAGAATATATATACATATCCATGTGTGTGCATAAACTAGGGTGTTTTTTCTGAGGAAAATGATGATGAAAGACTTTAACATCAACAGTAAAGGTTCAAAGAGTGAAAGAATAGCAAACAAAGAAAGTAAAAACTGTGTGAATGCAAACAGAACTTGTTCGATAGGACTGTTTCAGGTAAAAAGGATTTAAAGACAATGTGGGAAAAAAAGCAAGGGCAATACCTACTACCTTGGATAGGATGTTTCACTATGTTCAGGTTGGCCCAAACATATATAGTGAGTAAATTTACCTCAAATAGTCCTGAAAGCACATCAATTGTACCTTTATGAACCCCAAACCTTCTTGGCTTTAACTACACAGCCTCCCTTCAATGAAGGCTAGAAAAACTCTTGGGAAGGTTGGAAATATTATTTGAAAGCTGTATTTAAAATAAGTGGGGATTTGGGAAATTCAGCTTTCGGAGAAATGCCAAAAGAAAACCAAAACGACAAATTAATGGGCTTTAAATTCCAAGCCCATGTTTGCATCCAAAAGAACACGTAGGCACATGATTAGGGAAGGTTCTGACCTTCTTTAATGGCCTCTCTCAGGATCTCTCATGGGTATGAGATTGAAAAGTGCAGGCTGTTTCTGGGACCCAAAATCTGGGTCCACAATATTGACATTTTTTCTAGTTTTGATAGAGAATATTTATGCCAAGGACAACAAAACACGGATTTTTCCATTTTCATAGGAGAGGATTAAAGGATACTTGATTTCTGTATCTGCTGTGGTTTGGTGGATAGCTGTGCATTAAGAGGAGGTTCTTAGCAATGCAGAAGAGGCTAAAATTTGGAGTTTTCCTGTATACTTTCCACTAAGAACCAACATGACTCTTGCCCTTTAACAGGCAATGATGGAGCATGATAATGTACATTTCTGCTTCTCAGAGCATTTATTTTAATTACAAGGGCTTATAAACAAATAGGGAGAGGGAAGAGAGGGAGGAAAAGGAGGGGGGATGTCTATTGTCCTGATTTTGCATTTAGAAAGTAGAAGAGAAAGACAGAGAGAGAGATCCTCTACCTTGCATAAAAGATGGCAAGGTGATAAATTAGTGCTCTCAACTGAAATTGATTACTTTGTGTTCCTATCCAGTTCATACGGCAGCAACACAGATGCTCTGAAACACAGTAATGACACATTGGAGAAAAACCAATCAGGTTGGTCTGGTGGAACATTTTTCCCTTTCTCTCCCACCGGCTCAAAGGACAAACCACCATGTGCTCTGCCTGCACAAGGGAAAGACACACACACCCAGCACCCCCAAAACTCCCACTTGGAAACTTTTCAGCCAGCCTAAGGACATTAAATGATAAAATGAATAATATGGGTGATTTTGTTTTTTTCTCTTCTGTGCCTGGATACAGCTCTAATACTCGGAGGGAGCTGCTTATGTAGCAAAAGGTTGAAGTAAAATCTAGTCACCTTCAGGCAATTATGCCTGAGATAGTGCATAGAAAACCAGAAACAGGGCATGGTTTATCAGCCTTCCAGGATTCCAGATGATACATTCAGATGCAATGGGTATCAGGTTTTAAAATAATAATAATTTGGACTTCTGTAATGGTTAATCTGCTTTGTAACTACATCTTTACTAAGCTGGGAATTGACTGCTTTCGTGGCATAAGGTTTATGACCACTAGGTTTTTCAGTAAAAGACAGAATCCTGCTCACATGCCACAGGATTGGTTTTGTGGTAGGGGAAAAAAAAAAAAAGGGATGAGCAATTTATTTCTTATCATTTGCCAGATCTCCATGCACCGAATGTGTGAGTAAGGAGAGATGCCAACATGATCAACCATTCAAGAGCTGGAGGACATCAGAATATCACCCTAAATTTCTACTTCATATAACTAGACTTCAGAACTAGGGAGAGAATGAAGGAAGGAAGAAGATGAGATTTAGTGTAATTATTCAAACTTATAAATGTTATGAATTTCCAGAGTTATCCCTCTGGTAGAAATGTTCTCTTTAGTGTCAACCCAGTCTCTCTTTTCTTCATTTGGCTTTAATAAAGATGATCAAATAAAGTCAAGAGCCTTTCCTAGAGAAAGTCAGCCAAAGGACTGAGTCCTCTTTACCCTCATACATTGCTGTATATGCCAGGATGTCTCCCCGTTCCTACTGATTTAAATCAGTTCAGTCTTTGTGTCCAAACCTTTCATCCTGGCAAAGGAAGGACAGAAGGCCTCAGACACCTTTGATCACCTATGAAAAATGCCTTGTAGTCACTGCAACTTGTCCAATCAAGTGGCCTCAAACCAAAGCTGCTCATAAACCTCAAGTAAAGGAGAATCAGAGTTGTCCTTTAAAAGGAAGTCTTTCATTTAGCAGCGACTGTATAATTTAGATGAATGGAGCAAGCCACATAAAATTACATGTACAAAAATTTAAGTAGACTCTTGTTGAGGTAGTTTTCTTACATTTCCCTATATTGTATAAAATAATAAATTATTTGAATAGTTCTATTATCTGTCCTTAACTGAAACGTACAGTGCCTGTCCTAGTTCCTCAAAAAGCTTGTTAATATGCAATCACCTAGTACAACTGCTAAGTTTTTAAAGGTCACCTATGTTTTATTCATAAAGGGTGGTTTTCTGGAGGGAAAAAGGTTACAGTGTCATGTAATATCATATTCTGATAGAGGCTCAGCTTCAAAAATGTATTTCCTAACAGTTTGTAGTGAAGAAAGGTACATTTGTTTGGGAGCTCTTAGTTTGACTGAGATCTGCTGTGTTCCACAAATTGTTTGCTGTGTGAGAACAGCACATCATTTCTCAGACATATTTAAAATATTTAGACATTACTGGTGTCTTTCTTATTTGCTCTTTGCCCCAGTTTCAGGACAAGAGTCATAATGGCCTGATTGCATTTGTTTATTTCCATTTAAAACACCATTTAAAATTATACCGGTGGGAAACTGTGAACAAATTTTGGGACTGGAATTCAGTATAATAACTGCAGCCTAGTGAAAAAAGCATAAGCCCCGAAGTACTAGGTGAGTGTTCAAGTTTTGACACCAAAGTCTGATCTCTGTGAGATCTGTCTCTGTGGTAGGGTTTCTTCTACCTGCTTTATTACAATGCAATATAGGGTGTTCATAAGCACCTCCCTCACAGGGCCCTGCAGAAATCACAATATATTGAGCACTTAACTTTCATTCAAGAATAAATTATCAATACTACCTCCAACATATGCATTAAGTGGCAACTGTTGTCTTTATTCTAGAAAACACAGCTCTGTCTCTCTCAGCAAAGCAGAACATTACTGTGTAGCTCAGACCCAGGCTATAAATCAGCTTCCACCCCTCCCATGCTGCAGCCGAGTTTCCACCAGGATAAAGATCCAAGCCTCTGCACCAAGGCTACCTGGCACAAAGGGCCAAAACCAAATTTTGCATAAATACTGACCCATAAGACAGAAACAAGTGTTATGGTTTCCACAAAGCAGACACTGTAACTTTCAGGGAGGATTATGATGGACATATATTTTATTTATTTGTCCAAGTGTCCCTTTTTTGGTTAACCAGCTGATATATACTTTCCTCCAGGGGACTCACCAAAATGAATTCATGAATTTGGTTTTCCTTGCAGATTTTTGTTTGTCACAAAATGGGTGGTAAAGCTGGCTATTAAAACCAGTTCATATAGGGAATGTGACCTGAGAGAGTTAATTGGCCTATTTTAATGAAAAGCTCCCGATATGAAATTTCCAGCACTACTGGCAAGGGTGCCAAATTCAGCGAGGTTATGAAAATAAATGTGAACCCTTCAAAACACTTGAAACACAGGCAATTGATGTAATAAAACCATTTTGCTTAGGACAGAGTAAGCTGACTGTTGTTATTCACTCTGTCTCCAGCTGAACTCAGAGCTAAAAGCCACTTTACTTGCTGATCTGGGGATCTGCTGTATTATTAGCATTTTATTCAATTTTGGGAAACGTGACATTGCATTTGTAAGTGGATGTTGAGGCTCGGCCTTTTTCAAATGGACGAGGTCTTTGGAGTTATTAAATTATTGAGGAAACAGTTTGTCCCAATTTTCAGACCTAACTTGGCTTACTAAACAAATTTCAATGTAAATAAGGTTCTAAATCTATGCATTCATTAGTACTGTTTAACAGCAATGACATTTCTTTGGCAAGAAAGCTTTCTTTGAGAGCCTATTTAGCCTCAGGTCACTTTAGCTGAGGCCCCAATGGCAAAGAGAGAGAAATTTTTAAAAGTGTTCATGTCAATAAAAGTTTTGTTTTCACTTTTTATTTAATGGCCCAGTACAAAACTTTAGTTTGGCAACTGATGGAAAGAAGAGGGCCAGAGTAAAGAACGTGTAAGGCAAAATTGTATGGAATTTGGGGTGAGAAAAAAAGCTGTTTTATAGTATGTTTTCATTTCCCATACCAGAACATCATCTTAGCCGTGACAAAATTATGTCAGCCTGGAGATGCAGGCCAAGATGTGGAAGCTTTGATCAGAATCACCCTGAGTGTACACACTGGGTATGTACACAGCCACAGATGCTAACCTTGCAGGAGGGGCTTTGTTTATTAACCACCACTCCTTCCCACTCCGTGCCATCTGAGTCTCGTGTCCAGCAAAGAGTAATTCATGAGAAATCAAGAGCTGCAGGGCTGCCAGTGGCCCCACCAGTGGCACAGAGCTGTGGAGTAGAGTGGCTTCAGGAAGACCACTGAAGGATATTTTCGAAGGGGTAGAAAGTATTTTGGCTGATAAGACTGCAGGTGTGGTTGTCTGCACAGTAGATAATCCTCTCATGCTCCAGTGGATGTGTGCAAACACCCAAGGATGTAATTTTGGTGATTTGCTGTGAGGTCCAAGAGCAATTTCCTACCTCAGAAAGTTCCCCCCCCCCCAGAAAACTCAAGTATTCTAGGTTGCTCTGCAGAGTGTGTGGTCATTGCCACTGCCATTCTGTCAGGTGACATGTGTTATGCACTCCACCAAACTTCTCTGCCTCTCCAGGTGACTGTAAAAGTTGAAACACTATTCAAACAGCCACATTGCAGCTCCTTGACAGGGGTATCCCAGATAAATAATCTGCTACATATTTCATAAATATACAGAGTTATGAAGTTTTGGGTCACAGGAGAATGTCTTTCCGATGTGTGACCCGTCACTCAGAAATGCTGAACTTCTGTCTCTTTTACTCTAATACTTGTGTGATCTTTAATTTATTTTTCTTTAAAACTTTAGTTTTAAACTTTAAACTGCTGTGGTATGGAAAAGGGCTATTTGAACTCAGACAAGTAGCAAGAGACTAGAGGCCAAGTCCAGACTGAAAATCAGGCACTCACATTCCATCCCTAAAAAACATGTCCTATTTGTATTTTCAGTGTGTGTCTGGGTTCATAAATATCTTTGTGCTTCTGGTGTCAAACAGTGAACTTTTTGGTGTAATATGCAACCAAAAAAGCTGGATGGGTCTAGGGGTAATCAGGCTTAGTGGGAGGTGTCTCTGTCCGTGACAAGGGGGTTGGAACAAGATGATCTTTAAGGTCCCTTACAAAACAAACCATTGTATGATTTTATGAAGAACAAGAACAATTATTTGAATTCACATTTATCAAGGTCAGACCAGCAGGCTAATTGCTGGACTAGTCTTCATTTTTGTTATTAGCTGGTTGAGGGGTGATATTGCTGAATATTAGGGCCCTGAGACCCACAAAGTACAGTCCAGCCCTGGGTTAATGTCTTTTACCCTTCACTAGTGAAAGCAAAAAATATTTCAAGCGTAAGCTGCTGCCTCTTCCTTGTGAAAGTTATTTTGTCCCTTTTCTTTTCTCTTCCTGATTGAGAAGCCAAGTGCAGAGCCCGTGGTTGGCAAGCGATGAAGGGAAAAAAATAAAAATAATGGAAAGATCTCTCCAGGAATGTTTGCTTCACTATATTTTCTTTCCTATAACTAATTATTCTGGCTGGACAAAAAATAAAATATAACACAATAAAGCACAATAAAATCCTGGATGTGCATTGGATTCCCAAGATTGCTAGGAGCCAAAATTTTAGGTACATGAAGAGGAAGAACAAACGATCCTCTTCGTGGCTCAGCCAAAACATCAGCACCACACCTGCCAGTTATTCTGCACCGTGATTATCTGATTGACTCATGAACTGATAATTCCCATCCTGCTCAGAATGGAGCACACACACACTTCAAACAAACTATTCCCTGGTGCTTGGCTCAGGGAGTGACTCAAAACAACCACTGTAAAACACGGCAGTGGAATTTCCCCTCGGGCACAGCTGCGCCCAGGGCTTTGTGTGCCAGCCTCCAGGGGGACTGACAGGGAGGGAAAAGGGAGCACAATTTCCCAGTGTTACCACAAGGCTGCTACAGCTCCTCCTGTTTCCCAAAATCCTTCCTTCCTCTCCTCTTCCAGAGCTGCTCCTTAGCTACAGCAGTGGATGAAACCCTGGAAATGACTAAGAGCTTCATAGTTTTCCACAAACCCAACGTTTTTCCCTCTGTCACTCCAGCAGGATGTTCTGCACTTCCTGTTTGACTGCAGTTTTCTTTTTCTGTTGAAAGACATCACATTTCTCCAGGTGAGGGAACTGGTGCAGCCGCAATTTATGGAAGGTACCTATAGCCTTCCATTTCAGGAGAAAGTCTAAGAGTTTCTTCCTAAGTCTTTCTAAGACTACTACTAAAAGTAGTTTTTTTTTTTTTTTTTTTTAATTATATTAGTCCCTGATTTTAAGCATTTTAACAGGGAAGAGGAAAGAGCAATAATCCTTCCTCTCCTCTGTGAAACATGTGCCCAAATATCACAAGAAATGTACTTTGATTATATTCTTGACTTACAACATCATGGCCATAGGAGAGTAAAAGATGAGATTTCTCAGGAGAACTCTGACTTTAGCTTACCTCGTGAATCTGAGAAAGTAACCTCTGTCTGAGCCCAGCCTTTGGATTTACCACAACATTTACCTGAAAATAAACACAGCCCGAGATCCAAGCAAGCATAAGTATTAGAAAATTTGAGATAGAAATCCAAATGTGAAAGTGGACGAGGGCTTATTTGCATGTTCCCACATTTCTGACTATACTGAAAATTCTGCACTAGCAGTATTTCAGCTTTTCTTCATCTGTCTGATGGCAGTAAACTTAAATCTCTGAGAAATGCTTTTTTTAAGATGTGCTCCAGGTTTTTGTGGACGCTGAGATCAATAAGACCTGCTGTCCTTTAAATGAGCTGTCTGACTGCATCCTGCAACACAGGGGCCACATGCAAGGCACAGCCACACAAACCACACTAAGTGCCTCCTGCCTGTCATTCTGGACTGTTTTCCAGAATACAAGCATTCAGATAAAAATGGGTAAATATGTAGATCTTTATCTCAAACCATTCATGTCTGCTTTCTGCTCATTTTTCCTTAGAAATTTCAATGCTACAGCATACAGTATTTTCTGTTCTCCATATACTATTAAAAAAAAACCCAAAACCATAAAAGAACCCAAACCAAATCTAAATCAGCCCATACTTTTTAAAAATGGGTTTCTGTAATATGGCAGAAAACCATTGCAATGAAGATGCTGTTTTAAAATCCTTATTAATTATTATGGTGATAGACATTTCCAAGGAATTTCAATTTCAGAAGCCTCTACGGTCAACTAATAACTTATTAAATATTACTCAGTCATTAAATATCTTCAGTTTAAAAATGAATATTTAGGGGATAGACATCTGGTAATATGTCTTAATCCTATTTTTAGATTAGATCCTCTTAAGAAATTCCCATATGCTTTTAGATAAAGCTTGAACCTTGCTAATCTTTCTGAATATTCTCTGCCTGCTGCTATGTACACAAGAGCCCCTAAAAGCTGTACTTAGGGGTTGTGTTTAGGTTCAGATTTCACAAGGTAATTGCACTCCCTCATTTTCATGTGTTTTAGCACTAAAACCACAATGAAGGAGGAGGTGGAAGGAAAAATCAGGGGGAGTCCAACAGTAATGCTTGCCTATTAATGAAATTACCACAAATGGACTAAAAGTCAGAATCAAAAATAACCCTGACATTAATGGACTGCTTATTTGAACCAATTGGATAGGAAACGGCTCCATGTGTTGGGACTAACTAACAAATATATGATTAAATTTAATTCCCAGCATTTAAAAAATGCTTGAAGTGATCTCTAATATAAACCAATGGTTGGTGGTGAGTGTCTTTAGCAATGTTCCCTGGTTTTAACAGCATTGCTTTATCTAAATATATTTCTTAGAGTCACAAACCCTAAAAGGTATAAAATAAAGTAGATTGAGATGGATTAGGTTAATTAATGGGTATGAACTGGCCTTTCACCTCAACAATTGTAGACAAGTTCAACCTAAGAGCTTAAATCAGAGTTTGCTGTTCTAAGCTCTACTAGACATTAATTCACATCATATAATTTGGCAGAGTTGGCCCAGAAATGAACTTGCCATGGATTTGACCCTCCAAGTCAGAGATGGGGCAGCAAACAAAGGAAAAAAAAAGAGGGAGGAAAAAAAAGGAAGAAAACCACAATGTCTCCCAGCTGCTCCCCTGACTTGAGGATAAAATTAGAGCATTTCTGAGGGTTTACACACATGGGCAGTACCTGGTTTTTTGTGAAGATGAACTCTTGGGACCTAAAATGGGAAACAAAGCATTGAGGGGAGTCATGGGACATTGGGGAGTTTCAGCTGGAGGCTGGATTTTAGTGCACTTTTGGGGAGACTGTGGCCAATGTGTGCTTTGAGCTCAGACTGATGGATTTGGTGTGTCCACACAATTTCTGTGCATTTACAGTGACACAACAGCTTTGCAAACACACCCAGCCACACAGGAGTTACAGCATCAGACTGATTTCTCTGCTCTTACTTGCATGCCTGCAGCTCTGCAGGGAGTCACACACACAGAAAGGGACCTGAAATAAATAAATTGCATTAATGCTTTTGTTTTGCTTTGTTTTGTTTTGGTTTTATTATCTACCTGGAATCCAGGCATGAAACCACCAGATCATTATTCACTGATAACTGCACAGGCAATAGCAAACTGCTCCACGAATAAATCTCTTCCCTGAATAAAGCCACGGCAGCCGTAATATGCATTTAATGGATTTATCAGTTTTACATTAAATGCCTTTTATTTGAAAGCAGCAATTAATTTCACAGATGTTCCCTTTAGGTCTAGGCAAGACAGTACGTGGTGGTCTCCTGCCACAGCCGCCTTCTCCCGGGGGGCACCGAGGGTTTGCACGTGTCCTGAGCACCCACCACGTTTATTTGGTTATGATAAGCAAACACAAAGAGCACCACAACAGGAAAAGCAAATGTGGGAGCCCACACATCCTTCACATTCTTTCCTGGAGCCCCAGCTGAACTCCCAGGATAAAGACCAGCAGCAGGACCGAGCCCAGAGCACCGGTGGGATGGGAGGAACCCCGGACCAGTGAGAGTAGAGGACAGCTTTAGGGGAAGCCTTCTGTCAAAAACCAAGCCAGAAGAATGAGATGGAGCACTCCTCCAGGCCTGCAGGACAGCAACAGTTATTAGCAAATATTTGCACGTTTGACAGCAGGATTCTTGTCTCAATGCTAATATGATTTTTCTTTTTTTCCTTTTCAGACCTGGGTTGCTGGGATATATATCACAGCCTTTTCAAGAAGGTTATGGTTTAAAAGGAAAAAAAAAACAAGAAAAGAAAAGGAATGTAGTGTTCTAAATATAGGTTTGTGCACTTGGAATTGTGTTCAGAGTCCAGCAACCATCGATACCATCACAGCCTGACTGCTTTTAACTTTTGACATACTGTAGGCTCTGTGTGCAGGCCAGCTGTAGAAAATATCCTCTATTTCTATAGATTTTGAATATGCAATAACAACAAAAGGAAGGTATGTAAGAGACTGACAATGTCTGGATAATTACTGCAGTTTAATCTGTCAAAATGCGCTGCTTTAATAAATTTTGTCAGAAAATAGGGCTGGGCAAGGAAGAAAAGGATGGAAAAATTAGTTATTTCTTAGTCCTACTTTTCCATCATGTTCTGTAAACTAGTTTATGCATTAATAATGTACCAGAGTTCTTTCAGTATTTCCAATGGATCTGCACCTTGGAAGGAATTTCAATATGAAATTTTGTTAGCTTGCTTGCCATTCTTTAGCCAACTTAAATTAAATTCAGCCAATGACTCTTTTATAGTTCATTTAATATTCTTCAGCTTTCTTGTTTTATTTACTATAATTATGTATTTATCTATTTTTGTTTGTGTCTCAGTTCCTCTTCTCTATACCTTTTCCACTCAAGATAGGGTTCAGAGATGCCTGTGAACCTCATTCTGTCCTAGAAAGAAAGATTCCCCCAAAATCAGTCTTTGCGTGGGGAAGATGAAGTCTGAAAAAAGCAGAATAGGTTGTGGAACTGAGAGACCAAATATGCAGAGTTTTCATGCTGTCACCAACTCTGAATAACTGCATTCCCAGAGAGAAGACATTCCCCTACCTCATTACACAGTGCTCCTGCTGATCAAAAGAAAGCTAGAGAGATATCATCGATGTATGAAGCCACTCTGCCCTTTTCCCTCCTCCTTTTTTTTTTTTTAATTAAACATGGCACTTTTCCACTTTGCTGAAATTCTCTCATTGACCTGGGTTACTATTCACTAGTTTTGCAAAAGCACAAGCTAAATTTGTACTGCTAAGGTTTTGCATTCCTGGCCTCAGAAGCAAAAAAAAGGTAAAAAATCAAAGAACACCAGCGCTGGTGAACTATCAAAACCCAAGGTTAGAACAGGTGAAGGCAGACATCCAGGTCAGAGTCTTGTCCCTCTGGACTCTACAGTATAATCAGAGTAGAAAGGTCCTAAAATACCAAGATCACTCCATTTTATACTCCAAGTGAGTGAGCAATTAGAGAAAGATCCATAATTGCAATAACCAAACACCAATTTCTCACTAAAACTTTTCACTGGGGACTCTTGGCATTCAATTGTGATTGCTCTAAGAAGTATTTCCCTGTGCAAAGTGAGATTCCTGTCTGGATGAGGTTTCATACTTGACATGCACTCTGGGATCTATTTGCCACTGTGTGCTGTAGGCAAAGCTTCTCAAAGTTGCAACTGGGCTGAATTTTATATAAATACTGTATTTGGCATCTATAACAAATTTCACAAACAATGGATAATCTACATGAGTAGGAATGAGTACTGGGGAAATACTGGCTACTGATAAAGGGCTGCATGGCATGAAAAATTGGGTCATTGACTTCTGGCCTTTGACAGTCTTGAGGTTAGATCTGGCTTACATCAGAAGTGAAATAATCACAGGGGTTTTGCTTCAAAAATTAACACTCAGTTTGATTGAGTTTGACAGAAATAGCACACAGATGCCAAGGACCAAGTCAGACAGAACTGGGTTGTTTGGTGGTGCATCTGTTGGTGCTTCGTTCTTTCATTTGCCCTGAGCCAACAACAACAACAAAAACCCAACCTAGTTCTGGTCTGTGACAAAAGAAAATATTGATAAAGATAAGATTTTTGACAGTATCTGCATCATATAGAACACAAATAGTGAATAAGTTGGTGGGACATAGCAGAGAAATATATCATTTTTACAAAATAAAGCAAGATTTTCTTTCAGATTAGACCAGCCTAAAATCTGCCTGGTACAAAAGTCACCGAATCTCACACTGACATTCTACTTGTTTGATATGATCTAGTGAAACTACAAATCTCAAAGTCCAGTTAGGAGCCAAACTTTCAATATTTGTGTGGTCTCAAAATCAGAAAATATCTGGTTCATCGGTCAGAACACATCTTTTGTCATAAATCAGAGGAGACATTGGATAAAAAAAAGTCAGAGTTCTGTGAGGATTTAAGTGCATTCTCCTGCTTTTAGCCAGATCCAAATTGCCATCAGGATAAGAAGTTTTTCTCATGGTATTTCAGCTGCCACGTCTGCTCCAAACAGGAAGCGCTGAAATGTGTACAAATAACTTCATAAAAAATAATTTGAGGCACCACAAATAAAGAGGAAAACATTACACTAACTTTCTCATCCTTTTAAATGACTTGAGCTCCCTGAGAATGAAGTACAAGGAGATCCCACAGAACAGCTCCCTGCTCCTTCTCATGGAAGTCCTCAAACGTGACCTTAAGGAAGGTTGAGGACCTTATTAATGCTGAAAGGAGGGGCTCAAATACCCCCTGCAGATTTAGTCACAAAGGCAGGGGGAGTTTAGGTAAAATACTCTCAGGGCATGGTCCTGAACTCCTGAGTCAAAGGAATATCCATTAGATGGGGGAAGTTAGCAATGTAACAGCTTAGTAAAAAAAAAATATTCTTCTGGACTCGGTTGTACTTTGAGAAAATCTGAAAGAGTTTACGAGACTGGCACTGACTTCCTGAGGAGCTGGGAAAAGCAATCTGCTCATTCCCAGCAAGACTGAAACGTTTCATCCAAACAGCAAAAATACAGCCTGTTGCTGTAACTACCATACTTTTATTTTATTTAAATTCAAAATACTTTTCATTATGCCAGAACTAATAAAACTTCAGCAAATGTTTCACTGTAAGCCCTCAGAGATGGAACCAATTGTTTCTGGTTTTGGTTTGTTTTATTGCTGGATCACTACTATAATAGGAGATCTCTCAATAGTTCCAAGAAAATATCTGGATTTTTCAGGGTTTCTTACCAGACAGTAATTAGGGGCACAATGCCAAAAAGACCCCTGACAACTTCCCCTGTATAGAAGCCTGGCTATGAATTTAATGATAATTTTCAGATACAGAGGTGGTGATCAATTTACTGATTCTAATCAGGTACATAGCGGGAATAATTATGAGGGGACATTCCCTTGTGTGTTTTTGCTGATATGCTTCTCAAATCAATTCCAAAGGGTGCCCCTGAAATAGAGAAGTGACAACTAAACTAACATATATTCATTTTCCCATGTAGACATTGAAGGAAAACACAAAAGCACTTGGCTGAAATGTGCTATGAGACCCTCAAAGGTTTCCAGAATATCCTGTGAGTCTGAATGGAGGGCTCCACTAAACAAAAGAAAAGAAAACAAACAAACAAAAATAGTTTCTCCTGTGCAAGACAAGGGAAGTTGCTTTGATACCTAGGGATGCCAAGGTATCAAACGTGGAGTATGCACAGAAACCCAGGTCCTGAATGGTGATGGCCACATCCTCTTTTCTCCTGTGTCTGTGGATGCTTCACTTTTGCCCTGGATTTTTTGCTCCATGGTTCCAGAGGCGGTCAGGAAAGCTGGAAGATTTGGGCTGACTGGGAATTATTCAGGTCTCTGGCACTGTCAATGCTCAACCTTGACCACCCTTCCTACCTAAATCAGCACTGAGTGGCAAACCCAGTTGGGAATGTTTAAGTCAAAACACTCTTCCAACCAAATAGTTTCCTTTTTTTTAAGTGAGATTTTCCCAAGGAAAGTGTCCACTTTGCCAACAAAGAAACCATAATCCACTGAGGAAATCCAGCCTAATGGAAGAGGTTTTTTAATGGCTCTTGTTAATGAGAATTATGTTTTGTGGACAGACTAAAAGGCTGCACATAAAATACGACGCAAACACACCTAATTTCACTTGCGGGGAATGTGAGGTTGACAAAACCTTCCAAGAGGAAAGCAGTCCAAAGCCAATGTGTTTTCTTTTGATTCTTCCAAAACCCAATGTTTTCTGGAAATCCCTACTAGAAAGAAATCACAGCTTTGCCTTTTCACACCCTTTTTGGATAGGAAAAAGTCACAAACGTGGAAAAGTCTTTACATCACATAACTCTAGCCATATGATTTAGGATTACATTATTATAATTAGGATAAAACAAACTTTAAAGTGTTTTACAAAGTATTTTGCTCATTCTGTTGTGTTGGGGTTTTTTCTTATAGGGAAACTGAGGCACAGCCAGGAGAACAGATTTGAGTGGGAGAGCTGCACTGTTGTGAATAGAGTGCAGGGCTCCCAGTTTCTGTTCAGTTCCCAAAAAACAGGGTTACAACAGGGAGTATGATCCTACTGGAAACATCCACACTGCCTTTGTAGCTGTACTTGAAAAGGGAATCAAGAAACCAGGCACTTGTGCTAAAACTGATGGCACCTATGTGCTCCATCCCATATGGCACCTGAAATTCAGCCCAGGCAGACCTCAGTTTTCCTATTTCCTGCACTTCACGAGGGCTTCCTGGTACTTTCACACTATTAAATAATCTGAAATAAATAATAAGCTATATCTATTTTTAGATAGTCTCAACTTCTTTGAGCAGGCAGAACCCGTTTCTGTGGTGGGACACGGTGTGGGAGGGACTCCAAATGTTACTGCAATTTGGATTTCCTTCTCCAAAATAGATTTAGCTTAATTAGGTACATCAACAGGTCCCAAAAAGTAGTGATCATTTGGGGATGTTTTGAAATCATTGTACATTTAATACATCTACACAGCAGATGTCTGTCCAAAATTTCTGCTTGCCCAAATGTACAGTTTTCTAAATGATCAGAAAATTGGGAAATAGCTGCTCAATAGAGTTGTCCACCACCCAAAGTAGTAGGAGCAGCAGGTGTGATGGAGTTATATTTCATCAGCGTGACATAAAACATGGCTCACTGACTTTATTTTAAATACTGTTCTTTCTAAAGCTTTCCCTTATAAAACTACAGGCATGGAGCTGTCAACTGGGGGAAAAGGATACCTTTAAATCTAGCCTGGCATGCATGTGTATATTTATTTTTGTAAGTGAAATATAAACGGACATGCTGAGTTCCAAGTGCTTGATGGATAAAGGAATTAAATGATTTCATATATCTCCCTGTATAAATATACAAAAAACTTTCCCCGATGGGTCACAGAGGATTTCATGTGGATGTGAACTCTGTTTACTGTTAGTATTAGGGAAATAGTGGCTTTTTAACAAGTTACTCATGCCTGGAAAAAATCCCAGTATTGCAAGTTGTCCTAGATTCTCTGCCAATTGTCCGTGGGAATCGTCAGGATGGGAAAAGTTCAGATGTGTTTTAAAGAACCAGCTTAATGGAAAATGAGAAGGAGAAAAAAAAAGCTACTGTGTCAGTCTCCTGGGTAAGAAGAAGTAAAATGTGATTTGACTGTTTTATTTCTTCCTTTTTCTTCCTCTTTTTTTTTTTTTTTTTTCCTTTCCTCAGTGCTTTTGGATTTTATTCTCACCCATGCAAAGCGTTTTGTTCAGGTCATTTGCCCTAGTGAAGAATTGCTGCAGTTCCTGAGCAAAATCAACCCCAGAGTCTCTCTCTCTATCATCGGTGTGCAATTACAAACTCTTGGGGTTCATCTTTTCAGCCTTTCAGGGTGTTTAGTGCTGTGCAGATGCCCTGGGGAGCCCTGGGCTCTGCCTTCAGGGATTTTGCAATTCAGAGGTTGATCCCACGTGCTTTTCCTGCTCGTCCTTGCCCCACAGGACAGGGGCTGCAGTGAGCTGGGGCGAAGGTCTGCGAGCCAGCTCCTGTGGGGCTCTTTGGGCAGAAAGAGTCAACGCCTGCAGGATCCAAACCACCCCCCCCCCAAAAAAGAAAATAAAATCTCCAATAATCACTTGTTTCCTACTGCAACCAAGACTTTTAAAACTCAGGGCATTGATCCTGTCACTCCAGAGACCACCAAGTGACTAACAGTGCTGGAGCGAGAATCCCTCATGGATGTCACATTTCGAGAAGCATTAACCCACTCATTTAGCTTTAAATAGCAATGGTGTTACAGAACATGTCACTAATTATTTGCTTTCCAGCAACAGTGTGGTGCCTTCTGGTACGTGCACACACAAAAAGATGAAGGTTAAGTAGGGGGCTTTCTTCGCCTGCAAATAGACACATTGTGTCATCATGACACCCAATAAATCCACCCGCCATAGGGGGGAAGAACTGTGCTCTTCCACTTTAAATCCCCAGATTTTCGAAACCTGCTTTTTTTTCCTTTCTTTTTTTTTTCCTTTCTTTTTTTTTCCACCCAGCATCTTGTGAAGGTCCCCCAACCTGAATTCACAAAGTGGAGGGGGTAAAAATAATCTAGAACCTGTATGCGATCTCTGTGTCATACAACCAGATACAAAAACCTGATTTTGTAAACCAAAAGGAGCATCTAATATCATCTGGAAACAAGCTGTTAGCTTGGATACATTTTTAAGATACAGTGTGGGGGGAAAAAATATGGATTTTGTTGCAGATCCAATATTTTTTCCTTCTCAAGACCTAGCCAAAAATTAGCTTCATTTAAAATAAGATTAGTCATTTATAGGAACTGGTTGTACAGTTTGGAATTTTTAAGGGAGCAGAGGAAGCAGCTTTTCAGTGTCTTAAATATTTATATTTGAATAAAAATTATTGAACATATCTAGCAGCTACAGAACACAGCATCATTATTTTTCTTACATAAAATTTTGCTAAACACTAACACTGAATGTTCAAACCTCTCCTCACCACGTCATTCCCTAACACCCCATCAGTGGTGTTCCTGGATTTTGGGGGTTTTATTGCCTTGGGTTTTTTCAAATCCCTTTTTGGATTTGCAATGGGAGATGCTGCCAGTCCCACTCAGCATATTTTCACATGTATAAAACTGAGCTGGTTTCTTTGGGGCTATTTTTGATTTATAGAGTTAAGGGGGTGGGGGAGTGCTTAGATGACGCTGGAACCCAGAAAATATTCATTTCATTTGAGGGAAATTTTGTTACGATTATTGTTGTGATTACTATTCCTATTATTAGAACAGGAAACTAATTCTTCATGTGAGATAAAGCCTGTTACCATTTTCACACACATCCCAAAAAAAACAAAACCCTGCTGTCAAGCAGCCCCAGAGTTGCTGTCATTCTCATTGTGCAGTTTTTATTCCCTTTTCTGGCCCCAGCTCCCAGGATCACCGTGTGATGTTTCTCCTCTGCACATGCCACTGGAGTGAATAAGATGCTGTTTACGACACTGCTCGAGAAGGGACATGACAGAGCAAGAACATGATGCAGCTGGGTTGTGCAACATCCTCTGGACAGAGGCTGAGTAGGGCTGGGATCCTACTGCTCCTCTGGAAAGGGATGGGCTGGCCAAAATCTCTGCTGACAACACTTAGAGCATCCTCCTCAGAGCAGTGGTTCCAATTAAGCCAAATAAGAAATGTTGAGAGGAGAGAAGTTTATTCCCTGGCTACAAACAGCAACAGGCTCAGATGTTCCCAGTGGCTGTCACACAGCAAAGCCTCCCTCAGAAAAGGGGCTGTGGGTGCTGTGTTATCACCACACCTACTCCTGCCACATTCATGGCAGAAATCCTTCCCAGTCTGCAAACTGGGGGGTGCTTTTGCCAAAGCTCACTTCTGTTACTAAAAAATCAGCATTAAAGAATAGAGCCAGGCAGATAAGATGGTTAGTGGTAAATCTCTCAGGAGTCAAAACCCTGAGAAGCAGGTTCCCAGTTAACTGAATAACTGAACACCTCTTTTTCCACTGAAATTTTGATTATTATTTCAGTGCTCCCAGGTATCCCTATTGTTTGTTATTTTAATGCTTTTGCAAAGAGGAGCAGAGCCATAGATGAATAGTTCTCAAATTCCAGGGAATTTCTCTGTCTTCCTTTTTATCTGGTTTTGGTATAGAATGAAAAAGCTATTAGTCTGCAAAAAAAACACACTTTCAGCAAGAAAATATGTGCAGCTGAGTGAAAAAAAAAATAGTTTACTGTGAAACATCAAAATATTTTCTTTGTATTTTGCTTTATCATTTTAAAGTTATATTTCATTTACACTGTGAAATTTTCAAACCCTTTTGTCTCTAAAATGTGGAAATTTTCTACCTGAGAACATCAAAATAGATTTTTTTTTTTTCACCCGAATAACGTGTTTAGACAAAAACACTTTCTCCTCCCTGCTAATCCTTTCCCACTAATAATTTGACAGCTTGGAACAAAGAAAAAATTGTTCAGTGAAAATTATTGCTGGACATTTTGAAGTCTTTTATCTGGATCAGGGACCTGCTGTGTGGGGCGCGAGTGTGAGAGTCTTGTCTTGAAAACAAAGCGACCTGTTCATCAGCTGGTGTTTACACAGAAAATTTTCAACCCAGGGGTCAAAATCAGAAGTACATTAGAGTCAGCATTTGTTTACTGGCAGAAGATCAGTCTGTACAATAGCGGCTGTGTGGATTTTTAACAGGTTCAACTATTCTTTTGACTTCTATCCAGACTAATAATGGGTGTTCAGGCTTCCAGCTGGGCGTTCAATGCTGGAAATACTTTTGCTCTTCAGCAGCACTGCCTTGCCTGCCCTGGCCAGAGAACAGCAGCTCCAAGGCATCTCTCCCAGGAGGAATTCCAGCTCAGGACATCCTCTGTCAACAAACAGCAATTTCCAATGGCACAAAATTTGTAATCTTCCATTAAAACACCTTGCAGTGCAAACATTCAAATACTTTCAACAGGGAAACCCAACCCCCTTTTCACTTTGCAGGTGGCAGGAGTGTTCCCATCACGACCTGCCTAAAAATATCCCTACCAAGGCTTTTTTGAGGCCCTAAGATTAATATTGATATAATGTCTCTATATTTCTCCTTGGCACCTGTTGAATTGTTGTACTTGCCCATTAGCACTCCATTTAACATCAGAAGTCAGTTAATAAATTCTTCCTTCCTGCATAGGAAATTGACTAAAAGACACAAAATTAGCTTTTAAATTTTAAAGAATTAAGATCTCTACAACTCACTTTTTTCCCTTTATTACATTACCTTGAAAATGAGTGTCAGGCTGCATTCTCAGCACTGCTATAACCTGGAAAGATCCTTTTGCCTTTCAGCCCTTTCCTTTAATGGATGGTGCCATGAACAATGTGCATCTTTTCTCAGCCTTTGCCCTCGGGCAGTTCTCAGGAAAAAGCCCAGCTTGGCCAATTGTCCAGGCCCAAGGCCTGGGAGGTCAAAGAGTTCAGGCTTTTGTGCTGGGATACTCTTCTTGGATTTCTTTACAGTCTTTGTCTGGTAACAGATAAATAACTGTTGGTTTGGGTTTTTTTCTCCTGGCTTCTGCAAACAAAATAGTATCAGCCTCCAAAATGGTAACAGAGCAGAGAGGCAGATTTTTACCTTCTTGGATACTTTTAATCTTTATTTTCAGATTTAAAAATTCAACACATCAGTTAGCTATTTTGGCATCTTGCTGTCCAATTCTGCCTTTGCTTGTAAAACCTTTCTGAGACGTGACCATACCACACATTCATTGCTATGTATGAATTCCTGATCTGTTCCTCAGCCCTACCAGGAGATGCTCCATAGTTGCAGCATCAACATCAGCCTCAAACTCCAAACAAAGATGAATCAAACCTCAGGCTTTGGTGCCCAAGCCACTTCCCAACCTCATAACTTATGCCCATTCCTGTTTCCACTACAGAACAGTTATTTCAGAAATATTACTACTGTCAGTCGCCCTGTCTCTGATAAGATGTTACATATGCAAACTTCAAAATGCTTTAAAATGTAGCCACTCATATGAAAAGTTTAAAAAGTAGATAATCAGTGTTTGGATGGTACATGGAGGCTGAGGAGAGGCTATAAATCCAACTCAACACAGAGTAATATGGACAGATACACATAATTACTGCCGGTGGACATCATTACTTCAATTTTACTTTTATCTTTTTGTTTTGTTTTATTTTAAATATCCACCTGCCTTGCTGATGATGTCTCTTTTTTCAAGCATTCTTTGAGGATATCGGTGAATCCCAATTGTCCCACTCTTGGAAAAAAACCCTGTTCAGCATTTACACTCTGAGCTCATGCTTTCCTTTAGTCCAGCCAAAGGCTTGGGTTAATGGGGGAAGGTCTAGCAAACCCTCTTTACTCCACGGCCTTGTTGTTGAAATCATAGAAGTCCAGAACCAGGGTGCGGAAAGCCGTATTGTATAAACACCCTAATGCATGACACATGACTAAGTGATAAATCCTGACACGTTTACAAAACAAAATGAAAATCTTCATTTGTCTTTAGGAAAGGGAAGTGCTCCCACGTGTTTAGACATCTGCACACTCAACATGTGGCAATTACTGCGCTGAGGAATTGGAGCACTTAACTGCTGCGGCAAATTAAGGCTCTAGTGATCAGTACCTTCTCGACACCACAAACAAAGCAATTGGTGGTTTTAGGGCTATTCAAGTTGAGGGATGCTTCTGAATGGCTTAATCCCATCAATATAGATTTACCTCCAACCCAAGGAGTATCAGTTGTTTCCGTTTTGTTTCAGTTTTGTTTCCGTTTCATTTGACTGTACATAACTGTCGTATCCTAAAGCAGTTTGTAAGCCCTACTTTTGTATGTTTGCTTAAGTACTGAAATTAAATACACATAATGAAGCCATCTGCAATGAGCAGAATTAATAACTGGCATACCATATTGCTGGGAGATTGTTGACTATACAAACACGTAGTACACACACACACACACTGATCTCCCAAGAACTTGGCATTTCTCAAAACTTTACAGTGTTTGTTTGAATGTATCCCAAAATTCTTAGTTCCCATGGGATTCTTATTTACTTAGACTAGAAAACTCACCATTAAGCTTATCTCATAAAATAATCTTTTAGGCTCTCTGCAAAAAAGACTTTTTAAAACAAAACAAAAAAAAATGCAATGTAATATACACATTAAATGATTTGTTTGGGAAAATGGTCAAATATGGGTTGTGAGATGCAGACAGTGATGTATTGCAATGAGGATTTCTTGTGTGTATCTCGACCTGTGAGTCCCACACATTAGATCCATTGAGAGCTGTGCTCTTCAGAGTTGCCAATGCTTGTTTGTGGCTGCACAGTGCTCAGTTGTGATGACCTGGTATTATCTCCCAGGATTTCCTGCAAAAGCAAAGAGAAGCTAAGAAGCAATCAACACTGGATTGTACCTGTCTTCTATACAAACATGTAAGGATCGGATTATTAATGCCTTCTCAGGCAAACCTATGTTTGTCTTTATTTCACAAGCAATTTTCATATCAGACTGAAAAATCAGAAGGAAAAGCTCTGCTGAGCCAAGGTTAAACTGAATTTAGCCTTTGAACTTTTACCAAGAACGTAAAATTAAGTTTAAATTCACTTTTATGGAGTGACCTCTTTTGACAATTTATGGCATATATGCATGCACACACATGCCCACGCAAACACAAATATACTTACATAATCCAATCAAAACATCCATTTAAATTACTGTGAATGGATTGCACATTCCCACATTTCCTTATAAACTGAATGTCACAGAGTGATAGTACTTTGGCTGCAATTGTATTATATCAAGTTTCTTTTCAGGTTACCAAATACCAGAGAAAATGCAGGGTCCTTCAGTATATTTTCAGGGAATAGAAAGGAAAATTGGTCTAAAATTGACATATGTTTATTTTTTCATGATTACTATAACAGTGGCAAAGGGGCAAGTGAAAGTGGGCCATATCATAATAGGAACTCTACAAAGAGAATTTGACTCCATGCCCTGAAAAACTCAGAATCTAATAGGAAGTGATAAATAACTCCAATTAAATGTGTCCATTCAGGTCCTTTGTTTTTTGCATTTGGTTGATTATTTGAATTCTTCTGAGTTAGTGGGGAGTTGTTTGTGTGTTTGATTTTTTTCAAGTTAAAAAATAACTTGTGAGAAAGATTACCTGGCTTTCCCAGGGGTCTAAAAGACAAACAAGCAAAAACCACCATTTTATCCTTGGAGCAAGAAAATTGTAAAGTAGAATAGGGAAATAAAGGAAAGAGCAAATTTGTCCTGGAAGGTGTTGAACTTCTTGTGAGAGGTAACAAACAATGCAGAAAATTGCAGTCATGTTTTTGAGTTTTCTTTTCTTCAACCCATCATTGCAGGATCTCGGTTTCCTTTTGTTGATGTGAATTATCAAACACCCCGGGCATGCACTGGGCACCCGTTGCATTATCAGATTGGCAGCACCATCTGACTCCATTAGAGGATGTCACTGACACCACTTCTCCCCACAACCAGGAGGAGGTGTGCTGAGATCAGCATCACCCCAGCCGGTCACCCACCCAAAAGGATCCTCTGTATCTTCCCCAGAGAATTCAATATCACTTTGGATGTGCAGGAGAAGCACAGCTTTTGACCATAGCAGGCCTGTTAAAACCTACTTTGTGTCAAAGTGGCTGGGGAAGGATTTTTTTTTTCTCACAGCAAATGAGCCAAATTCTGAGATTAAATTTTTAATACACACACACACACACACACATATATATATATACATATAAGGCTTTGGGGCTGTAACTAACGCCACAGAAATAAATCACTTCTTGTAAACCTACTTAAGCCGTTGGCTGGGGAACAATTTCCTGTTTGTCACCGCTAATGATGCTCGTGGGCCTGAGAAAGGCCTCTTTGGGGCTGCTGAATTATTTGTCGTGGCAGGGCCGTGTCACCGCTGGCACACCGGGCCGTTCCTCCCGCAAACATCTGTGCTCCCCTCGCTCCTCCGGCCGCTGCCCTGGCGCGCGTTAGCGCCGTGCCAAGGAGGCAGCGACCGCCCAACGCACGCTCAAGCAGAGCTCTTAAAGAGCAACCAGGAGGCCTTTGTACAGGGGCCACAAAGGCTCTTTTTATTTGGAGCCCTTCTCAGCACAACCAGCTCATTGCTGATGCTGCAGCAATTGCAGCCTTTCCTCCAGGCGTGGCGGCGCCGGGCTGAGTGTGGCCCTGGTGGGACTGCAACATCCTGTATCTGCCTGCCCAAGCAAAAGTCCTTGCAGGGCCTGCCTCAGAGGAGATGTCTTGCTGGGCCCCTTCCTCAGAGTGGCATGTACTCAATAGGCCAGGAAAGGGAAATCAAGAGGAGTCTTAATGCCCCTGGGCACCCCTTGGCTGGTTCCCATATGGAAGTCCCTTGATGATTTTCTTTGATTTTTACAGTGGGAGTAGTAAAACACTGGCACGGGTTGCCCAGAGAGATGGTGGATGCCCCATCTCTGGAATCATTCAAAGCCAGCTTGAGGGGTCTTAGCAGCCTGGTCTAGTGGAAGATATCCCCGCTCATGGCAGGACNGAGGTGGTGGATGCCCCATCTCTGGAATCATTCAAAGCCAGCTTGAGGGGTCTCAGCAGTGGAAGATATCCCTGCTCATGGCAGGACATTGGACTAGATGATCTTTAAAGGACCTTCCAACTCAAACTATTCTATGATTTTATGATTCTATGATGCCCCATGAAGAGAACTTTGGGATGCCCTCCTCTTAGGAGCACATTTTGGTGGAGCAGTTACATTAACACCTACAGGAGGTCATTGATACTCATTATTTAGCAGATTAGGGTGTCCTACACAGGCTAATATGTGGAGATTCCTGTCTTTATCTGACAGCATGGTGGGTAAGCGCTTTCCAAAGGAAAAAAAATGCAAGAGACAGAAGATATAAAATCAAACACTCAAACTAAGAAAGGAAAAAAATCAGGGCCGTTAATCTTCCTGATGTGGGCAGAGTATTGACAGAATTTCCCAGCAGTAGATCCTTCACATACATGTACAGCAGCAAGTGAATTGGGATGCATTTACAGTACTGTGTGTTCATCATGTCTGCACTTTGGGTCCCCTGCCTCTCTCCTTGCTCTATCTTTCCATAGGGGAAAGATGGAAAATACCAAAGAACTTGCCCGGAGCATGGCTACAGGAAAATAAAACCTGCATCTGTAAAAATGTGCTCTGCTTTTTCACCTGAGGGTTGCATGGGCAGGCAAAACAGCCGCGTGCAAGTTGCACATTCATTACACTGTGCACAGAGCCACTGCAAGGATGAGCATGAAGTGCAAGCCAAACAGGAAATAAGTGCTTGATTTTCACCCATATTTGGGAGTTTAAGTAGATTAGGTTGATAAAAGTTGTAGCAAAAATCATTCATTTAAATAGGAAAAGGGGAGAATTACTTGCATCATCCTTTTGCTTACTCCAGAATAAAACAAGGTTTAACTAAACCGAGCAGCACTGATTTTAAAGCAATGTGAGGACAATCGGGCCCAATGGGTTTAAAATTTTCTATTAAAATGCTTACTTGCACTTCCTCAAATACAGCCTATTTTGACGCATGGGAATTAACCTCTTTAATGGGGCGTGCTTCCTTCTTGTTGATGTGGGAGCTGGGTATTGATGTGTGGGTAAAGATTGTGTTCTTGCTTCCATGGGACTGGAGCTGAGTACAGTCTGGGGGGACTGCTGGGAGCTTTATGGCAAGCAAAGAAATTCCTCAACCACTCTTCACTATATTGAGGAAAACCCAATTAAATCTGACCAGGGACAGCTATAATTTGCTGTCCTGTTCTTTTGATATTATTACTGTGCTATATTTTTTCACTAACTTCCTCCACCTCCTGCCCTCAAGGGTAGCTTGTCTATATATTTCTGTTTTCTACAGTTACACTGTGTATGGGACATGTACTCATCTCTTCTTCCTGGAATAACTATGTATCTTGGACAAACAAAATTCTAAAAAAGTAAGAATATAATATAACCTTAACAATTTGCAAAGCTTAGAGGTGTCAGTTTTCCATACAATTCACTGCAATTTGCCTTCAGTCAAATAGGAGGAAACTACGGGACTTAAGAAGGGTCCTAAAAGTCTCAGTCTTCGTGTACATCTGGAATAACTTCTGCAATTTCTCCCATGAAGGATCAGAGCAATCATTTTTTGTAATGATTGAAAACAAATCTGGATGGCCAGACACACAGCTTCAGATAAAATCATACATAAACCCTAAAGAAAACTGGATTGGCAGCTAAATTTTGTATGTGGTCTTTATCTCCATCTTGCCTCATGTTTTTGAACTTGTAGGAAATTGGTGACACCTGGAAGCAGATGTGAGTGGAGTGAATTGGCCCTATTTGCAGCAATACGAAGGAAATGTGTGAAAAAGAGAACTAAAAATCTTCCCTAAGCAATCCCAAAATAAACCACTTGACTCTTTCTGGAAAAAAAAAATAGAGAGATACACGACAGATGTTGGCTACAATTTTAGTCACATCATTTAATGCAGCACCAGGACAGAGTCAGAAACTATGAGGACAAGCATATCAAAAGATCAGCAGAAAAGTGTGTAGGGTGGCTCCATTACCAAAATGTTTGAAGACCCAGGACCATATTTCAGTGAATTTGTTTAACATCACAGTGAATGCCTTGTGGAAAAGCAAGTTTTCATTATTAAGATCCAAATTTACTCTGAAACCTTGGATTTATTCAACTGCAAAGCCAGACTCCAGAAAGGGAGGTCCAGCCATAACAACATCAAAAAGGAAAAATGTATTTTGGGCACCAGCTTCTAAAAAGTGCAAATAAAAGGCAGGAGATGTTTCCATCTTCAATCACACATTTTAAATCTTACCTTTTTCTTGGGAGTTTTAACAAAATGGACTTTAATTTACAGGAAAAAAAATTGTTTTCCGTTGAAAGATATTTTCAGGTATGTGGGTTGATGGTGACACTACAGCTGCCCTGGCACAGTCTCCCTATGGCATTAAGAGCTTTTACTCCACCGTGGTAAGGGCAGTTGAGGTATCACATAAAGAGTTTGCTGAAGACCTTCACATGCTCTCTCAGGAAGAGAGCCAAAGGTCCTGTTTGCCTAGAATGGATCAATCAGAGGTTTGTACATCTAGGTTAAAGATACTACCCTGATAACTTTGCCAGACTTTGCATTTCCCATATTAAATAGGACCCAGGGCCCAGAACTTAACTCACCCATAAAAAGATGTAAACAACCAGTAAAATAATTTGGGGGGAAGAGGAAGAAAAAAAAAAAAACAGAGAGAGAGAGAAACCAACAGCAAGCCTGCATATTTGATTATCATATCAGTTCAAAATAAAATTATTGTTTTCTTCCTTTACCTCAGGAAATCATGATATATTTATAGTTGATGTCACAGTGAAGACTTTTACTGAGAGCAGCATCGATTTAAAAAAATTCAGCCACGCTAATTCAGGTGATTGGAACAATAATAAAACATTCTCCCTTAAATATTACCAAGTTCTCATCACATACCCCAGGATTAAGCTGTGTGAATGGGCAACAGGAAAAACCCAGGAGTATCCAATTACAGGAAAGAGCTTCTCTTTATTTATTTAATTTCCCCCCCTTCTCACTATGGAAAAGCCCTTGAAACCGACTCCAAGAACTGCCCCTGCTTGGGAGTTTGAACACGGGAGGAACAAGATAAATTCCTCAAAATTCTAATTGGGGAACAGTTGACTTAATTGGTGGCCATTTGGCAGACAATGGGAAAGGAGCCCTGGCTGGCGCTGATGGCACCCCAGGGGGATATAACCTTGCAACAGGCCAGAAAGCTCTCAGGGACAGATTGTTTCCAGAGAAGAAACCATGAGACCAAGGGCTGGATTAACCCTCCAACTGTCAAGCTTTATTAGGAGTAATCAGGCTAGATATAGCAAGGGTTAAACACAGGAAACTGAACTGGCAATGATGACATATGTCTCTTTAAAAACAAGTAAAGCGAAGAGGGGATAGAGAGGGAGGGATTCAGGGAAGAAAATGTGTCTGAATGAACCACAATGCGATAGTTTCTGTTTCAGGTGGGGTATCTGGTGGCTCTTGAGTTTGCTGCCTTCACAGTGTCACCTACTCAGAGTTTCTGGGTTTCCAGACAGTGCCTAATTCCTTGAGGCTTCTTCTGCACAAGTTGGAGTTAGCACTGGAAGCAGTGTTACTGGTTTTTGAGGGCATGATCCTGCTCTGTGTGGAGCAGCCAGTGCTTAAAGCCAAGAAATATTTGGATAAGGCTCACAAACAGCTTCTAAAAGTAGTTTTGTGCCTCACTCCCAGGACATGCAGAATCACAGGGAGAGCTTCCGTCTATTAAAACAGGAGACTAATCAAAAATTAAATCATCTCCCAAGATTTTGGAACAAGCGACTCAGAGGCAGCCCAAGCACTTTTAAAAACCCCACTGGGCACTCCTGTTCCTTCCATGCCCCAAGTCAGAGCCTTTCCAGGTCAGCCCCTTCTGGCTGGGCTCTGGGTCAGATTTTGTGGGTGGAAAGTGCCAAGAGAATATCTGAGGAACCTGAACTCTTTAGCAAACACATCAAGAACATCCCAAAATCTCGGCTCTCATATTCTTCAATGCATAAAAAGCAGTGTATTTGTAACACATGTGTACAGCAGAAAAGAAGGAAAGGGGGGGTCTGTATATGTGTATATTATTTTCGTGATTTAAAATAGAAACAATTAACCTCAGGGTCAGGCATTCCCAGGCAGTTAATGACCACCTGGATTAAAAGCCCTCAGCTTTGCCTCAGGCCCTCAACTCCTGCAGTCAGTCATTAACTGCTGGAGATTCCCCTCCTGTCAAAAATCATTGTTTAATTATAAAGATGGCACTGTACCCAAACTGTCGCTCTCTTTTGCCCCCGAATTTTGGAAAAAGTCAGAATTTGAATTCAGATCCAAGCATTGCTGTTCAGGGGCATCTCTGCTTAATTATAAACCTATAAGTTAATTACTGGCTATAAATTTCTGACACCCAATTGGTTATTTGACAGCTTGCTCACAAGACAGCAGAGCCCACATTTTGGTCAGAACAGAGTGTCCATGGCAACCCACTGGCCAACATGGGGAAAAGGTAATTACTGGAGTTATTTCTCCAGTTTCTTCATCAAAGTCGCTGCCAAATCCTGTTCAAAGTAAGTAATGTTGCCCTCCAGTTGGGAAGTTTCTTGACTGCTCGTGTGTCTGATTTAAAGATCCTCCATTCCCCTCAAATGTTGCAACAGGTCATTACTTCCAGGAATTTTTCTCACTGATCTGAGCCTGTTCAGGATGCCAAGGGTAGGAAGGGATCCTTCTCCAGGCCCTTCTCCCACCATACCTGGTCGGAGGACACTGCTCTGCAGCAGAGCCAACAGCCTCATTAACCTTTTTCTCCACTGAGCATTTAAGAAAGAAAAGACCAAAGTAAAAATAAAATATTAAAAGGTACCTGGGCACACGAGGTATTTCACCTGTGTTGGAAACCAAGAGAGGAAAAGCTGGCTGAAAACCACTGTGAAGGACTGACCTTTACAATGGAAGGTTGCAGAAATCCAATTTGATCTGTAGTCACCTGTCTGCCTCTGCCCCTTTTCTGAAATGTCAATCTTGTGGGGAAATTTGGTTATATAAAAGAAGAAAAGATCCTCGTAGGCAAAAAAAAAAAAAAAAAAAAAAAGGGAAACTGCTCTTAAATATAGTCCTTTCAATTCATATTCATTTCCAGCCTGTGCAGCAAAGCAGGCCACAAGTCTTCTCCATCTAGGAATTTTGAATAAAAGTTGCTCTCGTGGATGTAGTCAGCAACTGCGTAGTTCAGTGGAGGTTTTTAATTTAGGACTAAGAGAGAAATTGCCAGCAACAGATGCAATGCAGCGTGCAACACGGAATTTAAAGGGGGGAAAACGTGTGAATAGCACCGGATATCATTTGGGGAAAAAAGCAAATAGTGTGTTTGATTCTCACTCTATTTCAGCAGTGTAATTGAGCAGACATATGCTCATAGAGGGACCGGGTACCAAAATAGTACTTCAGCAAGCACCAGAGGCTGAAACCCAAACTCACAAGCTGGGAATCCCTGTCCAAACTAGGACTGAGCTGTCCTGAAAATCCCCCAGGGGCTCTGTCAAGCCTCATCCTGAGCCAGGGGGCACCACAGTGCCCAGTCTCTCTTCTGGCTGTTGCACTGCTCTGAACAAAGGCAGAAAAGATTAATACAACGGGAACAGGATTGGGGGCACTGGATGCTGGGAGGATCGAGGCATCTGTTTGCTGCCCTGACCCAGGTTATCTCACAATACACCTATTCTTTGCCTTTCTAATTATTATTTAACTAATCAGCAAATTATTTGATCAGAAGAGCTTTGAATTAACCTCCTGAGGGGCCTGAATTTCCCCAGGGCTTTACCCAAGTGCCAAAACCTGGCTGAAACCCTCAGCAGCCAGCAGCTAAAACAGATCTACAAACCCCAGGATGGCACCCAGACTGATGTATTGTCTTTGTTTTCCTCCTGCCTGACAGGCCAAGCAGAGTGGGGTCCCTGAGACTCAGTCCTTACAATTTGCATTCTCCATGTACAATCCTGCCTGGCATTTCGCATCTAATAACTGTGCCTTTTGTTTATCTATAATCCACCCCTGTCACTGTATACCTGTAGTGCACCTTTATCTCTAGGCCTCCTATCTCCCGTACAGAGACCATTCAGCCCTGGGGCTTGTCAGTTTTATGATTCATGGGTATATTGTACCTAAGATCCTACAAAGAAGGTCTTGAAGTAATTTAAAAAAAAAAAACAAAAAAAAAAAAAGGGAAAGAAAACAGGTATTTCAGATGGCATGCTGTGTGAAAGAAATCCCTTATTGACTAGTCTAATCTTGTATAATGTAATCTAATAATAAAGCCTGTTCCCAGAGGTACTGCTCAATAGTTGTTATAGTGTTAAAACATGTTTTATGCTGTGTTCTGAAACATATTAAGTGTAACAAAATTGTCCAGTTACTTCTTACATACCAGCTACTAAATATGGCATGAATGCTGTCAATAAAGTAAGCAGTTACTATATTTTAGATTTCTCCGAGGCATAGGATTCAGTTATACTTTCAGTAATCAATTAATTGGCTGCTCATTACTGGCCCAGATTGCTTGCAGCCTTCCTGGCTGTGCTTCCACTCCATGCTGGGTGTGGGACTGCTCAGGGCATCCCACCCTGTGTGCTGGAGCCATCGGGCCAGGAGATGCCAGGGGACTGCCTGCTCCCCGAGGTGCACGTTGTCCCTTCTGACCTGGGAATCATCCCTCAGCAGTGCTGGGAGCCACCTCACTGCAGGACTGGGTAAAAAGCACCCTGTGCAGCTGTGAAACGCAGTGCTGGGAGGCTTGAGTGTATAGATTTTCCACAACATATTGGATGGGGTTGAATAGGATGTTCAGTGCTTTATGTTCACGTCATCCTCAATTTTTGTAGCAGCCTTGGCCTCTAGCTTCATATCAGACTCTTGTCTTGGACCTAACAACATGCAAATCTCCTGCTGGTGACTCCCTCCAAAAAGAAGAGGAAGGAAAACTCTGTGTTCCAACTCAAACTCTTGCCACAGTGAGGGGCACAGAGATATCACACAAAGAAGTGCCTGACCAAAGGGATATCCAGCTGCAGAGCTGGGATGCACTGCCAGGATGGCAACAGTGCACAGCTGGAAAAAGAGCAAAAACTTCCTCAGCTGAGCTTGGTGCCCCTGGAAATGGCTGTGGAACAGCACCCAACCAGAGCCCCTCCTAAAAGGTACCAAACAGCAGCAAAACAGCAGTGCTGGCCTGCACAAGGAGGGGTCATTGCACCCTCCCTGCAGCCTAGCCCAGGCAGAAATTTCCAAGTGAACTCAATAACAAAAGGATCTGTCTTTCTCAGATGCTTTTCAAATCCAAACCCCATCCTCTCTCTCAGTACATGAATTTTCTTTGAACAGCTGCTGGGTTTTTTCAGTGTAGTCATAGACTAGAAATTATATGTCTGGGGTCTGCTCCGATTATTTTTTATTGGGCGTGTGAATCACACAGAGTTGTTTCTGTTCCTTGATTAACTGAGTGCGACTCTTAGAACCAAGTTTTTAATAATAAATGTTGTATTTACAAATTCACAATTTGCAAATACTCCCCAGGCTTCTTTTAAATTGCTGTTTTCATGGAAACTTCTCTTGGCAAACTGACTTGTATAAGTTTGGTTTGATTTGTAGAAAGCAGACACAAAATGGGAGTGAAGGCAAAAAAAGATAATGCTGTTGGGTTTTTCTCCCTTGAATGTAAATTCTTGGAAAATTTGTTTTTAGTCCTGTTGCAGTTGTAGGGAAGATTCAAAAATAAAGTTATTGTTTGCATATAAAATGACAAATCTAATATATTTGGCCAGTAGCAAAACCATTGACAATAACATTGTACTACCGATAGGCTTTAATAGCAATAATTATTACAAATATTACTAGTGATTTAGCTGACTGACCTTTTTATATATATGCTGTACACACAGTAGAATTAGCAAAACAAAGAGCAGAATTTCATACTGACATCTATATTTTCATGTAATCAACATAACACGCATGGACTCTATGTGAAAAGGCATAAATGCTTTCCTGAAAATTATGCCAGCATTTGTTTTGAAGTGCCAAGATATGTATTGTTCCTTCCTGACCTGAATAGAAAAGTACAGTCCAGGAACAAATATGAATAATTGAAACAGATTCTCAGTGTATTCCGTATATGCAGTTGCTATTAGCATAAGAGAAACATTGCCTTAAAATAGGTGATCTATCATGACACAATTAGCAATTATTTATCACAGTAACAATCCAAATTGTGTCCTCAATATGCTTCATTGTATATTTAAATTAAATACAGGCAGTCCGTGTAAAGTAGAAATCAATCAATATATTGTAATTAATATAATCATATCTCTCAAGAGGTCTAGCAGGTGTGCTAGGCACAGACACAGATACATATTGTGTAGCTTCTTCATACGACAGGACATTTGTGTGGTAGGAGAGCCTGAAATGCAGACAGTAAATACAGATATATTAAGCAACATTAAGCATAGGTACATCATTATGGCCCATGAAATCGTTAGCCTTCCTGTAGTCCCTGCATCTTTTCAGAGTACAGTAGAATTATCACTCTAGGAAACATTATGTGTTGACATCCAATTGGTGCTTAACAATAAAAAAATTGCTTTATTAAATCTAAATTAAATCCTGCTCAAGATAAATTTAATTTCAAGTGTGGCTTAAATGGCTCAGGAGAGTGATGAATACTCAGAATGAAGCAAACCCAAATCATTTGTACTGCCTTACTTTTTCAGCCAGATAGCTGTTTTTTGGTGTTTTTTTTTTTTCATTATTATTTTAATTTACTGATATCCCTTCTGCTTGCATGGAGTTATTTGAACAACCAGAACTACAGAGCTGTCAGATGCTTTCTAATTCTAACCCGGAGCTCTAACATTCCTCAGAAACTTTCACAAGCAGACAGAGTCATTAACATCATTTGACCATTTCATTTCAGGATTCATTTTACACAGCTGGAGTTGAGCTGTTCTGTGAATAAGACATGCCTATAATTGACAAAACACAGGACCAACCCTGAGCCAGCAAAAAAAAAAAAATAATAATGTGTTGCATCAGCTAAAGGTGCTCATACTTCTGGAGTTTCTTGCTACAGATTTTGTTTTCTGTGTGTTATTGTGGATTTGTTTGGTTTTATTCTGAGAAAGAATGGCTGCAACATAATCTTCATCCAGTGTATAATTTAAATAATATCAAACAATAATCTATAATTGATGAAAGCTCTCTAGGCACAGTTGCCATTATAATATTCTTTTAGATTCTTCTAAAAAACTAACTTTTCCTTCTTCAGCAGAAAATTAGAAAGGTATGGTCTGCATTTTATATTCCAGTGAATGGAACCCCTCAGCAGTCCAATTCCCTGAAAAATTTCCACATTGATTTGCAACCTTTGGGGGAAAAATTCTTAATTCTCCATGGTTTCTGATCACTTAGGCTTTTCTGGGCTTGGGTAACACAGCATGCCACATGTTTTCCTAACAAATTGCATTCGGACACTTTCCGACACTTTCATTATTTTAACTCAGGTAATAATTAGTCACTGTCAGAGCTAAGACTTAGGTTGTGCAAATCAGAATAAATTTACCTCGCTGTAGCAGCAGTCACAAATGAAGCAATAAATTAGAAATAGCAAATTGTTACGGACTTAAGAGATCACAACTCAGGATCGCTACCTGAAATCCAGGAAATGTTACAGCCCTGCCAAGATTTCCTCGAGAGCTTAATTTTTCCAGATAACTTCATGTTTCGAGAATGTTATTGCAAAAAGCCCTGGAGATATTATACTCATGACATTCCCTAAGAAAACACGGCGGGACTTTGCTATTGCAAAAAAAAGAAAAAAAGAAAAAAAAAAGAAAATTACCGAAGACTGTTTCTTATTAGTATGAAATGCATGTCTTTTGAAGGTCTTCAGGGTTCAGAGTCTCTCTCCCTCCACAGCTTCCCTCTCCCTTATCCTTACAGTTTGTATAGATTAAATGCATAGTGCAACCCCATGGGTTCTCTGTTGTAGAGCTATGTCTAATATGAGGCCACTAGACACTGTCACATAAAATCCATTAAAGTCCATCAGATGCACTGTCTTGGTAACATTCAGCTCATTGTCATTGGGCTGCTGCAATGAAGCATAGAGTGCCTGCTTTGAAACTTGATTAAAACAATTCATTAAAAGTAAGGCAACTAATCAGAACACAAGGGTTGTCTTCATGGGACTTGAAAAGTTCATTAGTGCCCCCACTATGAAAAACAGGAGTGGGAAAAAGAAAGAGGCAGGAAAGAGAAAGAGAGAGGAGTCCTCCTCCTCCTCCCCTCCTCTCTGAGCTGTTATCTAGGGGCTGGGAGCCAGTATCCTTCTCCAGTGCTTTAATTGGTTTGATCTGATCCTCCAGCATCATCCTAAAGCCTCTGTTTGAAATTGTTGGTCATTACACTTTGATACCTTTTTTTTTTTCCGTTTTCTTAAATAACTATAAAAAATCCATTCCTAGCGGAGTTATTCCCAATTTCACCTCTCACCAAACCTAGAGATTTCATTATACAAATACCCTTCTGTATGAAAGCCCAAGGAACAGCATTTCAGTATCTTTTACAGTGAACACTTAGCTTGTTTTCATTCAAGATCTCCTCCAATTTAATTTTTAACCCCCAAAATAAAATCATTTAAAATTAAAAACTGTTTGAATTTGTCAAAACAATGCCAGTTCTGGAAACAAGAATTTAGGCTTTTGAACTGCCAAAAAAAATTGTTTAAATTTGCCATTTTCTTCACAAACAAATTTTTAAAAGATTCCTTAAAAATAAGAAGAAAAAATACCCTCATGCAAATGAAATACATGTGGGGAGGCTGCTTGCTAGCATTCTAACATAGTGTTTGAAGATGGAAGGGGTTGCTGCAGGTCTGGCACACCGTGTCAGCTACTTGCAGAGGTGCATCAGTTGCTAATCGGAACAGGTAAATAGCAGTAAATTCACAGAGACTGTTTCAGTGGTGTTAATGTTCTTGTGCATAGTAATAGTGGAGCACCACTGCAGACACCCTTCAGGAGGGCCGTGATTTACGGGCTGTGGGAAAGGTCTATTCTCTTTGTTCAATATAGACCATAAACAAAATTCGTCCAAATGGCTGTTATGAAAAGTAGCTCCACGATATTGCATGAATCTTTCCACATCCTACGCCTTATCTAAAGTTTATGCCTGGAAGATGGACTACTTGTATTGCAGGAACTCTATAGATTATCTCCATTACCGATTAAAGAGAGTGTCTTTTTCCCTGCCTCCTGCCTACCCATTTGTTACCTCCTTAAATGAGTGAAGGGTCTTTTGATTAAAGGGTTCTCTGCTCAGGAAACCACCGTATTTGCAAACACAAATGCATATATACACTCTAATGAATAATGAAGGTTATTTATTGCTCGTGCTTGAAATAATGGTTGATTTTGGAGTGCCTTTCATAAAACCCGCATCAGAAAGTGTGTTATGTCCTGACATTTTCATTGCAGTTCAAGTAAAACAGTCCTCGGAAATTGTCTTGCTACCAAATTGCAATCATAAAGGCATGGCTTCAGACTCTGAGAATCACTTCAGATTGTGAACTTCTGGATAATATATAACATAAAGAGTTTAATTGAATCAGCCAGTTGGGTTTTTGCCCAGAAAAGTAGAAATTTAAATGCTGATGCAGCTTTAGCTTCCAATGACACCAGTCAGCACTCCTTAGATTGGATTGTAAATAATCTTATTTGAGGATATGCAGTATGATGGGGATATACTTGTCTGTAAACTTGCTAGCAAAAGTAATTAAATAATTCCATTGTGTACTAAGACATATGAAAAATCACTGACCCCAAAGAAAGATTTGATAAGTATTTACCAGCAGCTGGAAGAAAATACTGACTTTTTAGTAATCCTTGTCTTATTCTTGAGTTGCTAGGACAAAAGAAAACAAAAAGAAAATCAGAGCACAGCAACAGTGAAATCTGTTTCTGCCCCATGTTGGGAGACCTTTGTGGCAAATGCTTTCCAGTCTGCTTGGATGGTGATGTGAATCCACCACCTGAATGCACGCTTGGTTCACATCCCAGTGTTTCAAAGTTCACCTGGATTAGTGCCCTAAACATCTCAATAAGTCATATTTTTCAATCTTCAGCTACAACTGTCAGAAACAGAAAAATAAATACAAATTAGTCTCCTACCTGATCTAACATAAAACATTTCATTAAAATAAAGGGGCGGGGGGGGAGAAAAAGGAATGTGGTCAGTGGTTTTTACTGAAAACAATAATTAGCCCCAGCTCACAAATGTCTCAAAATTTTTTATTTTCCAGAACTTTCACACTTGCTTAATGAGAAATGCTAAAAGTGAAAAATGGAACGATTATAAGCTGCACATTTAAACACTTGCAACACCTTTAATATTTCCCTTTGCTTTTTTTTTTCCCCAGAGACAATGTGAAAATGAACTATTGAAAGCATTAAGTGTAAACAGAAGAAAGTGAAGCAAAAGATTTAAAAGTGAGAGCATTTATTCTGTTTAAAAATTACAAAGCTGAACAATTTCAATGTTTGGGGGCTTTTACAATTTAAAATACAATTCTGTCTTTAAAATAGAGTTCTCTGATCTTCAGAGAGGTGCAGCTATTCAATGCACCTGAGCTGAAGAAGAGGAAAACTGTTGCTTTAGTCAGAGACAGCTTAGTTAGGATGGGAGATGATGGTCCTTTACTACAGCTTTTTGTGTAGGGGAGCTGAAGGGTTTGTATGAAATATGAATTAAGAATTCACATTTCAGATGTTCTTGCGTCTCTGCCCAAACTCCTCACAGAGCTGAAATGCTACAGCTGCTGTCACCTGTTCTGCTTCCTGCTGTGCCATCGTTAGTCCATGCAGCATCAGCCACACGTGCAAGACTGGATCACTCATTTAGCTCCACTGGATCTCTAAGAGGAGAATTGGATAAAACCTCAGGCACTTCACAAAATGATGCATGGCTCCTCTAAGACACTGAATCTCTACCCCCCCAGCATTGGTACTTTGCTGCCAAAATTGTTGTTTACAGAAAAGTATTTGCATCAGAGACTGTTGATTTGTAATTTCAAAGATCATGTTTCACATAGAAACACAATAGTGGCAATTTTATGGATCTAGTCAAATTCCAGTTGAAGTCATCTTCCCTTCCTAGTGCAGTTAGCCACAGTTGCTGTTGCAAAACAGAAACTTCATTCTACTTGGAAAATGGCTCCCTGTTGTAATATCCAAGAATGTGTCCTTGGGAACATCCACTCTCTTTCCCTTATCTTTATATTCATTAAAAAAATAACCAAATAGCTGTTTTTCCCTACTCAAACTTTTTGTTTCTGCAAACTGCATGGAGAGCTCTCAAGATATCTCATCAAGCTTCATTTTCTAATACCTTGATTTCCCTGCACAGTCTTTCTGTTTCTTTTCCTTTTGCCTGTTTTTTTCATGATGATTAGCACAATGCCTACAAGAAAATCATCTGTAGCTGGTGCAAACCTCAACGCAGTTATTTCATCCCACTGAAGATATGACCAATTGTGTCTTTTGCCAGAAACACTCAAGATGTCTCCAAAACATTATACTTGCTAAGTAAGATGTGGATGCATCTTTCTTTTTTCTTTGTTTTTTCTTTTTTTTTTTTTCTTTTTTTTCTTTTTTTTCCCAATTATCATCTTACTAAAAGCATCTGAGGGCTGAAAAATGTGATGCAATGTGGTTAGGTCACCTTGGTCATTGCACAGGGTAAAAGCTACCTGGCCAAGGCAGTCTTGCTGCATTGTGGTCATTTTCTTAGTGCTCCAGATGCAGGTAAGTACCAGAGGTTTTGGAGAAAATTACACTGATTTTGCACTTCTTTTTGGTGCACAATTAGGAGTACCTTCACCTGCCTCTGCAATGCAACACTGACCCTCATTTTTCCACAGGTTTGTATCATAAGTAGCTCACCGAGGATGGAGAGCCAGCAGCCTTCTTTCTCCCTAAAACTTATTAGCCACCAGACCTACTTCAGCTCCAAAAAATGTCAATATGTATCCAAAATCAACTTTGCAGATGGATTTTGCTTCCATTAAATTCCATGGTGAAAAAAAAAAAGCCATACATAGGGTTTAATTTAATTGTGGGCATACTGTACTTGCAAAAAAACAAATAGCTTCATATTTGGATTTATGGAATTATTTTACTGAAGGAGAATTACGTTACATATTTCAATCCCTGATGGCTACTAATGTTTTATTAAATACAGTGTAAATCCAGCTGCAACCATGCAATAAAATCTCCAAGGGGCAAAAAAAAGGAATGTTTTATATTTGATTTCTGCATGCAACAACTTGGTCTCCTGAATACTGCCCATATGCCACTGTGCTCTCCTTGACATTGATGTTTAATGGGGGCTCAGTGTGCTGAACCTCAGCTTCCACGTTCAGAAGGAACATGATAAGATTATTCACCCCCTTCAAAATGTCACATATCTGATCCACTTGCAAAACAAAACCTTGTGCTAAGCTGTTGTACAAAAGTATTTAATGTTGGATAAAAGAATACATAGAAATTCAGTTTGTACTAAGAGAAGTTTCATTTCATTACAGAACTTCAGGAAACAATTATGTGACTCTGAGGACAGTCACCCACAGTAATTAGCTGGAGAGTAAATCCATTTGTTTTCTACATTTTTTCATCAGGACATGCATTTTCACTCTCATGTGCCCAGGGTTTGAAAGGTTTACATTACATAAAATTAGGACTATATAAACTATGAGCTTCATCTGTTTTCTAATATGATTGCCCCTTCCCTTCAGCAGAGTAGCCTAATTGATAGCCTCCATCGTATGCAATGCACGTCAATAAATACTGAACATGAATGTGAATCAATATTGTGTTAGTACTGGGATTAAGCAAGCTATTTTCTCTCTTTTTTTCCCCCCTTTTTCCAGAAGAGATGAATATAAGTAAATAAAATGACTGTTTGTCTGAAATTCTGCCTGGGGATTTAGTTTTGCGTTTCACTGCAGGAGCACAACATCAGAAGTCAACCTGGTCCCTGGTTCTTTGGTCCAGTGTGGACAATAGAAGCAAATACCTCAGTGGACTGCTAGGAAGGACAGCTGCTTTTCCTTTTTCGTTTGAAAAAACAAGTGCAGTTGTAGAAGCAAAGAGATTTGACTTCTGATCTTTTTTTTCCCCTGTCTTTTTCAAGCCACAAATTAGAGGACAATTTATGAGAGCCCAGCTAAAAATTTATAGGCCCAATATTGACTGCTCTTGACCCTGTGTGCTATTTTGCAGTCGAAACAATGCCAAATCCCTGAGATGGCCCAACACCATGCCAAAATCCATAGACACCTGATATATATTGCACAAATTTTTAAAGCATGGTAAAAGCACAACACAGTGATAAATGAGCACAATATTTTAGATCAGTCGGCAAGACTCAAAGATTTTGGAACATGAGGACTGGAAAAGGAGGTCTGTAATGCTGGGACACATGAGCTGTTAGATCAAAGTTCGGATCTAAGCCCAGAACCACAAGAGATTTTAAAAAAATCTCTGGGCGGGTCATTGCGCATAAAAGCTCAAGTGCTTCATCTGTGGAGGAGCCTACTTGCTAAAGTGCTTGACATTGCTCTCCGTGTCCTCAGGGGAATTGCCTCTGATTTCCAAGGGGTCACAACTCGTTATCCCAATGGTGACAAGTTGGAGGAAAACCCCCCTGCATCCCCCTGCCCCCTCCACAGGCCCTGCTAAGTCTTCCTTGCACTTATCACCTGCTTTGAGACAGAGGGCAATTGGGTTTAGGTTTGATTTTCTAAAAGCACCCAAGTGAAAATGAATAGATCTTAGATATTTAACAGACATAGGAATTTAAAGTAATTTTTTTTTTCCCCAGAAACATTAAACTATGCAATCATCTCCAAAGATCTGGTCTTCAAAAGGGCTCAGCACTGACGTAAATACAAAGGTTAATGGATAAATTTTCTAAAGGCTCTAAGGCAGTGACAATGTTTGGCTTTCTGAGAGCTAACTTTTGGATTTAATCTGTTCATCAGCAGCATATTTAGTTAGGAGGTAGGAGCACTTCAATATAAATCCTTTTCATCCCAATTTTTTTACAGAAGTGAAGTCTGTGCCACATCTGAAGTAACTGCCCTAACCACAGGTCTTGGTAGAGAAAAAATTCAGTATTCCCTTTATAACTATTTTATACAGAACAATTTTATTAGAGGAGAGGCTGGGACATGGGTCCCCCGTTTTACTGCCCTGATTACATGGCTAGAGAATCATTCCTGTACTTGTTTTAGTTGAGGGTTTTTCATTGCAGAGACATGAAATAATTTTCACTTATTCCTAACTAGATGTATGGGGATTTCTTTACCAAAAGTTAGCAAAAACTTTTTGATTATATTTATCTGAACATCTGTGTGCTCGTTTACACATGCAAATCTGAATTTTGTAAGAGTGTATTTTGTGTATGCACAAAATGCATCATGCACAGCAGGTAAAAAATCATTGCAGTGACCTCTTAAAAATGTGCTGCATTTCCTGCAACTGAATTTATTTACCTTAATATATTGAAAGGGAAAAGTACCATATTTTAAAGATGTATTTTGCAGATTATTTTTCCTGCAGCAGCAAACCATTTCTGCACAACTACTCACAGTAGATGAATTATCGTTTTCCTGCCTTGAGTCTACAACAGTTAATTTAATCTGTGACTTGTGGAGAATGTATGGCTAAATCAAGCCTTCAGCTGAGGGCTCGGCTTAGTTTTCTGTGGCATCTTGTGTCACAATATGTCACATCAGTGTGGCTGCATGGGTGGATGGGTTACTCTTAAAGAAGGCATCAGTCTTAAATGGGTTTTTCTGAAAAGCCAAGAAACCAACCAAACAAAAAATGTTAATGAACTGGATCTCCATGTGTCAATCTGTTCTTATGGTTAATTACTGTACCAGTGGAGGAGTTTGGGGAGGAAAGAGGACGCAGGTTTCCGCTGCACAGTCATTTCACGTGGATCTTTTGAATTCCAGTCTGTGCTGACAGTGTCTTAATCTGCAGTACTGTCCGAAAGTACCTGGTACATTAACAAGACCACAAATTCCAACTTTTTTTTTTTTTTTATTTGCCTCCCACCCCTTTCCCCTTTGTTGCTATAGTAAAAATGTTTCTACTTTTCTACATCTGTCTGCTGCTGCCAACAAAACACTGGAGAACAGGAGGTGATCTTTCTGTTTTCGTTCCAGCAGCCTGGCCCTGAATGAGTTTAATCGGCTGAGAAACGCGACTGAAAAGGGCTTTGCTACCCTTTCTAACTTCACTGCGCTCAGGCTTTCTGTAGCCTAGAGAGTGACACCCTATGCCTTATTTCACTGTGGATTATTTAGAATGCTTCAATTGTGACTTGTCAATGTGGTCCGGGGTAGATCAAGGCAAAACCTCCGACAAGAAAACAGCAATGCGAATATGATGTGACTGACTGCCACACAATAGACTAATACCTCTTAATTTGGACTTTTAGCAATCGTTTACCATCCTTATGCACTTGAAGATTCCAAATCCACTCTTACAGAGAAGAAAAAAAGACTTTTCTTCCCTCTCCCTCCTTCCCCCCTCCCCATAACTCGAGTGTATCGATCAATGTCTCTGTATGCATTTAATAGCTTTATTTCAAAGCACTTTACTCTTAAAAGCCCCTCTCACCAAGGCATACTATTGAAATACTGTGCAGGTGTAATTAAATGAGCCAATTTTTTGGCCTGGACTCTAGCCCTGTTCTCTCTTTGGCATTACAACTCCAAGACAAGGTCTGGTCATTTCTTATTTCTGCACAGTACTGATTTTGTGTTTGTCTCTTTTTTTTTTTTTTTAATTAAAAAAAATAATTAAACTGAAATTAATTGGTTAAAGGTTAATAGATGTAGAGATTGACATCCTTAGTAAAAGTACTCCACCTGAAATGACAGTACAGGAGACTTAATATATTACTAGCTAGTTATGCCTGTACTACACCCAGGAGTACTATGGCCAGGACACCACTGAATTCCAAGTATCCAGTGACTTTGCTGCGGAGACTGCTTCAAAATTATTCAGCTACTACTGGATGTTGTGACTCTATTTACAATGTTCACTGAGAAATGGAGGGAAACCACTTATTTATTTCACACGGGAATTTTTCACACATGAGTTTTTTTTGCTCACTTCAAGATCTAGGGAAAATAGGTCAAATATAGCAGAATATAGATCAAAAATAGCATTTCAGAACACCAGCGTGAATAAATTTCGTACATCTCTTCAGATATTGTTTCTGTTCTTCATCAGGCACTTTTCACTGGCACTTGTCTGCATGAAATTTTGCCCACAAAAAAAACCTGCAGGAGAGCCTTGTGGGCACTCGTGCACATATATTTTCACCAAAAGGGTTAGAAGGTCAGTTGAAAGCTCTTTGCAATACGGGTGTCATCCAATGAAGCCAAATGAAACAGAGCTATGCATCTTAATCAGGCCTCGTGAATAGGAAATACTCAAAGCAACAGTCATGGTGAATAGTCTGTGATTAGCCCACAAGCTGAAGTCGGCCCCCATAACCCACATGCCAAATCATTTTGGATTGTGCGCATATTTGTAAAAACACAAAATTTGACATTACGTAAGTCACGAGCAAAATAAAGGTATAAATTTCTCAGATGAATTGTTCACAAAGGGTAGAGTGCAGAGCTACAGCCCGGGATGGTATTGAACTCGGTGACCTAGAGGTGAAGGGCTGAAGAGCCCATAACCAATCACCTTTGAATTCGGTGTCCAGGATTGTCTTTTTGAAAATTAAACAAAGACCCAACTGTAGTAATTGTGTCATCTTATGTACTTAAAGTAATTTCCCCAGCTCAGCTCAATATCTGTAGGAGCAAATGGAGAAATTGCCTGTTGTGCCACTTCTCTAAGGCTTTATATCTACTCAGTTCTTTCCTCAGTGCTTTCCTACTGCTTTTCACAAAAACATTGCAAAGTTCCTGAGAACAGGCAATAAAATGCACAGATGTCTGAGCCAACAGAAATAAAACAAAAATAAGACTTTCACACAAATCCGTAAAGGTGAGACAAAAAAAACCCACTTTTGCATAGCTGTTTTCTTTAAGCATTGGTCCATTTTCACTGGAGTTACTCAGAAAACACATTTATTTGTCAGACCACTGTTCTAATAAAATTAATTTATTTTCTTTATTTTAAAAAAAAGAAAAAAAATTTGCTGTGATGGGTGTCAGTCATCAGCATATGTCATAAATGTGATCCTTTAATTCTGTGTGGTTTCTGACTGACTGAAACCCCAGCATGCCCCAGAATAGACTAAGGGCACAGTTGCCCTCCTCTGCAGGCAACACTGGCTGCTTGAAGAAGAGTTTTCATTGATAGTTCTCAGGTTCAGCCTCTGCCTTGGGAACCAAGGAGGCTTTTACAGCTCATTTTACAGACTTGAAAGCCCCCTCTTGCCCCCAGCCCATAAGAGTACCCTGAGCTGCTCCCAGATGAGATGCTGTCAGCATTTCTACCCTCTCTGTAAGGGAAACACGTGAGATGCGCCAAGGACCCCAAATCAGCAAGGCAGCAGGGCTAGAGAAAGCACCTCCACTGATTCACAGGCCATGGGATAATAAAGTCTTCTCTGGTGCCTCCTACTTCACCCCAGCATTTTGGCTTGGAGTTCACTTCTGTATGTAACACGTTCCCATCCCGGAGGAACAAACATAATGAGGGCCAAATTCTGCTAAAAACACCATTACCTTCTTGGAGCAGAACTGTTTCCTTCACTTTTTGTCTAGAAAACCTCAGGCCATCTCTACCTCAGCTGAACCATGTGCTCAGCCAGCGTAAGCCAGCGTGAACTCCACTGAACTTCAATGTTGATGATTTACAACACCTAAAACACTGCCAGAAGGCATAATTAGGATAAGAGCAGCTTAAAAAATAAATTTCCCTCTTAGAGTCATAGAATCATAGAATCATAGAATCATAGAATCATAGAATCATAGAATGGGCTGGTTTAGAAGGGCCCTTAAAGATCGGACTTAAACCAGAACAGAACTATCTTTAAAGTCTCCTGCAAGACTAAAAATAACCCTTTCAAATAATTATGCTTATGTTACCTCCTCCAGCAGCAACGATTTGATTTCATCCTAATCTTCATACTTACCCATAATTACCATCTCCTTTGACATGGCTAACTAAAAGTGGGTATTAATATGGATTTAATGTTGTTTCAGAAATTGGTGGGGGACCAAGGGTGACAATGACCCTACTTTAACTTTGTACTAAAAATGTGTTGATCTGTGGGTTTTGGCTGCTGCTTGAATTTGACTTGAAGGTTGAAAGTAAACACATCACTCAAGCACATGGTGCATGAATTAAAGTCTTTCTGTCACCAGCCTCTGCTTTTTTTCCCTACTCTTGGGTCACGCACCCCAGAGTCCCCCTCCCTTTCCCCTTTCCTCTCATGGGACCCTGGGGAAATATTTCTCTTGACATGAACTCCTGCGTGGCAACACCTGCATTTCTTTCAGAGCACATTTCCATGGGGGAAGGTTTGCTTTTTTCCTTCATTTTTTTTTCCCTTCCCCAGAAACTTTTTCTCTAAGAATGAGCAGATTTCCCTAGCCACTCTACAGAGACCTGTTGCATTTCCAACAGTGGGAAGCACACTGCCTGAATTTGAATTCCCATACAGGAGATTGCTTTCAAAAAATATGTGCTTTAAATTAACACAGTTCATTTTTTAATCTTTGATGTTATGGATTATGATAGAATTGGACACATAGTAAAGCCATAATAATAATAATAATAATAATAATAATAGTAGTAATAATAGAATGCATTCAACACACCTTACACAAGATTACACGTACAAGGGTTTGCTGTGTCAGAAACCTCCCCCTTAGAGGATGCCATTTTTGAGAGCAAAAATGGCCATTTTTTTATAGCTGAAGTAGCTCCTTAACAAAATACAGCTATCCTGTAAAACAACTTTTCTCAACGTAACTGTCTACACCAGGGCTTGTGCTGATATAAATGTGTTAGTCAAGGTGTCCAGGAGGGAAGATTGTTCTTTTTTTTTTATTTTTACACACTAACTGACATCTTTATTTTGGGGAACAAAATTAAGTGTAAACCAAGCATTACTGTCTACAGCATTTTCTTGAGGTCAGGGTTTCCAGGGAATAATAGAAGGAGAAAGCTTCCTAAAGACATATCTTTGTGGAGTAGGGATGGGGGTTCCAATTTACTAGTCTTCATCTTATTGAGGGCAATAATTTCCCTGAAGACTTTATTGGCAGGGCATCACTGCAGAAAACGTTTGCTGCCGGCAACCCTATTATTTTCCATGAGAAATACAGTCCCGTGAGAAAGCACGTTCTCACTCTATTTCTGTGGGAAACACCAGGAGAAGAAGAATTCCAAATCCCGCGAGACCGAGCAACTGGAAACAACACCAGAAGCCCTCTTGTTTGTGTAACTTATTGCAAAAATATCAAAGGAGCAGGGGGGAGGAGAAGGGGGAGAGGAAAGAACATGTTTTCATAAAATTTTCAGTTTGCAAGAGCTCTGTTTTTAAAAAAAAATGGATTTATATTTGACAGCCCAAAAATCCCAAGGATGTTCAGTCTATTTCAGTTGTCAATTTATGATCTTTAAAACATTTTTAAAATTGACTGAACCTTAACTACATCCTACCTCATCTTGTACTAGCCAAGTTTTACAGATGCCATCTTAAAAATCAATTCAAAGAACAGCCATAAACTTGAAAGCTTCCTATTTGAAGTGTATATGGCAGAATGCAATTTTGTTTAATTTTAATTGACAGAGATGTCAGCCTAAGAGAATATTTTAGAATATTAGTAGGAACAGTAAACTCATGCCTTGACACTTTTATGATATAATGGTATAATTCTCAGGAAAAAAATCACCACTGTCAGGATTTACACAAAAGCGGTACATGTTTTACTTTTTCCTCAGTAAAGGAGTGACAAATGTATTACTAATTACACAATTACTTTATTATGTAGAATCAGTAATAAAACCCTTGACATACCCTCAGAAAATCTTAGTTTCATTTAAAAAGACAGATTTTTTTTATTTATTATTTTTTAAAATTAGTATTACACATTTTCTTGGGAGGTTTTAGCCTGTGGGATGTAGTTCAGTTCACTTCCCTCTGCATTTTACAATTCAAAAAGCATATTTGTGAGGCCTGCCTGCTCCTAAGGAGACAAATCCTCAAGTGGTGCAAAACTGCTGTTGCTACCTGTTTGGGCAAGCTGAGAATCAAATTTGAAGTAGTATAATCAGCTATACAAAAGATCCAAACAAGTGATTTCTCTTGGTTTTCTTGGATACTGGTTTTTATATGTCTGTCTATTTTTTGATATGATAAAGCAACTTCAATCAAGAAATGAATGCATGACAACATAAACTACTGGTGTGTGAAGATCAGATGATACAGAACATACATAGGAAACTTCCCTAAATGTGAAGGTGGCTAGATTCTGAATCTACCAGTTTTTTCAAAAGTCTACAAAACTGAGTACTAAGTTCTCAATCCCACACTTTGGGAGTGGATGAAGTCCTGCTCCAAACTATATCCACTGCCTCTTTGCAGTGCTTTACACTGCTGCTGTAAAGAAAATTCCCAGGCAAAAAGGAGGATCAAAATGGTGCAAAGGGAAACTAAGGAACTTGGTGCTGCTGTACAATAAATATAAATGTTTCCTAACCTCTTGAGGCCTGATCTAGAAAACTACTTCAATATACAGCCGACTTTCAGCACATGAGTAATCCCTTTGACTTTAAAGAATTAGTCATGTGCTTAAAGTTTAGTGCCCTGCTGGATTGGCACCCAGCCTCCAAAACAAAGTATGGCTGCGATTCAGTGATTAATTATAGCCCTCAGATGGACAAGCCAGTTGGGTGAAACAAGAATTGGCCCAACCCTTTGCCCTCCTCCGAAAACAAATCTGAATAAAGGTCAAAGGAGTTTGGTTAAGGATGTACTTACCAAACTTTCAAACCTTTTGAGGACGCATCCACCACTAGTAAAGGCTGTGGCATTGTGTCCCTCCGGGAGCCCCATAGGCGTAGTCGGTTGTAAACTCATTTTCCTATATGATCAGGCACGCGTGTGGGGGACAGGAATGAATGACAATGTGGAATGGCCAAAGCTGCTGTCCTGTGACCATGGAGCTTTTAATATGGAGGCAACGGAATCAGGATTAAGAATTGCAGCTGCTAAGATGCTAAACCCCACATACAGCTCCTGTGGCTCAGATGTTATCAAGCGTAAAATCTTTTGAATAAAGCCTTACATGGGGGCACCATTGTAAACTGCTTTCCCAGTTAAAGCCTTCGCGTAGCAGTAAGAGGGAAAAGGTTGTATTTTGCCGTATTATTTTCAGTAATGTGTCAAAAGCCACTGAAATCAATTCCCATTAATTCTAAAGGACTTTCCATAGTAAAAATAATGCCCAGTAAAAGCACTGTGATGAAAACACTGTTTCAACTATTCTGCTCCTCTAAGGATGGCCAGAATCTGATTTTCTTCCATGAGATGATATTGTAAAAATTCCAGTGTTATTTCCAATATAGAAGGTTAAATCAGACAGGTTTCTGATGAATAGACTCTGAAGGAGTTAGTGTGATTTTGGAGTAGCTTTTGCTTTAGTCTCTGTTTACATTTGCTTATATCTAATCCAGATTTCCTCTCTTTGGTATTTATGTCAATCTCTGTGCGACATGGTATCAAATTCTAATCCCAGCACTGCCACTAACTGGAGCCATGGTTCTTGTCTTGCAAGTGACATGAGGGAAAAAAGACACCTTAGCCTATTTAGGAAAGATGTGGTAGAAGTTATAGTTATGTAGGAAAATGACACAAGATTTCTGTATCCTGCAGCCAAATGGATTGGCAAATTCAGGTAAAGGCTCCACATTTGGAGCCTGGAATGATTTTAAATCAATTTTTTTTCTTAGAAACCTGTTCAACCTAACATTCTAATGCTGTCTGATGTGTGCCTTCCCAAAATCTCAGGATTGGTCCCTGTGCCAGGAGCTTCCAATTTAAAACACATTTCCACTGAAAAAACATCAGATTCCCAACGTTGTTCTCAACGTCAAAGCCATTTTCACACCAAGCCCAAAACTATCCCTTGAAATGCATTAAATTGTCCCCAGAAAATCCAACATTCAGATCATTTTCCAGGATTCTTGTAACATAAACAAAAGTCGTCTCCAGTAGAAAACTTCCTGTTGGTTTTCCTCACCGGAGTCGTGCTTATTACACATGCTGGAAGGGAACACCGTGGGGAAACAACCAAACCAATTTCCAGTGTAAGCAGTCACTTGCTGAAGAAAAATGCTGGTCGTTGACCCACCATACAGGTGACTGACCAGATTAACTACATACCTCGTATTAATTTACAGCCTGTGGTCACCCTCACTTATATGCATTTATCCAATACACAAACCATGACAGAAACTTCCTCCATACAGATGAGAGTCGTACACAATATGTATCATGGAAACTCAAAGGACAGCACAGTCTTCAGTATCTTTCCCTTAAATATTCTTGCCCTTTTTGATGTTCAGTTTCCTGCATTTTACATATAGAATTTAACCCCATGCACAAATAGTGAAACTATTTTCAGTTTAAATGGATTTATACAGTTTTGTTGACTGAGGAAAAACAACAACAACAACAAAACAAAACAAAAAGAATCCAGGCCACAGTTTTCCAAGACTGAGACCACAGTGTATAAGGCACCTTTGTGATGAGCAGCATAACACAAACAGCAGTTTCTGACTCCTTGAAAAGCTGAACTGGGAGCAACCACATGGGTAGAAACACCATCAACAAGGATAGACATTATGGGAGATGAGAAATGGACTGGCAAGGGTAGCAGGAAGCCTGAAGATGAAGAGATTTACACACAAGAAGAGGGAACAAGGAACAGATAGGATTTTTCTTTATATTAGTGACCAAGATGGGTGGGAAAATAAAAGTCTCCTCCATCAGAATTTCCCCTTCTCGCTCACAACAGGCACTTGGCCCATGTGAAGGATTAACTGGCTGCTTGTAAACTGTCATGTTTTGATATTAAAGCCATTTTTAGCAGCAACTTGGCCAAGCAACGTGTGTGCATCTGCCATCCTGTAACACAGCCATGGCTTCCGTCATGCTTTGAAGAGAGCACCACACCTGGGTTGGCATCTCCCATGCCAGCTTTCAGCCCTGTGAGGCTTGCATCAAGTTTAGGGGATTATCACAGTTTAAAATGCAGGCTTTGTAAACAAAGAGTAAAAATAGTCATCACTAAAGCAATATAGTCATGCTTTGTGCAGCTGAAAAACAACAGTGGAAATGCTTGGTGGCACGCCTTTCTCAAGAGCTATTTTTAAATGCATCTAATATTTTTTTGTCAGTGCAAAGAGTTTCAGTTCGTGTTATTGACTAATGGGCTCTAAAACCTCAGGTGTGATCAAAACATAGAGCTGGTTTTTGTGATACTTAAAGGGTTCCAAAGCCACAGAGAACCACTTAAATGCCCTTTCCTTGATTGTCCAGAACTTTATATAGCTTACTAGATAGAGACCCTGGAATCAAAATCTGTTAAAGTCGATGAAAATATTTCCATTGGCTTCAACAAAAGCTGTATTTGGCCTAAAAATAACCCATTATGTGAGGCAAATTTGCCCACTGAGTTCTGGCCAGATCTGATTTTAGAGGAGTTCAACTAGAAATCATCAGTCATTCTTTTGGATGCTGTGAAGAAAAGAGTTTCTTTATTCCTTACCTCAGACTCATTAGGTTTAAGATTTACCACAGAACTTACTACATCTAACTAGTTACTATTAAGTAGCCTTCCTTTTTCATGACTTTTGTCCTCTGCACTGCATAAAATCAGGGTCTTTGTGTGTGGGGATGGGTTGGTTGTAGGTTTTTCTAACATCAGTATCTTACTCTGCTTTATTTGCTCCACATTTTTTCATAAGATGCTGCCAGTGTGGATACATGACAGCCAAGCCCTTCCTAAGTCATATCAACATTACAATGTAATACAAAAGAAAAAAAATGGGGCAAAAAAAACCCGCAGCATCTGACTTCTAGTAATATCTGGCATGATATTTTCAGGTAAGCAATAACAAGAATGTGTCATATAAACATATAAAGGAACACAATTCTGAAATCTGTAAGAAAATCTGATTTGGCCACCAGCTTTTACACAGATTATCTGTTAGCTTCTATTTCTAACAAACCATGTTATGAGATCATGCTTCTCTGTCTCATTTATCAGCCAGTTTCAATTTTGATGACAGGAGGAGGAGGGAAAAAGTCTCAAAAGATAATAAAATCTCTCACAAGTCTCACAGATGCTGAAGTTCACAGAAATGAGGATTGGTTAGCAGAAAAGGACTTGAATTGGAGCCCCCACCACAGAAAAGGGTGAAGTAATCTATGTGTGGTTCTGCAAAGGACAAAGCTGTGAAAATTCTGTACAGTTCCTTGCATTTGGCTTTTGCTTCCAAGCAGCGTTTTGGGAGGCTCACATTATACAGAACAATCAACTACAATATTGAGCGAATACACATGAGCTGAGACAAATTTATTTTTCCATGATGATCACATCACAGTGGATGTAGAGGCTTGCTTACGAAGGCAAAGTTTTGGGAATGGCCAAATGGTTTAGAAAAGCCAATCTGCTATCAATTCCCACACCCCTTGAAATGTGAGATTCGCTGTTGTGTAGGAAAACTGGAGTGGTTCATTGGTTTTGTTGCTTGGAGGCAAATCTCCACACACAATGACCTTCAAAGTATATTTTTACACCCCCATGGGCTCTCAGATTCAAAAGCTCCTGCAATTATTGGTAGTCAAAAGTGACTTGCAATGGAGCTAAGATTCAACCTGCCTTCTGCAGCCCTTGTTCATGCTAAATAATAATGTGTTCTGACTGAGGACTTTTGCTGAGGGCATATGACTGTACTCCACCAAATCCATCCCAAAGCCTAGAGAGAAACCCAAAACATGGTTCGGCACCACCCTTCTAAAATAATAATGTTTTACCCACAGAAAAAATGTTCAAAATGGGGAAGCCATCCAATTGACCAGATGACCTAGGGTTTGTCACTAGTCTTCGCAGTGGCTCTGGACTTCATTTCCCAGGCCCTCATTTCCTCAGCAATAAGTAGTATAAACCTCCACCACAGATCAGTACTAGATCTGAAGATGGAAGTCACTGCACAAAGCCCAGGTGTTATTAGTTGGGTTTTTAAATAGAATATGAAAAGTGGTCTGTAAACCCCAGCAATAGGAAGCACATGGGAGAGCAGAAGAGTAAAAATAGATAAATTGGATCACTTAAGCAGTAGAAATAGAAAACCTTTCTTTCATTTTTATGTGATACAGAAGGTTCATTATGTGCTGTATCGACAATATAGTATTTTTCAGTGTCACCTGTTCATTAAAGAGTCATTTTAAAGGCAGTTGATGGGTTCCAGTATCACACAATTCATCTAATAAAACTATTCATTAGTTTGTATATTATATCTCTTTTCCTGCTGTTCTGGTAATCCTTAAATAAGATGTCCCAAAGGTACTGATTCTGATCTCACATCAGTGTGTATTAGTAAATCCATTAAAGTTAATAGGTTATTGTCCATTGATGTAAGAAAATCAAGGCTAATGAGGCTACTTGAGTATGCAAAAATTACAGGATGAGAATCTACTGTCATTAAATATTTTGGAAGCTTATGTGACTTTTCCAGATAGGACATAATTTTCCTTAACACAGCTTTCAATAGAGGTGCATTAGCCTCTAGTGGCAGTAGAGGTGATATATTGTATCGCTAATTTAAAGGATTATGCATGAAAAGTGAATATATTGCAATAATTATGAAGTCTTGTTTGACTTCACTTTTCCACAAGTGTACTTTGTCATGCTTTAAATACTTCACGGATTTGAAAAGCGCAATCAAGACGCTGTAAATTGGGGTGAAATAAAAAGCTTATTAGCACGTTCTTAGAGCAGATTTAGGTTTGGAATATTTTCTGTGTGACTGCCATCATTACTGCATTTATACCCGAGCAATGCCTCCACCTCTTTGATTGCGAGCATGTGTGAGCCCGTGTGTGCACGCACGTGCAGGAGGGGTCATGACATTTATTAAAGCAGTCAATAAGGCAAGCACAGGACAGGCGTCTAACCCTGGAATATATTTATATTTATACTCATTTCTGATATGGAAACTAAAGAGGGAAAAAATCAATTGGAATCTAACGTTTCATTGTCCTTCACCTTGACTCTTTGGTTTAAAGTAAGCAGTTAAAGAATAAACATTGCTGGGTATAAATAAATAAATAAATAGATAAAAAAAGCCACTCTCTAACATTATTAGGACTTCCAAAGTAAATAAAAAGTGGTAGAGCTGAGAGCAAATTGCTGCAGTGGTGCTAGGGAGAATCCTGATTTTAGCACCGCTGTACCAAATTTGTCATTTAGGAAAGCTCTTGTTCCCTTTATTGAGTTCCACTGTAGTGAACAATTTCTGCCTGCATCCCTCGTGTGTCCTTTTGGTTTATTATCTTTCACTGTGAATTGAGCATCCACAATCAGTTTCACAGGAAGCCTAATTTCACACACTGCCTATACATATGATGAGGACTTCCCTCTCCCTTCCCCCCTTCCCCATCCCTTTTCCCAATGTTCTTATCAAATGAAGAATTGTGGATAAGGGTTAGGTGCAGATAAACATGAGTGTAGCACTTCCAGAAAGGTCATGATCCCCCCATAAGGTGCTTCTTGTTATGCCTGACCTTCAGATTTTCATCATCAGCCCGCCTGACAACTTAATAATGCAGAGGTGCAGGATTCATTTCTCCCCTCTGAGAGCGCCAGTACGGGACGCCCTTTTCCCTGATTATTTCCCTGCACTCCCGGCTGCCCTTTATAAGCCAACCAGAACTCCATCAATCATGCTCCTCTCTCCTTTCCTCCTCAGCCCCCAGTCCTGAAAGCTCGAAAGCTGCAGTGTCCCCTTTTGTCTTGCGCTGCCACACAGCTAAAACAACAACAGAAAAGACTCGACGCCTGAAAACAGCCTGTGCAAAGGCAGCAATCCACCTTCCCATTTATAACCCAGAGCCTTTCAGCCTCCCTCCATGCTGATTCTGTTATCTTACAGAACAACTCCTCGTGGGCTCTGTGAACCATCAAAGGAGGGGAGAGATTTGAGTTGAAATTTGAAGTTTTGATCCCATTTTACTTATTCATTTTTCCTCCTTCCCCTTTATTTTCCCTTCCTATTCTTGAACTTCTATTCCTATAGTTTAATGATAATTAAATTAAATTTTAAAAAACTTTCTGGAGTTATTCACTTACTTATTTTTTCCTTCCAAAGATAAGGAAGAGGCAAAGACTTGACATTTTCATGGAATTAAGCATGTCAGCTTATAGGAATGAAATAACACAGAAAAGTTTGGAAGAAAGTCATCTTAGGATTAGGAGGATTTTGGTTCAGATCAGATTGTAAATATTGCAATAAACTTATGTTACAAAATATGTATTCACTTTCCCCCCAGCCTTCCCAGTGCTTTTTCAGCCAATGATTCCTAGAGTGAAAACAGGATGATAACGCACCATGAGCATCTGGTGAGAGCAAAGTACAGTGTGTTCCCTGACAGAGCAGGGATATGCCAAGGCCATCTCCTATTGCCTAAAGCAGCTGCCATTTGTACCTCCAGGAGGGGAAGTATCCCCTGGTAAGCTCCAGCTCGGCTGGGTATGAGAGCTACACCATACCCAGCAAGCAAACTCAGATCCTACCCTGCCCAGTGGCAGCAGGATGCAAATCTGTGCCCAGCTGGATGGAGGAGTTGATGCTACAGCCCAGCTCACCCATTAAGGCACTGTGCTGGATCTGTAAGAATAAATAAATAAATAACAGAGCTGCATGAAGCACCATAAAACCACTCATTTGCCAAAGACCAGCATTGTGGCTGAAATTAAGTTTCCCTCACTCCTCCTGTGCCTGGATGCACTCACATAGTGCTGGTGCATGAGAAAGCCTAAACTCATGGCTGTGGGGTTTCTTAACTGAACCATCACTTCCCCACGGAAAGCAAAAACCTGCTTAAAAGCAGAGAAAACAGCCTCAGCGCTATTCAGTCCCCCAAACAGGTATTGTGGGACTAATTGGGAAGCCCCTGAATAATGTTTTAACATCTGAATTATTTCATACATCATAGATCTGGAAAATCCCAACACAGATTTAGAGCCTGTAGTGAAATATGGAATTACATTTACTCATTGCGAAGGCTAAATATCTCTTCAGAGCCTTCTTTTTCTTAGTAAAAATAAGAAAAAAAAAAACTTTCTATGAAGATTTTCCTTCAAACTAATAACATGTCAAAGACTGCAAACTACCATCAGCAGAGATCTGGAAAGACTAGCAAATGTTCAGGAGATTTGCTGAAAGAAAGAACAGAGAGTTCACCCTAAATCCCATTGAGTCAATTAGTGTTGCTTCTAACTCCAGTATTCTTTGGGCAAAATCCCAAAGGATCTTCTGGTTCATTTTCAGGCTTTTCTCCAGTTCAGTCAAGGGTCTAAAACAAGTCTAAGGAACATCTTAGAAAGAACAGAAAACATGTGTCAAAACTAATCGGTTGGGAAAAAAATCTCAACAAAGAGATGAAAAGGAAGGAAGGAAGAAAGGATAGAAAGGATGAAGCACAGTAGAGAAAACAGAATGATCACACTGAGAGACTGGAGAAGAAAAATAGATAAGTGATAATGATCTACAAGTGAGGGAGAACCTGTCGGAGGGAGAGAGGCAGGTTTGATCAGTGAAGGGAAGCACAAACAAACGAAGCAGAAAAACAGGAAGGAAAGTGAAGCAAACTTGTAGATAGAGAGGAAAAGCAACAGGAAACCTGCAGTGCCCAGTATCCTTTCTTGAACACTGGGTGCAGGAAGTCACACTTCAAAAGGCCAGCCAAGAACTGGGGACCTGATAAGAGTGATAAAGATGCCCTTACCACCAGATCAAAGTGGTTCAGGGAGGGAGAGAGGAAAAGAGGAAGGGACAGAGGAGACAGAAGGACAAAAATAAAAGGAATAAAACACAAGTTGATCTTAAAAGAGACTGGACTTTTTGTGCTTGTTTTTTTTTAGTGTTCATCCCAAAACATGTCCAGCTTATGTCTCCAAGTGGGGAGCAGGAATCCCTGGGATAATAAAACCACTCCCAAGCCAAACTCCATTTAAGCTTCACAACCTACAGCAAATGCAAATCATTTGCTTGGCACCTCTTCTTCATTTCAGTCTTCATCAGCTGCAGCAGCAGTGCCAGTGGCTGTCCACAGCCCCTTGGCAAGGATTTCCTGGCAGTCCCTCACCTGGGGCCTCGACTGCTCTGGTCCCCTCCAGCCCCCAGGATCAGCACGAGGAGCTGCCACGGCCTCTGTGTGGCACCTTGGTACAGCCCCACACAAGTGAGGTACAAAAGGACACACAGGGTCAGGCTGTTCCCTGGATTTGAGTTTCCCTCCATGAAACACTGATTTTGTAAGGAGGAGAGAGGTTGTCCTCTACTAACATTTGCCAAGGGAAAACGAGGAATAGCTTGGATCCTGACCAGAGGGCCATGGCTACATCCAAGCCCTTGCAAACTGACTTGGCAAGAGAGGATTCTCTCGAGGAGTGAGGAAAACCAGAGAGATGTCAATCAGAGAAGTAAACACCATATGCTTGTCTCCTGGCATCTGACAGCAGTGAAGTGGACAGAGCAGGGAGGCTGGCAGAGCAGAGAAATAGGGCAGTGTAAACCAAGACACATTCTCCTTCCTCTGCTTCCCAGAGGAGCTGCACAGACGTGAGCAGTGAGTTCCTCCTAAATCCAGGGGCTCTTCAAAGCCGATTGGTGTTTTCCATACTGATTATTTACGCTAAGCCTTGATTGAATGAACTGTAGGTTACAGAGAGGTGACTTTTTTTGAAATGTATGAGATAAATCCTTCTTCATCTAGAGGGCAAAGAGTTAGTGAGAGAAAGGGAGAGACTTTAATATGGTCTACTTGGTTTTAAATAAAAAAAAAAAACTTTCTCCAGCTGTTTTTTATTTTCTTTTCTCAATGCTGAAAATTTTGCTGGCAAAGGTTGTCCAGTATCTCCAATTTTCATAGCAAAATGTTGTCATTTGACTCACGGGGGGTTAGCAAAAATGGGAGGTGACTGCTCCTTTTCCACCTATTGCCTCCTTCAGTTTAAATTTTTATCAGGGCCATGATTCCCTCTCTAGCCTTCTCCAGAAATGCTATTAGAAAGAGGAGACAGGAGGCAGAGACACCAGTGAGATTCCAGTGCATGAGAAAAATTCATTCTTCAGGTCCATTGGTAATTACCCATCAGGTCGCTATTGTTTTAAGAATTGGTTTTAAGCATTTTGAAAACATTTTGAAAACACAGTGCAAACGTTAGAGCTATGGAAATAAAGAGTTGAGAAGGCAGCCTGCAGACACAAAGGTAGGCTGTTGATAAGACAAGTCGGTGAGGAAGGAAAAAAATTGCTCTAAGAAATGATTGAACTTCAGGTTAGAGCAAAAGCTTCTGCAATGTGTAATGTTGTATTAACTTATCCAAGACATATTTTGACAGCTCTAAGAGGAAATAGCTGAATTAGAAGTTTTACAAGTGTAATCTCTGACAGGTTTTACACCAAATATTTACTTTTTTATTCATCAGGTTAATAAACTCATAACCTTCTCTCGCACTGGTCATTTCCTGATGGGATCCAATTTTCTCCTATCTGGCAGCAACATGCCCATGTGCTCAAAGCAAGTTTCAAACACAGGTTTGGCTTCAGAGCAGCCATCCAGCTCAGAGGAGCTGGTCTGAAGCCACCAGCTCTGAGCCTTTTCAGATCATCACATGATCATCAACACAAATTTTAACTATCCAGGAGTGTCATTCTGTTCAGCAAAGCTTTCTATTCCTCTTCTTAGCTTAACCCAAGACATTCCTGCCTTTTAGATTGCAATTAGCTTTTCTGGGCTCTGTTCTGTCTCAGTTCTAAGCTCTAGGAAACTGATATTGAGGGTAAAAAATTCTTCCTTTTCCTCTGATTCTGTTTTTATTTATCAGAAAAGCAATGCACACAGAAAGTTCCACTATCACCAATGACTTAGAAATGACAGCCTAGGACATGAATTTTATTTTGTGTGGCAAACTATGTTCTCTCAGTATCTACCATGAACAGTCATTAAAAATCTCCTAATTCACTACAGGGAGAGGAATGGTGTCAGTGAGTAAGTGGATAGTAAGCAATTACAGAGTATGCCAAACTAGAGAATCTCTAAAAAAAAAAAAAAAAGAAAAAACCCCACCTAAATTATCTGTACACCTAATGCTTATTTTGATAATGAAACATTTTATTGAGGAAAGTTAATAAAAATAAAAGCAAAATAAAATGACTGAACAAAAATCTGGGTCATGTTCAGTAACACCTAGAAAACATTTTTTTCCTTTAAATATACTAAAACTTTTTAAAAAATCAACTTCTTTCATATCAAAGGCTCTTCTTTACTGTGTTCTATTTTTGATTTATTATTTTAAAGTTAAAAATTCCTCCTGACCGAAGACATATGGAAAATCAATCTTTTGTCATTTTATTATTTTTATATTCTTTTTTAATGATATGGTATAAAAATCCAATTCTAATAAAGGACATATATAGCATAAATACACTAAGACACTTTTATATCAGTGGAAAAATCTGTAGCCATTTAATACCTTGATATGATGGATAAGGACTTAAAAAAAACTTCAGAGGAGCAACCTTTTTTATTAAATTAACACAACTAAATATTAACTTCTGAAATATGTGATAGGAAATCTTTAATGCAAAACCCCCAAAGCATTCCTTCAAAGAGATGTATCAGTTCCTAACCCAACTCCACAGAAAATTGTAATTTTCATCTGCTAAATATTTTCTCAGGAATAATCATTGTATTTGGTGAAAAGCTGAACAAAAGATAATGTACAAAGTAAAATTTGTGTGAAAGGAACATATTTTACATGAAACTGAAATATGAATTTCCATAAGAATCCTTTATACCTTTCTGCTAGAGTCTTTATTTTTCAATTCTTCCTAAACCACTTCATCCAGCTTTGTCATGTCCCAGGCCAGTGATCAGTACCACCATCATCAAAAAATTCCTTTTATTTTTTTCCCTGTTGAACTATTTTATGTCTCTGCCTTTTTTTTACCAATATATTCCAAGTTGTGTCTCTTTTGTAACCAACTATACGCTTGTTTAAAAGCAAAACTAGCAGAAAGCTATTTTTCTCTATGAATTATACATTATTATTATTTATTTTCTAATATTCCATATTAAAAACCCAGAAAAATAACATTTTCAATACATTTTCCAGTCAGTTTTTAATTACTTCATTCTACCACTCCACTGCAAAGTCTCCCTAACACCTCCCAGCGTGATTGTTTCCTGTTAACAGAGACATTTTGCAGACAGATTGAGTGTCAATATTATTAGCAGCAAATTATTCACGTTGCGTGAATAGCCTTATAATCCTTATTTTCTGTGAATATGCAGGAGCCTATTGTTTTTAAAATAAGTATTAGTAAGTTCTCAGGGGTACGATGGCATCTTCTGGCCAGCAAGGCTGTCAAGGCTTTTAGGGCAGCAGAGATGAAAATGTCATTGTTTCATTCAGGGGTGACAGTGACACCAATACCAAGTTTGTCCCTAAAATCCTAAAGACTGCAGAAAACGTGCAACAACCTTGTGTGTAATATCAGGTGCTTGTCTGCTTGTGTGGTACATAGATAAAGGTAGGGAATGAGTGGCTGTATCAGCCAGTTTGCTGCTGAAATAGCCTTTCACTGTTTATTTTCCAGCTAAGTCAATTAGGCAAGGTGGTGCATCAACATTCAGTATGTGCTGATTTCAGATATATTGGCAGAGTTTTAAATAAACACCAATGAAGGGAGTATACATCTGTTAAAAAAGGCAAGCTCTTAGGGAAATAAATACTAAAGATGGCATGCTACAATCTAAAAACACAGGAGCTGGAAGACTGTTTTGTTGTTGTGTGGGTAATTTTTTCTGCAGATGACTTCATCTCCCAAATAGAGTTGTTTTTTGTTTTTTTAAACACAAGCCTTTAAGCTTTCTCAGTCACAATGCTGTCTTGTTTGAATGCATGCATAAATAAATTTTGATCATCTGCTTCAAATCTCACTTTATGTGAAAAAATCAAGAGGTAGTTGAGAGCTACCTAACTAAAACACCAAGACCTGCCCCACTAAGTGATTCCAGTTCTATGCCAAAATTGTGCTGCTGTAATTCAAAGAACCCAATTGTCTCAATTCAGGTCAAGGTTTGTATAAATTTTGGAGACAGAATCTGTAAATACATTTTTGGAAGGAGATGCCCTGAGCACCAGGGTTATGCTCTGCAGGAACCTTGGCCTGAAAATAGATAAAATAAATAGGGAATAGGATAAAATAGAAGGGGAAAGTTAAGTGTTCAAGGTCAGACAGCTACATATGACAGAATAAGGACTAAAGCCTGGAGATCCTAATCCCCAGATCAATGTTTTTCTCACTGGATCTATAAATCAAATAATTATCCCAGTGTAACACACAAAGAACATTTTTGGTGCATTTGGCCCACAAGCTGGTGCACACCTTCCTCTCCCATTCCTATGTTATGAGTCAAAGTTCCATTCCATGGATTTCTTCCTGCCCCGCTACAGAGGGTTAGGAGATGCAGCCCACCAGAACAATGGCTTTTATGGAAGGCATTTCTCCTCCTCATCCCCCCAGCCTCTGCTTTATTAAACACTTGACCAGTTGGCTTAAAAATTAGCCATATGGTGCTGTTTGTGGGGTATAGATTCAAGTCTCAAGGAAGGGCATCATGGATTTAGCCTGGCTGGGCAAACGATTTCATTATGCACATCACTGTCTACTTACTGTCATTAGTGGAACATGAGCAGGAGGAGACTAGAAAACTTTTTGAACCATATATTTCACTTTTGTAAGGAAACAAAATTCCCCTAAGATGTCTGATGACTGAAGGTTATAGAAAAATCATGAGGAGCTGTGAGTGCATTGATTAGTTTCCAGTGTGTTACCCTACTTCAGCCCATTCACCATCACTTTTTAATTGTAAAGTCACAGGATCTGGGTGAACTACAACGTCCATGAGCACCCATCTTCATTCAGAACACTTGTTTTACTCATGTTCATGCCATCCTATTATTTGCTTCATGGAAACATAAGGGGACACAGTTTTTATGCAGATAAACATTTGGGAGATAGGTATTTTGACCAGGGAAGTGGTTATATTCCCACAAAGGTAGTGTTGCATGGATTGAATATTTGATGTTCTTTCTTTGGCTCAAAAAATATTATACTATAACAAATCAAGGCATGGGATCTAGGATACTAATCATCTGCCAAATAACAATCCTGTGCATTAAATATATGAACAGTTTATAGGATGAAGTGTGCTGCTGCACAGTCATACAATCACTAAAAAAATACCAAACTTTTTTTAAATCTTCATGTAAGAAGAAAAAATATTCCTCCCTATAGTCACTGTAATATGAATAATTTAAGCAACTCGAATAAGCAACATTAAGCATCCTTTGCAATGTCACTGAAGTCATAGAAATGGCAGTCAGAAATCTTCTGTACTCTTCTGAATCTGTGACTCGAGAAAAGTCATGGTACCTCTAGGTGACCCATGAGTTTGTCTGTCCATAAAATGTGTATTTTAAATAATATGAATCTAATCTCAAAGATGTTCTCAGTCCAGCTAATTTTTGGGAAGTGTTCTCAGACCAATGGATAAAAGTGCTATATTAGTTCAAACAATGATGATGATTATCTTTCAGGGATTTCTATCCTCGGTGAAAAGCAAAAGGAATTACTGGCCAATTTTGCCTAGTAGATGCTGAATACTTGGAACACTTCCCGTTCATACTCATTCTGTGGCTTTCCTGTGTCTGACTTATGTTTATCTTCATTAAGTGGAATAATGCAAGTCAAAATAGCTACAAGTAAACTGTCTGCTGGATAGGGAACAGTTGTTAGTTCATGGGAAATGGATCATAAAAAATGTGCTACTCTGACTTCAGAAAAGAGCTCTAAATTGATCCATTTCCAGTTCAAAGCCCCTTAAAACATAGTGAGCAATCTCACCTGATATTTCATCGCATGTCCTTCTAGCTCAGGAGGGGATGGATTACGCTGGAAGTTTCTCTCTCTGTCAGAGTTCACCAGAAAGTTCTGATTCACATGGGGAGGCAGGGAGAGCATCTTCAATCCTAACTGGAAGGCCATTTGAGTAAGCAATTGTCCTGGGTCCTTTGAACTTTGGAAGAGGTGGGGATGCAGTCATATAGAAGACGAACTACTTCCCTTGAAGGAGTACAGCACATATCTGTGCAGATTGATGGAGTCATAAGTCACTGGGAGCTAACCTGGGTACAGCCTGAGGTAAGGCTGAAAGCTAAAGTCATTCCAGGTGGGCTGGTGGAAGGAAAAAAAATCCCAGACATTCACAGATGAGGTCGTAACTTCTGTTCCATTGCATCCCACATATAAATATTTGAGATTTATATTTTAGAAGTTTTAAGCCTCTCTATAAAATGCATTTAACTTTGGGTTTTATTTTAAAGTGCCTCCCGAGTCAGAGAGGTGCCACACTCTCTCAAGGATTTCAGGCAAATCTCTCTTGACCAATCCAAATTCATAAGGCAAACCATATGATTCCAAAATCCCTTCAATTGCCTCCTGGATCATATGTCCACATCTGGAAATGATGGATATTCTCTTCCCAGCTGCAGAAGAGGGAAATTCTGCATTAGGCTAAAAACACTGTGTAAATTGCAAAGGAGAAGGGTCAGCTTTCTAAAATTACAGTGGTCAAGGCAAGTCAAGCACTTTAATGGCAGGCTCAGGTCCAAGATCAAAATAATTTTACAAATCTCCAAGCAATTCTACCTAGAAACATGCAGAACTTTTTTGGTTTCATGGTGAAGAGAGCCAACGGGCAACAAATTGTCAAAGCAAGAGACTAATTTCCCTTCACAAGGGACACAAAGCAGGTGCTCTCTGTAAGGATGAAACTGTGCCCCAAATTTGGTTGACATAATGCAGGAGAGAACTTTCTGATGGGAAATGGTTGTAAATCACAGGAAGATCAATAGAAAAGAACAATTCGAAGCTGAAATCACAGTTTTGAGCTCACCTTGCTTAAATCTCCTTGTCTAAAATATTCTTAAAACATCAAATAATTTGTTGGTCAATAGCAACAGGAAAAGAAACATTTAACAAAGAAACAGCTACAGAATTCATATTATGTATGACTAAATATAAATTGGTCACCTATATTACTGTTTCTTAACTTTTTCTGTATAATTATCCATGCTGAGATGTCTCATAGAGTCACTCTCCCATTAAGTGATACACAAATAGAGTAGAACTCATTGGAACATATGTCATAATATATTATTGTTAGGATAACACCATATAAATAATTAAGATGAAACAAACAGTCCACTTGTCTGTCTGTGCCTCTGGGTCATTACTTCACTAAGTCTTGTCTGGGAAAAGCTTATTATTCCCAAAATGAAGCCTTAGACTTTAGGTAGAATGAAAACATTCTCTAGAAAGGACCACACTATAGACAGCATTTCCCAGAGGAAAAAAATAGGGGGGGTGGAATTTTCATGTATTTTTATTTTTCTTACGTTATATTTCTCCATTCAGGTATCTTGGAAATGTGTGGAAACGGCGAGGCAAAAGGAAAAATGAACAATATATTGTTTGAACATCTCTGAAACTACAAAAGCTCAAAGCTGGGGTATGCAAATCAAAATGAATTACTACTAAGGCAAAGAAAACAATGCTGAAGTTTGAGGATTGGTGTAACTGCACATTCTTGTCAGATATCCATCTAGAAACTCTTGATTGGGGAACAAACCACGCAAGATAGCTTTCTCACAATATTTCTAATAGCTTCTGTTTATAGAGAGGCTAGAGATAACAGGAAAACAGTACATATCCATGTTATTTTGACTCTTGCAGCTAAGTGCTGGCTGGAATACAGGGAACTAATTCCAGAGCTGACGTAAATAAGCTCCCTCAAAGACAGTGAGACAACGCCGATTTACACAAAGCGTGGTTCAAGCCTGGGAAATTCAGATCTGTGCAGAAGCTTAGATAAGATACATCTAGGCAAATATTTTAGGTATGTATACAAATCTATATAAAACACTTTCTAAACCACTTTAATCTCAATCTACGTATATGAGCTGCTAAAAAAATAAGAAGAATCTGCTTTTGGGAACCGAGTTGGAAGGATGAGAGAAAGATCAGAGAAACTGATTTATTTCTGACCCACATATTTAGCCCCACAGTGAAGGAAGCTGCTCTCCCAGAAACATCACAGGAAGAAGAAGGAGAAAGGGAAAAGTCCTTCTATCAAAGGGCAGTTCAGAGATGCTCTGAGCTGCACTCTGGAGGATCTTTATTCCCTGTTTTTTAAACATGGCTCCATAGGAATGACGATCACATAATTTAATACTCTTAAATAACAAGTTTCCCTAAAATTATGCCATTTGATAGCCCCAGAAAAATCAGAAGTATATGAAATGGAGATGATCAGCTTAAGCATAAGACTAAACACTCCTGTATTTTAATTCCAATTTGAAGACCAGACATACTTCTACTGCTCTGGACAAGGGATAAAGTTGTTTGATTCAATTCCCCAGTCTTTAGAAGGAGAGTGGGCCTAGCTCCCAAAAAAACACAAAGGTTTCATTAGTATTTGGAAAGTGATGGATTCTTCAACATGTTTTACTTGTCCTGTTCCCCCATCTTTCTCAACCTACTTTCCATGCTTCTAGCAGAGCAACATGAAACAAGAGCATTGCGATTCTGTGCATTTTTCTTGGCAAAAAAAAATTAACCACAAAGTCCAGGGTTTGCATTTTTTTAAACAATATTCACACGGGGCTCAAATTATGCACATAAACATTGCTAATGTGTTTGCTATTAGTCTGTGTGACACCTTATTCCTTTAAGTTTTCATCTCTTGGCACAGGCTAGGAGAAGTCACTGCTCTCTGAGAGGGCTAGTTAAGATGTATCTTGCTGTTTCCCCGTATCTTTAGTATGCAGGGAGCGCAGAGATGGAGATAAAAGGAGAAATGTCTATCTTTGAGTCCTCTGCAATACAGAATAAGTTATCAACCTACTAACATGCATGTCTGAATAGACTCCTTTGGCAGGAGGGAGATTTTATCTGTCCTGACATGTGAATTCCTCCCTCATGTCAATCCATGAAAGTACTAAAGAATAAACTCTCTAGTAAAATGAATGTGGCATACCACTGGGACTTAGAGAGCACCATATTTTCCCCTAGTTACTTTTTTTTAAATTTTCCAACTGAATCCTTGATATCCATATAAATTAGTCACTCTGAAGGGCTACTTGAAAATCTATTGCTTTAATCTCACAGGCTTGGGGAGGGTGCTCTCCACTAAGGCTCGGGAGTTTGTTGTCTCTATTTTCCCTCTTCAGCAGAGCGATGTGCCATCACATCCCGCAGAAGCGTTCGAGGAGCATTTGTGCTGGAAGCTTTGCAGCTGTGCAAGCTAAATGAGCAGGCACTCGGCTGCCCTCAGATCTGGTAGGCCCCAAGGTACAGATATGAGCAGTCAAAATGTCCTATTTTGCATCCTGAACTGCCCACCCATGCGCGAGGGAAGAGGATGCTACGTTTTGAATGAAGCTGAACGCAGCTGCAGAGTTGTTACATCGTGGGGGCACGAGAGGGAAAAGTCACATTGGTCTGTTTGCAGATGAATTGTCAATCTGGTTTCACAAATACTTGTTTCTGTGCTCATCACCAGTGCGAGGACTCTTCACTCACCAGTCTCTATAGCACCTCAAACAAGGCTGCCTGGCTGCTGAAATGGATCCTGTACTCTTCATTTGCACTGTAATTTCACATCGATAGCAGTCATACGAGGAGCATAGTAATTATTTTTATACAGCAAAATGTAACTGAAATAGTAAAAAGGCAACAAAGAAGAGGTAAAATAAAAATGATCCATCTTTTCTTCTTTTGGTCTCCAGTGTTTATCCCTAGATATTTATGATGTACTACATAACAGCATATTGGTTCTCACTATATTCTGTTGAAGGAAAAACTTATACTTTGATTTATGTTTTGCCTGAGCTCTTGTGTCTCAATTTAGGAATTTAAACACTAGACAATTCTTGCTGCTCTTTATTAACATTTTTTAATTAGTCTCTTTATAACCAGGCACACTGCAATCCGTAATAGTATTTTTCACTTTCCCTTAATTTATTTGCACTGCATCCATTATTTTCACCCGTTCTTTTTGTGTGGTGCATCTCATGCAATGGTCCATGGACTGCTTCTCTGCCACTCTTTTTCATGTCCTGTACATCTGGAGTTCTGATTACAAAACAAAGGTAAAAACTCAAAGAAAATCCATCAGGTATTTAACGACCTGGATATAAAACCACAAAATTATCTCATGGACAATGACAGCCTCTTCCTCTTTGTGACTTTCCAATGGATATTCAGCTATTTGATAGGGACCTACACATTGTATTCATTAAGAGAACACCAAATTTTAAATATAACCCAACTGAAGACTCCATAAGCACATATAACAGCCTAATAATCATACAGATAACACAGGAATCAGGTGAAGATACTGGATTCAGATGAGAAGCATACTGGATTAACAAGGAGCCTCAAGACTGTGTCTATTCACAATTGAACCAGGGATGGAATGATCTGGAGAACAATCCTGATATGGCCAAAGGACGTGCTACCTCTGGCAGCAGGTTCTGCTCTTAGCTCTCTAACGGAGGAGTTTGAAGCTTTGCCACAAAAATAGATTGATAGCAACAGGTTGTAGTGGTACTTCACTCATTACTTTATAAAAATCATTTGCACCCAGGATGACATTTTCAAAGTTCTTTTTTCAAGTCTTTTCAGCTTAGCTAAGCTAAATCTTATTCAAAAACTTACAGAAGAGAAAAAAAAATAAAACACAATCCTCTTACTTTATGGATCAGAGGATTTCCCAATAGATTAAGACTTTTCCTTTCTAATATTGTAAATTTCTCATTTTGAGTGCAGAACTAGAAAAAAAAGAAGAGATTCAAGTGTCAGGTTTGGAGTCTGGAAAAGTGTTGGTGGGTTTTTTCTTGGACCTGAAATTTAGTGAGGGAAATAATCATTCAAAGCACAAATACTTATCCTTTAACTCTTTCCTTTACCCTGAGCATGAACTGGAAAAGTCGAAAGCCTGGATATTCAAGAAACATTGAACGAAATGTTGGAATGAGTGTCAAAGGAGGAGAATCCCACACTGGGTTAAATCCAGAGCAGAGAAAGCAAGCAATAGCAGTCAGCTGTTTGCTGTCTGTCTCTCTCTAGACACATATGCACATCCACACACAAACTCAGCCAATGTGCTTCATCCTGCCCGTTTCCACGCAGGAGGGTGTCCCAGAGCAGGCGAAAAATCATCGCTCGGGCATGTGCACACAGAAGCCAGTTTGAAAAACACAAGAAGCAGAGGAATTGCCATATTGAATCAGCCTATTGGTCCATCAAGTTTGGTATCATTGCCTCCAGCAGTGGCTAAGCCCTGATCCTTCAGAGGAAGGCAACCCTCAAAATCCGCAGAGCACTTAGCTTGGGAAAAATATTCGTCCTAACCCCTGCAGGCAGTAAATGTGTGTCCTATAGAGTGAGCCTGGGCTTTCCCTATGCAGAGCTGCAACTGTAATTATGAGTTTGAGGCAGGACAGCCAAACACTGTTTGCAAACATTCATTCACATAAAAAGCCGCTAATTCGCTTTGACATCATTTGTGACCCTTTTCCAAGAAGGTTCATTGGAGCAAGCAGTTTTGTTTATGGAAAGCAAAAGTTTGCTAACTACTCTGGAAGTGCTTCTCTGAAGGTTTGTTTCAGAAATGATGCACTCCAACTGTTCATTTATGTCTGTGTGACCCACACAGGGCTGGCAAATGGAAAATACTGGAAGTGAGAGATAACAAAATGCACAACAGATAAAAACGGTGAATTCCTGAAGAGTTACTGCTTTTTTAAATAGAGGAAAATACAGAGAACTACTTTTTCAAATAAACCATCCTGTGACCCAAAGTCTCCTAACAGGACAGCCTGACATTCCTGGAAAATCATCCAGAGTATTTAACCTGACTTCCTGTGTCAGCAAAATTCACAGGCTGGATGCATACTTCTGGGCTGGATCCAAAGTTAGCATAAAGCAGAGAGTCCTTGTCACCTGTTTCTAGATCAATTTAAATATGCCATGTGCCACTGCTCAGTTAAACATTGAGGAGAAATACTTTCCTGTGTCCTTTCCTGTCCACTTACACTCACATATTTCATTGCCCCTGCTCCTTGTGTCAAATTTCCTTGTGCCAAAAGTCATCTGCAACAGAATCCTTCTACAAACCCCCAATTCCCCTTCTTTTTATGACTAAGGAGGTAGCAGGGAACCATGGATGTCTTTCACAAGAAATTGGTGTCATATCTAGTTTAACAGCACATAAAGGTTATATCAAACTTGTCTTTCTTGTTCTTACCTAGAAGTGGGTGTGAGGGACAGGAGGCTGTGTGGATAGGGGAAGATGTAAGAACAAAGATTGGGCTCCCAAAAAAAAGGTTAGTTTAAGAATGACTGCTGTTATGTTTGTATTATAAAAGACATAAAAAACTATCTTAATATGACTGTAACCTTCAAAACATATCAGCTCAAGTAAACACTGACTTGGAGAAAGAGGTTCATCCCAAAACATTTATCTACTTTAATAGGTCATATCTTCTTTTTTTTAACACCATTTAGACTCCCAGTGTCCCTAGAATTGCAGCCCAAACACTCAGTTTCACAACTAGCTTTGCTGAAATTTAGCCTAGGCCACCTGGCTTAGGACCATCCCAGCCTCCAGCAAGTCCGTGTGTCTCAGGGAACTCATCAGTCTGATTGGCTTGAACTGGGAGATAGCAAGTCCAGGTTAACTTCATTAAAATGGAATAAAACTTTGGGAGGTTGGTAACACCAGGGTGTGTAGAAAAAAGGGTAAGAGCCTCATCCTGCTTCCCCTAGATCCCTCCCAGCCTGCATTTCCTCTCCCACCTCTTTGGATCAACCTTGTTCAGCATGAACTGCACAATGCAAGAAACGGAACTCAGTGCAATGTTCTTCTGTTAAATCAATTCCTATTACAGTTATAATTTGTTTTATAGCTTCTTTAAAAATAAAATTAAAAACAAAAAGAAAAAAAATTCTCCTGTTGAGATTTTTTTTTTTCTCCCCCTGCTCCCTATCTCCTCCCCAGGGCCTCAGCTTGTGCCTCTGTGTAAGTCCTGGGGTCCTGGGTGTCAAATGTCAGGCCTTGTACAGAGCTGTCAAAGAGGAGAATAGGCTGAGATGATTGATGACTGCAAAGCCTGAAATCCAAACCTCTGCTGCAAATGCTTCTTTTACAAAAAAGCTGGGGCAACCCACAGTGGCTATATTCAAGGTCAGCTCGCATACCATTACACCCACCGCTTTGGGCTTCTAACAAGCCAACGCATTCATGGAGGATTTCTCGTCTCTCTGTCCCTGTGTGCGTCTCTCTCTCTTTCTCTCCCTCCCCTTACTCTCCTGGCAACCCCCTGCCAAAATTTTCAAGCACTTAATCCCAATAAAAAAAGGCATGCCCTTTTTTTTTTTTTTTCTCCTCCCCTCCCTCCCTTTCCTCCAGGCTGCTTTCGCTACGAGGAGCCACGGGCTGAAGCTTAATGCTGCACAAGTCAGATGACAAGATTATTAATGGGAGCAGGGGAATGTCATATCTGATTTCATGCATATTCATGAACAGATTCATACAGCTGGGACCATGCACTATGAAGAGACAGAGCAAGAGAGAAACTTTTACACCCCCTCCTTGCCGTGAAGAATCTGATCCTGGAGATTAGAAGTCCTGCCTTGCAAAATTTAATTGTTCTCTTTATATGTTGATAATAAAGGGGAACTGCTTGCATGATAATAATGACGTTGTGCCAAGTTGGTGCCAATATCTCTTTTCTTTCTGTCACTGAAGTAACTGCCCTGAAGCCGATCTTGGCCTGGAGAATACTTTCTACAGGAAAACAGACACATGCTCTCACTAAAACCAGAATGATTTCCAAAAAATCCCAGCATATGTTTAAAAAATAAAAGAACTAAAAATGGAAGAAAAAGAAGGTTTTCAACTACCCCAGCATGCAGACTAGGCAAAAGGGGAGACGGTGAGTGCAGGAGAAGTTTATTAGGGTTCTGATTTGTACTCAGAAAGCGCCCATTCGAAAGAGGTGAGACATGAGGGTTAAAGTACTAATAGTATTATTTTACTCTGCAGCTTTAACTCTACAGCCATCTCCTTTTGCTTTCTCAATAGTGTCTTACAAAACACGAGGAATTTTATTCCCATTTTACACCTGGGTAAATCGAGGCATAAAGTTGTTATGGTTTATTGGCCCCATATCTGCCTTATCACAAAGGATCCCATTAACTTAGCAGGATAGGACCTGTAGGCACTTGAGCTGAAGTCAGGATGTGAATAGCAGAGCAGCAATGCAGCCATACCAGGTAGCTAATTCCATCTTCTGTTCTATGTTGAGAAATAACACACCTTCCTACAGGACACTGGAACAAATAGAAAAATGTAGGTTCTGTGACACTTAGCAAAAGATCTACAGTATTATTCTCTTTTAAAAATCCATCAGAACTATTGCTGAGGCTCTGTGAGAATTAAACTCTGTTATACCTGCCTGGCACACTATTTCTATGTAAAAGTCTATTTTTGCAGGCACTTAAAATATTCTGTTCAGCTCTACAGCAGCATCTATTTATGAAGAGATGGAGGCACCCCGTTTCCTCAGGCAGGTGAGGACCAAAATAAATAACAGAAACAGCATGCGCAACTGTGAAATCAATTTAGAATTTAATTGCTGAAAACCATCTGACAATAAACTATAACAGTGCATGAAATGGTCCTGTAATGGAAGTGGTGGCTATTCCTGGAGTCATTTAGAATTAGCTGTGGATAAAGCACAAGATTACAGTAGGAGACCAGACCAGATACTGGCCCTAGCAAATAGACAGATGACTTCTTTGCACCTTTAATTGCTATCATTCAAGACCAGCAGCATATTCTCTCATGAGGATGCCAAACAACCCACGTGATCCAAATGCTCTTTGGTACAAGCTGATCTGAGTTGCCCGTAGGGCTATCACAACAGGCTTTCTGGCACAGAGTGACAGAATGGGAATGCCTGGGCAGATTCAGGCTTTCTGAAAAGCACTGGGTTTATTCTGGTTTGGGGAAAGGGGATGAAGACAGGGATTACTGTTATTTTTCCTAGATGGCTCATTTCATAAGTGTACACAAAGACATTCTCAGCTCTGCAGGCCTCATGGTGGGGTATATATAGTGAGAGAGACAATCCATATCTACACAGCAGCAGAAAATAAAACCAGAAGTATCTCTGGTAAGAACAACTGGAAACTTGCTGGGCTGTGGCTCCAGCAGGTACAGTTAAGCATGGGCTGGGAAAACTGGCCTCAACGTGCAGCTAATCAAGTCTCACAGCAAATGTAGGATAAAGCTTAGACACATCGCAGGAATCTGGCTCTGCCTCTGGACTGGGAAATGACCTCCTGTGACTCACTTAACTTCCCCATCCCTCAGTTTCCCCATCTGCAGAAGAACAGCAGCAACTGCCTTCATTAAGTGCTTTCCAAGCATTTTATAAAAGGAAGATACTGCTCTTATCACTGTGCAGATGGCCACAACTGTCGTAATCAACTATCAGATGACAGTGACAGTCTTAAGGATTCCTCTTCAGCCCATACTTAGCATATGGTTAAATATCAAACCGTGTTTTAATTTCTATATTTGAGGATGTCACCTCTAATCTCTAAGTATTTCTCAAATTGTGGTTAATTTAAAGGGCTGAAAAAAAATGTCATTTTTCTCATTCAAACAAGCAAAAAAAAAAAAAAAAAAAATGCCCACAACTGATAGAGATTAGAGCAGTGGAAAGAACATGACAGTGATATCAGAACAGAGGAAATAACATGTTAATGACATTCAATATTCTCCCCGTGTCAAGTCATCAGCATTTTTATTGCCACTTTTCCACCGAATACAGTATCAGAATTTATTGAGACAATCTGTCTCCATCACCTGTGATATAATATATTTTATTCAATAAGATTTGGAATAATATTTATCTTTCAACTCCAATGACTAGTTTTAAGGGCAATAACAGTTTTTTACACAACACTTACAAGTGTAGAGTTTGTAAGTTTTTATACTAGACCTAAGGGCTATAAAGACTTCTCACCAGGTAGAGAGCAGTGAAACCAGTTCTCTGATTGTTTGCCCTTTGCTGTGTCTCTCATTCATAAAATTGCTGGTGCCAAAAGACAAAACAAATGGTCTGAATGCAGCTCCTGTGAGCTGCTGTTAATGGAAACTGAGGCTAGAAGAAGCTGGTCCTTGTCATAAATTCAGGAACTCAGCAGCAGGGCCTGTGCTTGATCTCCAAGGAGGAAGAGGACAGCCAAGAAAAATGTCTCACACTATTTCAGAAGGAAGGCAAGCAGAAGAGAAGCTGGAAGAGTGAAATGAAGAAGGCTGAGCGTTTATAATCAGTTTATATAACAGTTTTGCCATTGTAAATGCCATAATCACCACTTCTGCAAGTGATTGTGTTCCTCCTGTCTCCTGAGGCAGCTGCATTTTGCAGCTGCAGAGTACAGGGCCCTTCCCCTGGCTGGGGGTGATGCCATGGAAGGGAAGCCTGGCTGTCTCTACCAGACCCCACACCACCTTCCTTCAGGGCTTTTCCTACCAGCAGTCTGGTCACCTTGTTTTGATCCTCGGTCATCTTAGGGTCTCTACTCAACCACTTATCCCTAAAAAGAGGAAAGAGGAAGGAGAGGAAGCAGAAACATGTAGGGGGCTTTGGAGGGAGAGAGGAATTCTTTTGTTTGTTTGGGGCTTTGTTTTATTTTGGTTTTGAGATGGGTTTTTGTTCTGGGTTTTTTTTTTTTTTTTTTTTTTTTTGTGGGGAAAGAGCAAGCAGTAATGCAAGAAAGAAGATGGAAACCAACTTTGAAATGCAGCCACAGCTGCTCCTGTTCTTGCTCTCCTCCCTTCCCTCAATCACTTTACAAGAGAAGGCAGTGTACCTCAAATCATTTCCTGCCTGCAGCATCCTGATAAAGGCAGACTTCCTGCTGCTTGCCCAGCTAGCTGGCACTCTGTCCTGTGCTTGTTCCCCTTGACATGTCCTAAGGCCTTCAATCAACCTGCTCTGCAGATCCTGTAGCTAGCTGTGATCAGAGACACCAGATGCATCAAGGCCAAGAAGTAGCTTTGCTTGTGCCTACAGCAGCATCGAAGGCAGCAGCACCACTCCCTAAAACCAGTGAACCCCCCCAGCCCTACTTCCCTGCCCTCTTTTTCAGGCAGGTCCAGCTTGTCTGCCTGGCTAAAGCTGCCTTCAGCAAGTACTTGCACTGCCTGGGCAGCCCTGGCTCATTCTTCTTGAGTGGCATTCCTGCTGCCTGCCAAAAAGAAAATTCACTTGGCTAAAACTGAGGGGAATCACTCCTCCACTAGCCAGAGCTTTGGAAAGGGGCTGAAGAGCTCTCTTGTTCCCTTTGTACAACTCCCAGCTCAGCAGGGACAGACTGACACAAGGAGCAAGAGCCACAGCAACATCTTCCAAAGCTGAGGTTCTCAAAAGAGAGCAGGGAACAACCTGACAGTGTCAGGGTAGGAAAGCAGTCAGGTTTTTATAGTCCAAGTGTCTGTGTCTCCACACACACTGCCAAGTTAGCAGAATTTTGGAGTTATGTACACACTTCTGGAAATCTAGAAATGCTGATCTGTCTTCTGCTAATAGTACTCCTTAAAAAAAACCTTATCTCCACACGGTTTCATCACAGTTCAGTGGGTGTGGTGGAAATGTGACCAGCCATGGGCTCACCAGGGTCCCCCTCCCTCTGTGCTCCTTGCCCACGACCCTAAAGCAACAGGTGCAAGTGGGCCACATCTGCTTGGCAACAGGCAAATGTCATTTTCAAGCACATCATGTTAAGCCTTTGTCCCTGTGGTCACATCCATCTCAACCTACTGCCAGTTTATACCCTTTAACTAATCCCCTATTAAACAGCCAGTGGCAAATATAAACCTTGTTTTTGAAGTTGTCTTTCACGGGCTGATGGAAACGACACTGCCACAGTCGGCGTCAGAGCCTGCTCCCCAGCCAAGCTCACTCCAGCTTCCCATAGATCACAGGGTTTTGGTATTTTCATTTTTCCAGTGCTTGCATCCCGCTGTCTGCTCCCACCCAGGTGTCTGGGGCAGGGACCTGGTGGAGGGGCAAACACAGAAGTTTGGGCTCCTGCCTCCTTGGGGCTCTGCAACTGGGAGCCTCCTCCTACATCCACAGCCAAAGAGACAGGGCTGGTGCTGCCAGAGGGGCTCTCAGGTGCCCACAAAGGGGTGTTATCCCTCCGTCTCTCCCTCCCCTCTGCTCTCCCTCTCTCACACACTCCTCTCTCCCCAGCAGTGGCTCCTTGCCAGCGCATTGCACTGCCTCCGGGTATCCCTCACTCCTGCGCTTGGCTGACTCTTTACTCACCTGACCCCACTGGATCTTTTCTGATTTCATTCCTGCCTTCCCTTTAGGCACAAAACTTGTCATTATTACGTTTTCCACTCCCTGCTGGGCTGTTGATTTGCCTTCCTAATAACTGAGGATACTTTCAAGTAATTTGGGGTGTTTAATTTGAATCTTTCTTTTCTTCTCCTTCAGTTCAGAGGGAGTAGGCAGGTGTGGAGAGGAAAGGAAGCTGTTGCTTCCCTTTCTGCACACGTGCACACATGTCATATGCATGTTCTAGTGATAGATATAAGTAGTTCATATGTATATATACATGGTTTGATCACTGTGAAGTTCCAGCCTCTCCCTTCTGTGGCACTGAGACATGTTGGTTTCCCATTGCTTCCTTTGCACAATTTTTTACTCCAGAAAGGAAGACAGAGAGGTCTTTCGTGACTAACTTGCAGAAAGTGCTTTCCTTATATCTGCTGCCTCCCTCACACACTTCAACAGCATCAGCCTGGTCAAATCAAACAGGGAAACTTGGGGGAGGCATAGAAAAAAAAATCTGCTCCAATTATTTGGCATCCTGCCTTCATTGACTGTGCACACATTACCACAGTCCCAGCTCATATAAGAAATCTGGTGTGAGCAACACGGGCTGGATTTGGCCCATCATATTTATTCCAACAGAAGTACCCACAGAGTTTTATAGGGTTTCAAATATTACAAAAGCATTAAAAGTAAAGCAAACAGGTGGACTCTTATTAAAAGCAAAAATACCTCAGCTTTATAAGCACACAGCAGCAGATGATGTACACAGGAAATGCAAAACTTGCATGAGGAGGGGGCGAGCAAGCACTCACCAAATTTTCATTTACAACATAAGCTCCCAGTCTCGTGCCTGTTACATGAACTTGGACTGTTATTTCTCAACAGGGTACTGAGAAGGGCTTGTTCTCTCCTGGGTTTCTCATCTTGCTGGACATGGTAGGAAGCCCTGAACCTGATTTTAGATATGACTGTCTGATGATCTCTCACCTTCCCCCTGCATCCCTGCTACAGTGGCAGTGCTGCACCCTCATCTTTTTGATATAAGGAAATGAGCATCCTCAATATCAAGACAGATATACAGGTTGGCACTCCTAAGCCCAGTCTAATTTGCCCTGAGAATCCAGTTAAGAAGGAATTTGGAAAATTTTGCACCAACATCTTTCCCCCTCTTCTACACCTTTTATTTAAGAGAAATGGAAAACAAGGCCCACAAAACAGAAGACTGGACTTTGATCATTACTGAAAATCATCTGACTTCATGGGAGTATCTTCAGTGTTATAAAAAACACACACAAAAATGTAATGTGGTTTCCTAAAAAAAATTTCCAGAGGCCAAACTGAAGAAACACTGAATGTTTTGCTGAAAATTGGCATTGTCTTGCTCTCCAAGAAACCTTTGGACTTCCAGATTCTACCCACATAGAATCTGTATGCCTCATGTTTCTTACTGGATGATTTTGGGTTCTTCAAAAAATCTGAAAGCTGTACTCTGGCAATGATTTGTAGCAGACTTCAAGTTGGCCACCTACACAGCCATCCAAGATAAGCAAAATGTTTGGGCTCTTTCAGTAGACCACAGACAAAAGCTGCCCCTTTGACAGTACAATACTTGCCTGTAAGTTATCAGAACATGTATTTTTCCAGTGACAACAGTCAGTCTGGTTCCACGGTCACTGGAGGAGTGGAGGTAGACACCTCCTATGACAGATGAAATTAATTGCCCAGTCAAATGGCTTTTTTCATCTCCATGGTCTACAGAGAGACCCCAAAGCTGCTAATGACTGAACTAGAAGACTAACATAGTACAGGATAAAATTCAGAGGGGAAACCCACCTTTGTGGCTCTGAGTGTCCAGTGAGACCCAGCTCACCCTTCCACTCTGGAGCTGCTGTGAGGGATGTGGCCTCGCATATATGAGGGCATTTCAAAGCACTATTAAATCTTCATGAATTAAATCTTCTTCATCTTCACCTGAGTGCCAGGTAAGAAGAGCCTGAACACATCCAGGGATGAGCTTGGAGCAAAACTGTCTTCCCTGTGTGCACCATAAACTGCAGTGATGCTGTGGACATTAACATTTTCCTGCTGCCTAATTTCCTGTTCTCTCTGAAGTAGGACTAATGACACCTTTCAGGTAGCCCCGTGGCACGTGGTGATGGAAATGGGTGATGTAACAGACCCCTGTCAGTGCCAGCTGGCACAGGGACACCAAGAACATGTTAAACTTACTAATCCCTTTTCAAATGATGTAAATTGCTAAGTCAATTCTAATGCCAACCTGACTGCTTCCCTTCAACCAAAGAATTTAATACAGCAGAGGTCCCCTGAGAAGGAAAAATAGATTAACCACCCCTCTAAAACTTTGGTAGTTGGTTTTACATACTGTGAGCCTCAGGCTGCTACTTGAATTTCACTTCAAACGTTTACTGCAAAGTATCAGTTATTTTTTTCTTATCCGCCTGGTTACTCTTTAAAGGAGAAAATTTCATTAACAAACCATGGATATAAAATATGAAATCAGAGATCAGCTACTGCAGAGAAGAAGCCAAACATCACTAAAAAGGATTAGTTTCTTTCACTGTCTAGAAATTTCTCATGGAAGACCTTGGCTGCCCTTTTGATATTAAAACTTCCTAACAAGTATTACACAGGAGTTTTAAATTAGAACTTGCTGTCATTGGGACAGTTATAAACTCTTAAATATGTCCCTTTGCAAGTTGAGCTCCTTCAAAATGCATGTATTCACAGTGGAAATCACTGGGAAATGGGTGTGTGTTTGTGGAAATCTGCCAGTCGGACCCATTAATTACAGCAGGAGTTCTGCCAGCTGATTTATAAAATGAGCACCCAAGTTATTCCAATTAATTCCCATAATTCCACTCTGGATAGAGAACCACTAGTCAAAGCAAAATAAAGTTTGCTCCCAAGTGTGACCTAGGAAAACCAATTTTCTTTCCTATGGTGAACTCAGTAAAGTTCCTCTGGTTTGTGCTGGGGGAGAGGATCATTGCTTCCCAGGTTGCTTTCTAATTAATAATTATATATAGTGCAGTTGGGCAAGGTTACAGGCCCCCTCCAGTGCCAGTTGGCACAGAAGCACCGGGAACATTTGAAATTTATTAATCCTTCTTTTTCTCCAAAGATGCAAATTGCTTTCAAAAAGAAAAAAAAAAAAATCCAAGAGGAGAGATCAGTGCTGTGAATTGTAGGCACAAACATGAGTCAGGGGCAAAGGCACCTGCCTGATCCTAAGAAATATTGTCATTTCTATTTTCATGGCTTTCTTTTGCCCTTTACCTTCTGATATTGGCCACATTCCCAGCCATCACCTGAAAGCCTAGACAGTGTTCCAGGAAGCTGTAATGTGCTTGTGTGTGTGTGTGTGTGTGTGTGTGTATAAAGGACTTCTGGCTCCCTTGAATGTCTGTATCAGGTCTAGGAATACATGAACTGTGACTAGCATACCAATCACTAGAGGTAACTGGAAACTCTGTTTTCCATGGAAATTTAAAATTTGTATGTGAAAAGTCAAATCATTTTGGTGTCTGAGCATTCTGTTTCAACAGGACATCAAGGTTTTCTGCAGAGTTAACATTTTGTTTCAAAGGGGGAAAGGGGAAGAGTATATTGTTAACTCAGAAACACTTTCAGACTTTCAAGGGAAATTCCAAGCAGTCTGCTAATAACACTTCAGTGGGATCTGGCATAATTGAAAACTCCACTGGAGCCAATCAAGTTAAGCCAGTGTAAAAATGGAGTAAGCGAAAAGAAGCCAGTCACGTTAAAATGGAACAAATTTATAAAACCGCACTTCCTTTTCACCTGTTGTAGAGGGTCTTTCCCCCTTCCCGGGGAGTCAATCTAGTCTTCATTCAACTTCAATTCCATTTTCTACTTCTTAAGCCCATGAGCAATGTGGCACTCTCTGGCTTTGAATGCTTTATAAGAACAAGTAAAAAATAGTACTGAGACAATATTTTCCCTGAAAATATTTTTGTTCTAAACATACAACTTCTGGTTTGGACTGTAAGGGATTGGCTTTCAATGTAGGAGAGTGGAGCCAAGCAGAAACTGACTGTACAACCTGTTATCCAAACAAACTGTGGATTTTCCAGAACTTATTACATCTGTTCTATGTCATCATATATTGGGTTCTTCATGTTCATGATGTCATCATCTCCCAAAGCCACAAACAAGGTAAAGTTTACTCAGGTCAATTGCAAATCTTCCCCTCCTCCCAAATTTTTCCTTTGTTTATTTTATTCCATTTCTGACAACAATAATCTCCTTTAATTGCTGGTTCTGCCAGTAGCACAATGGACCTTGCCTTCTGTTATCTGACCAGTAGAGCTCATAATTAGTGCTTAATTATAGTTTATAGAGCCACTTTGGTCTGATAGGAAAAATCTGCTTTGTTACAGTCAATGAAGTATTTGAAGCTACGTCCAGGGTTGGGATAGGTTTATTAAACACTTGGGTAAGCAATAATAAACTAACATTGACTGAGCCACTCAATAGCTTTCTTTTATGCATTGGTTTAAAAAAAAAAAAAATTAAAAAAACAGATAGAATTAAAAATAACTTGGCATGGTAATGGAATGTCTCCGCTAAGAACACGCGGCTGCCAGTGGGGTCTATCACATTGGATGTAACTCAATCTCAGCTCCAGAAAAGAGCACTTTGCAAAATATGTGGCAGCATCATTGCTATTATCTGCAAAGGAGGAGGGAGAAAGAATTCACTAAGGTCCTCCAGTCTGTTCAGAGCTAAATAAAGAATGATACTGCTGAGTATGGGTGTGTTTCTAGGGGAAGCTGCCAGAACTAATGAAAAAGCATGGAGTTGATTTTCTTTTTAATTTTGCTTCCCTGCTTTCCAAGCCATTCAGGGGAAAATCGCAGATCGTCCTGAAATCATGACAATTTGGAGTTCTCAATAACAAATTCTGATACAAAGAGAAACACATTTTATCTGCCTGCAGGTGCCCTCACACCTATCAGCTCACTGAGACAATATTGTTGCAGGCTTGGTTCCAGTAGGTCTGCCAGGCCACACAGACTGAAATGGGGAAAAGTGAAATAAAATAACAAATTCTGAGGAACAGATGAGGGAAAGGATTGTGCAACTTCATTTCTTACTAGTTTTCATGGCAGGCAGTAGCCTGTCTAACCATATCATTCACCCTTCTATATCAACAATAAGACTAAGAGGTGCCTTTTAAAAGACACTTTTTTCAGCAGGTATGATTTTCATAAGGGAAATTATTTTAAAGATCAGTATATTCTTTGGGTGATGACAACCGTTGAGTGGGTTACATTTATGAAATAAAACCCACCAATTATTTCAGTTATATCAGCTCCTTTCCCCATCCAGGTGTTTTTCACACTTCTTTCCTTTTCTCCTGAAAATGTGATGCACTTTTCCATTTCAAGATGAGATCCCCTTTTTCAGAGTGGCATGGGTTTTTTCAGCTGTTCTTGGAAGAGAGAGAAAAAGAAAGAAGAAAAAAAACTTGCCAGAATGAAATCACCAAAGAAGCTGGTTTTTTTTTTTTTTAGAGTTACAGCAGCATCCCTTCCTTGTTTAGCTGTGGACAGATGGAAAGCCACTGAAATGTGCAGTTTCAGTCTATAGTAGGTTTATTCCTCTCATAAGTTTTATTTCTCTGTCAGGAAGGGCAATTTCATCATACTTGAAATAAACAGCTAAACAGATGATTTATTCACCTCGCAGGGTAGAAAGGTGATTATATTTGACCTTTTATACACCTGGTCGTGGTTATTAAAACCGACTTGGATTAGAACAGTATTGGACATCTCTTAAAGTTGCATCTCCCTGCTGCTATTGAGTTTTCTTCTGTCTCTTCCCACCTGATGAAGTCATACTGTTATCAGAGGTGTATATAACACTGTAACATGGTATCACCATATCTTGGGGAAATGGAATTTGCACAGGATGCCTGTGCTGAGCTCACAGATGAATTTCTATTGTCCATTATCGTTTATATCTAATATGAACCGTTCTACACAGCTCGTCTCTAATCCCCATGCTTGTTAAGGAGCTTAAAGAGTAAAATCAGTTGATTTCAGGGCCTTTTGGAGTTCAAGGTCAAAGTGATTATTTCCTTTTTTTTTAAAGGAATGGACTCATCACAGTCTCCAAAGTTCAGTTCTTTCCTGGTTGCCTAATTAGAAGCCATACCAAGAGCATATCTGGAGGCTTTTATACATGAGATCAACCCCTTGCCCTGGGACCAATTATGGAAAAATAGCTTTACACATTTCACTGTTTGAATGCCCGATGATCACACATGCTGTCGTGTTCTGTAGTGAAACCACGATAAAAATCATGCCATTAGCAGTTTTGGTCCATACAACTATTGTAGTTTAAAACAAACATATGCACACCACAGCATAAGCACATCAAGCAGCACTCACAAATAGAGTCATGACAGACACTTCCATGTATGAAGTCACATTCATTGGAAACTTAGTGAAAGAAAATATTTCTAAATTAAAGTCAATATCAGATTTTCTTCTCTCAAACACCTCGTATTTAGCAAAATGCACAGGAAGCCACATAAAACAAATTAAAACATATTCTCTGTTTTCAAGCAAAACCAGGTATTTCCACATAAAATATATTTTTCCATTATTTTTTTGTTTGTTTGTTTAGTTAAAACCTGATCATCCCCAGGTGTACATAAACATATACTTACAAAAATTCCAAATTCATGCAGACTGCTAGTAGAAAAGCATGGTTAAATAAGTAAGAACTGGAATTATTGCACTGCAGTGTTTATGGGCCAGACATATATATTTGTACATATCATGTGGGTAGGTAGAGATATGCATACCATGTAGATATACAAAGAGAATAAGCAGGTGAACCCCCTGTCAGAACATGGCCCCATCTAAGGTAAAGCCTCCTGAAACCAGTGATTTCCTTTCAAATTTAAGCAGTATCCAAATGAGTTAAAGCAAGGGTCAGAGATTGGGAAAGATTTTTCAGGATTCAGAAGAGAGCTTTACATTCCCCATTTTGAGAGCTAATAAACCATCTAATGCAGAAACGTCCCTAAAATGCTCTTATTGCTCCCTCTGCCCATCAGTGCTCTGGTCCCCAGAGCTGCCAATGTGAGTTCTGGTCATTGTCCATCTATTTACCTCTGCAGCAAGCCAGAGATATTTAAATGGAAGGCATGGGGTGATGCTTGAGCTGGTGAGAGACAGAATTACCTCCTCTGGACTCAAGCCCACGTCCAGAGCAGATGGTACAGGAGAAACCCAGGGAGTCCTTAACTAACAGGTTCTTTAAAAGGTTCTTCCATGCCATGAGCACTGGAAAGCTTAGTAAGGCCCCGTTCTGTCTAGAAGCATATTAGGAATTCAGAGCAGGCAGCATAAGCATTTATCAGACATTTAACTTTTAAGAAAGTGCTGCCTAAGCGTGACTTCATAAGTGGCTCCATCCTCTTGAAACGCTGCTGAAAACCTAATGGAGACGGCTCTGTTACTTTCACCAGCTTGGCTCAGTGCTTTACCACAGGACAAAACACTTGACTTCTCTTTTTTCCTTTCTTAAAGTCCATAATGAAGACCAAATACCACTTCTTCCATTAATTAGCGTGGTTAGAGAGTCACAGACCGCCTTTGATCCTTTCAACTGGTGCTGATGCTCAGACCCTACTGCACCTAAGCCCCTAAGCCACTTGCAGTATCTGTCCTCCTCCTCCTCCTCCTCCTCCTCTGCTGTGCCCAGCTTACAGAAAAGGGTTGATACCAGGTCAACAGGGTCAGGATCTGCTGTAATCCTGCAGGAGGGTTCAGGATGGAGTCTAAGCATATCAAGAAGAAGAAAAAAAAAAAGTTTAGATTACCTCTCACACAGACCTTTTTTTCTGAATGATTTACCCTCAGGTTTCACAGATACTCCCAGGGCAGGGCAGCCTAAATGTGTATCACCTAAAGGAAAATCAACCATATTAGACTTCACAAACATATTATTTCCTTGGGATATTACTGAAGGAAATCCCACCTTGCAAAAGGACTTACATGGCACGTAAGGGGTCAAAGCCCTCTTCAGCGATAAAAGTTTTGCAAGAGAGAAATAAAAAGATGTTCTGTGAGCAGCGGTACTAATCATTCCAAGTTTCTTCAAGCACATCCTCGACTTTGTCTAAATCGCTGTGACACAATAATCCACCTCCAAACAGCACAATCTGTACGTCTGTACTGCCTGAGTTGTCCTTCCTTCCAGCACGAAAACTCTCCCCTCCACCAGCTGCAAGTTGTCCGAAAACATTTAGCATCGTAATGGTAATAAATATCTCCACTCCTGTGCCAAATTTTGCTGAAACTAACCAGCAAGTTGGGAACTTATGGGGGAGAGACTGGCAGATGGATGGACAGAATCGACGATACGTTACCAGATACTAACAGGTTCTTCCCCAATGCCACTTTAGCTTAATTGCTCATATCAGCACCTTCTCAACTAAACAGATGAGTTGCATCATGGCCAACAGATCATGAAATAGGACCCTTGTTGAGCCAATAAGGGGAAATGGGTAAAGGAGTTCATGACCTTCAATTTGAATCAATCCTTACTAGCTTTTTAAATTCAAACAGCCATTAAAAGTAATTCCAAACAGATTTTATCTGCCATAATAGTGGCTAGCATGCCCAGAGATGGTATTTAAAGTACCCAGTCACTAAATTTCATAGTCTTTTATAAATCAGCATCAACACCGTGAATTATTTTCTGAAAGCAAACTTGGCCTCTTGCAAATTCTGGCATCAATTCGAAAAACACAGAAATGTTTCTAACCCCTTCAACAGCCCAGGAGCAAGGTTAACTTAAATGCCTGAAATATTTACTTTTATAAACCCCATGGAAAAAATAATTCAGTGAAATTCCAAAGGGAAAGGGGAAATGGCTATCAAACCACTTTCATTTCACCTTGGAATAAGGGATGCCTGTCCTTGCCAGTCCATCAATGCAGGGGCAGAAGAAAAATATCTGTTCTCACTGTGCCAGGAGCACACAGCAGGAGATGGGAATGAGAGAGACGCTGTGAAGAAAGCAATGGGGAGAAGAGGTCAGTTGGGACAGTTAAAGGCAAGAGTCCAGCCTAACAAGGCAATGAACATTCATCCAGCTCACATCAACAAAGACATTCAAAGCTGTAATGTATTGACAAATCCCTCACCAAGCCAAAATGCAAGTTGCAACTTGAAAATCTAAAGCATGCACACACTTGCAAAATAGACCCTACAGCACTAATTCCAGCCCTATTCAGCCAACTCGGATACTGCTCCTTTGCATGAGACACAGATAACTTATTTCTGAGAGCTCATCTTCCTGAGCAAAAATGCAGTTTCTTCCAAGCTCTATTAAGGAAACATGCCAGTTTCAGGCTTCCAACAGGGAAAAGGAATAATAAAAAAAAAGAGTTTATAAATTATGAAAAGCAAGTTGACAGTGTGTCCTTATAAATATGAAGATTACCTATGCTACCCTCATGAATCTGAAAAGTCACAGTTTTAAAAAAATTGTAAAAACTACAGATTCAGCAAACTGAAAAATAATGGGTGAGTTTTGCTGACCAGGGAATAGTCTGCAATTTAGTTCTTTCCTTGTTTAACATTTACGGTATATTTCACCATCCAGAAATATGATTATGTTTACAGGAAAAGCCCCATTTTCCACAGAAAGGTCCCACTATTGACAATATGAATATCACAGTGAAATACAGTCGGATACCTGAGAATATCCTCTGAATCTACTTACAGTCCCCAAGGAAAACACTCTTATTTCTAAAAACAAAAATATTTGTTATGTCAGCCAGTATATATTGACACACAGATCTATATGAGTGCATGAGCCTGTATGAAAAAGGCCCAGGTACAGTTTCATGCTTACAGGGTTACTATTTCTAATAGGTCACCAAATCACAGTGTTAGAAAGTTTATGGATAAATGATGGACTGATCGTTGCAAAAAAAGACAGAGACATGCAGAGAAAAGTGTGTCCTTTCTCCTATCTGATTCTAAATATGAAGCACATTTTAGACTATAAGATATGCTGATTTCAGCTGAAGAATCTGGGCACTGCTGTTACTAATATTTATTCCTGTTCTAAGCCACAACAAGAACTCACTTCATTTTCATATTCACTAAAGTCACTGGAGCCTGATGTGTCCCATCCAACAAATGATTTGAAATTTCAAGAAGTTCTAAACTGAAATGAAAACTTCAAATCAGGAAAATTTTCACGGATTTAAAATTGATAAAATACTCCATTACCGAAAGTCAGTTTAAAACTTCAGCAACAATTAATTCTGGCAAATTTTGTAACAAAAAGCGTATGCATACTTTGATTAGGAGCAGAAACATTGATACGGGTCACTTAATGCTTTTAAAGCTTCCTCCCTTGCAGTATTGAGGGGCTGAGAATTAAATTGAAGCTGGCCTTTGTAGCAACAGAAGATAGTCAGACTTCCCTGAAACTTCCCCTGATACATCGCTGAACCCTGCTTTGGTTTACTTGGGAATTATTTCTTGAAACGCATCAAGTTTTCTCTATTAGTGCTGTATAAATATCATCTCCAGTGCTGAACCTGGAGGGAGTTTGGGAGTATGACTTAATCTGAATAACTAACATGCATTCAGAAGTTTCGTTTGCAAAGTAACTGAGAATACTGAATAGATTCAGCCAGCCCTTCACCTTTCTTTGGTTACACAGCTTTGTACTTCGTGAGGAAGACAAGTTTTTTTCTCCATAAGACCAATCTTTTCAATCTGAAAAGATGCATGTCAAATCTGTGTTGGTCTTCAAAGTCCTGTGGAATTTTGAAGGCAGAGAAATAAAGAAATGTTGTAAGAAAATAAAAAAGGAGCAATTATTTTGAGTTATTAAGCAAGGTTAAAATTTACATTTTCAGTTTAGGAGATGAAATATTTTCTCTCAGAAATATTTCCTACTGGAAAAATAAAATCACTTTTCCTTAAATAGATGCTTTCCATAGGAAAAGAAAGGAAAATCTACTTTGTTTCCCAAAGTTTGATTTTCTGTCAGAATAGCTGAAATGATAGCCAACATTGAAAGTTTCTGTCCAGTTTAGATTAAAGCTTGTGAATTAATCCCACTATTCAAAACTGGATCTATAACTACCTTGCATTGGTTAAACAAGGTTAAATGCATAAAAGACTATGAAACAGCTGCATCCTAAGAAAATAACCCAGCTGGAATTAAACCTAAAGGATTTCATGTTCTCCTCCCAACACTTGGTAGAAGTCTGTGAGATACCTGCAGGAAACCCACTTCAGATTGCACCTACCAACAAATGGGGCAGATAAAGGCAAAAAGCTGCTTTCAAGAGAAGTGGGAGATGCTTTAGAGCACCGATTTCAGCCTCATGGCCTGAACACTGCCTAGGGGTGGACACCTTCATCCACCGTGCCTGGTAAACCCCGCAAACCTGTCAGCGTCCAAGAGTCCCTCAGCATCAAAATGCAGCCATATAATTTCATCTGAGCCTTTTCCTTAAGCTTTGCTTTCCCCCTTCTGCCTCAGATTCACACACTTGAGAGAGGTTTTGGTCTGTCAGGTACAGTTCCACATGCAGTGATCAATTACAGATATCAGGACTGGATAAGTAAAGACTGATTGGCAGCCCAGTTCATCCTGAACAACTGGAGAATGAGCATAAGAAAGTTGTGAATCAGCGGTGGTAGCATCTCGTTATCCATTTGTAGGTCATTTGGTTTCGGTTTGTTATGAAGCATCCAAAATCAAGCGTGGATTTTCATCATTAAATAAAACTATTTTACTTTGAACAACATAATGATAATTTCCTCATTTATGTTCTCAATACAAGTTTTCCATAGTGTACATTTCTTCTCTGGGAAGCACCTCAACGAGCCCAGCTCTTACCAAAAAAAAGCATATAGATATATTCCTTCCTTCTCAGGAAAATTTGGTGTCAGTTCTCCCCCAGCATTGTTTTTGGCTGCAGCCAGCTTTCACCCCAGCCCCCAGGAGTGGATGCAGTGGCCAAACTGGGATGGCTCGTGCCATCCCATCACTGCAGCTCCACCCCGGCCTGCCTTGCAGCACCACTCCAAAATTTGGGACCTCTGTCCCATTTCAGTGACTCTCCGAACCCCAGCTGTGTCACCGCCTTGGTTTGTGCCGTGTGAATCCAGGACAAATCCCTGGGGATCAGCAAATGGCTTTTAAAAGCAACTTGATCGGCCAGTTCAGCTTTGCCGCGTTTGTCGCACGGCTCGGAAGGTGACGTGTTTAACGTGGCATGACAGAGCACAGCCGGGGGGCTGAGGTGGGGACAAAGGGGGTGATCCTGGGGAAAACTCCTGCCCTGCTACCAAAACCAGCCCAGACTTTATTCCCTAACCTCCAGCAATTCAACAGGCTTTGACTATGAGCCGGAGGAAAGGAGGAAGTCAGGCTCCCAAAATTGATTTCATTCCAGGTAATACTTCTTACACAACAATCTGTTCCTTTCAGAAGGACATAGATTAGGGAAGTATTTGGTCAAGGGGCAGTAGAGGGCACTCCAGGCCAGATCAGGTTAAGTTTTGGTCACTTTATCTCTTCTTGTTGACGTAAATGCTCGAGGCCATGGCCTGGGGTTTTCCTGCAGAAATGTGTTTACAAGCAGGTCAAGGACTTGCAGACAGATAACCATTAGCAAAACAACTTTTCTATTGACAAAAGAGCACAGAATAGCGTGTTGGCAGATGAATTCTCTTGTTTCATTAAATGAAATTTAAAAAAAAAGAGAGAAAGTAAAAGAGAAGTTAAATCAAAGGCCTGCTGCCCATCTGATTCTCTCACCCAGTTTGCTCACTAGAATTTAAGAATGTAACTTGTTCCCTGTCCACTTGCAAAATGACACTGAAGACTTAGGCCAAAGTGCTGTGTTCAGTAATAAATCGAGCTGGGATTTACTACTGGTCAGCAAGCATGTGAGGCTTGTTAGCAGATTTGTTAACTCCAGTTCTGTTTTCAAATGAGAATTGCCTGCATGTCTGCAGCCCGAGGAAACAATTTGGGAATCTCACCTGGTTTCAGGTTTCCTTGCAAACCTCCCCACACTGGCAGCCCTGGTCCCATCCCTTGCCTCCCCCCTCTCCAGCCCCCAGCAGGTTCATCAAAAGGTTTTGCCAAAGTTCAGGAACCTTTTGAGCAAACCCAGCCGATTTATGGGTTTGTGGACAAAGCACAAGAGAGCTGCAGCTGCGGCTCAGGGGAGCTCGGATGGGTCAGGCTGAGTTTTGCCCTCACATTCAGTGCCCTCTTACAATTCTCAGCCTCAGAGCTCAGTCAGTGGATGCCTGTATTTCCAGAAAAATGTAACCAACCAAGATTTCCACACCCACATCTAGCCAAAAGCACAGTTCTGTGTGCACACAAAAAGACAGGATTTTAAACAGCCATGAATTCAGCAGACAAAAATTTTAACAAAAAATTAGGATAACAACAAACTCTAACAAAATGGGAGAAAAAACTGCCACTCAAAACCCCAATGGTTATTTGCTACCTGTCAGTCAGGGTTAGGGTATAACCAGAGGAGGAAGTGGCTTCTCGGAAAGCCTTGTTCAGTCTTACTGGAGGAATTTGTGGTCTCTTCTGTGTACAGTTTGTGGTATCTGAGTCACAACCTGACTCCAAGTCAGGCTGGATTCTAAATGGTAAACGCTGTCTCTCTGACGGAGGCCGTGCATTAGTCAGAAACCAAATGTGTGTGCACTTGGGAGAGCTGGGACATTTAATGCCCAAACAATAAAGCAAGCTAAACAAAATGAGCTAAGCCAACTGGAATCAGCAGAAGAGGGTTCGTGTAACTCATCTGCCTGTGTGAACAGATTAAAATTCAGCCCAAGGTGTGAGCAACTTCATACGTGAGCTGGAGGAAAAGGCTGGTGTGTGCCTGTGGGGGACAACCACCTCTGGGGCCTTGCACACAATGCAGGAAAAGTGAAACTACTTTCCAGGGCATGCTGGAAACTGAGGGGAAAGTACAGATGCTGTAAATCGGAGTTCTTTTTAAAACAGCAACTCTCTGCTCATTTTCCTTTTAGTTTCTCTTTTTCATCCCTCTCTCACTCGCACACACAACTCTGTGCCAGCAAAGGGTCAGGAGGCTCTTGAGAGCTTCTACTTGTAGAAGCTGGACAAGGTTACATGTGCAGATTTAGCACCCAAATATCCTTCAAAACTCCTGCCTTTGCCCTGGCTCTGCCTTTTAAAGCAACAGCCACTGTGAAAGAAGTTATTTTTTTAAGCAAGAGCTGCCTTGTCTTTGTTAATCAAGACACTAAGTGCCACTCCACCACAGCAGCATTCCTGCTGCCCCAACACCACTCACTTGCCTCCAGTCCCATCAATACTATTAAAAACTCAATAACTTTTTCTATCTTCTTCATTTAAATAATATTCCTCTATGAAGCGTAACGATTAAAAATGCCTGTAAACTCTTCTATTAAAATGACATTTTAAAAGGCTTGATTTGAACATGGCTATGTCAGTTAAAGTGGAAAAGTTTCTGTGAGTTCCCTTCCAAGCTGTTAAAGATTAGCTTGATGTAGATAAGACTATTCCCCAAACTCATTATCTGTCTTCAAAATGCACCTTAAGGACTACTTAATAAAGTCAAGGTTACGTGAAGAGTATTTCAGTGAAAACCAGTGAATGACTATTAATAAATCTGCATTACAGATTGGTTATTTTGTCTCTGTCTTTCATCTGAGCAATAGATGATCCTTCTGCTCTTTTTTTTTTTTTTTAACAATAAGCATGTGTTGCCTCTTTCTACAGGTCATCAATGAATCAGAGGCAGCAGCAGTAGCAGAGAGCATTTCAGCATGTTTACAATTAATCAGACCTAAGAAATGTAAAATATTTAGCAGAAATGGATCACATATCTCTGACCAGTGCAAATTAAATTATCAGGATTTTTGATTGGGCCAAGCCTGCATTTAAAAATCTCATCATGCTACTCTTTGTATGACTGCATTTTTATTTCTCCAAAGTCATGATTCCTATTTCTTTCAATGTTATGGGCATGAAATGTTAATCCCATGAGCTCTGGTGCCAGCTAGCAGCAAGTCCATCCAGAAGGGAAGTACTACAACTTCTTGAAATAGGAAAACTATTTGGCAGGATTTCTTCCTCAGACCTCCCCATCTGTTGTCCATAGCAATGCAGAGCTGGTGTTTTAAGGGTTAGACTGGTGGTGTAGGCTCCTGCAGCACCCAGTGCCAAGGATTCTCTCAAATCTTCATCCTCATCTCATTCTCACAGAGCAGATTGGGAAGTTCCTGATGTCTAAGGCCTGGAATCTTCTCTCTTGGTTGGCCACATCCTGACTCACACAGTGAGAGGCCTGTGCTGCCCTGGGTTCACATGGGCAGCTCCCTCCCTTCCCCTCTCCATGGAGAGGATCAAAATGCTCCAGGACACACTCATATGTCTCCCTAGGGGTGTTCAAGAGAGTAACACAAGAGAGAGGGAGGAAAACTTATCACAGGCAAGCTTGCAGGAAATTTGGAGCAGAAATCTCAGGATGAATTCAGCCTGTCCTTTAGATATGAGTAGCTCTAAGGTTTAAATCAGTTTTTTATTTTTTAAACTATTTCTGGTTTCAGCTGAAAGCAGTCAACACAGAAGCTCACAGCTCTGTATGCATCCAAGAGGACACTGCAGATTTTTTCTAGATTGACTTGCTGGAAAATGTTGATTCACTCTACCTGGAACAGCTCCAGAATACAGTCAGTTACCTGTCATTCAACCATTTCAGAGGAATTTGCATAACACAGATATTTCCATATTTGCCATGCTCTACCTTGTGCAGTAAAGGTTAGCCTGATTCAAGGCCAGCAGAAAAAAAAAAATACAAATCTGCGTACATAATGACTAGCTGCCCCTTACCTTTAAGTAAGTCCATGAACTCTGTGATTGTTAATTCTGGACCATGTGTTTTTTAGATGGGTCTATGTTTCTGTCATATATTAATCTCATATATTAGGGCCCTCAAAAACTTATGGTCACATCCATAGGGATTTCTGCACACAACTGAAGTCCTACTCAAGCCCATGCTCTAGACTTGCCAGATGGAACGCATCTCTTCCCAAGACCCACATAGTTTATTAGCATGATGTTTAACCTGAACCTCTCAGCAAATTTTTTGCCTTGATTAGAGTAAAATGAAACCTATCCACACTGCCAGCAGAGACAAGCCCACCACAGCCCACGTGTGCAAGCATAAACAACAAAGCAGCCGCCAACTACCCTGCAAAACCTTGGATCTGCTTTCAAACCACAACACAAATTTTAATGTTGTATTTAAGTTCTTTACTTCAGGGGATTTACATACAAGTTTACATAAGTTATGGAAAATCTAGTAATTAGGAGACCTGCACCTTATGAATCTCCCTGTTCCACTCTACAGCTGAAATCTCATTCACCCTCTGTTTTACCTTTAGGAAATTTTTGCTCCATGAAGCCAAAGAGGCTGCACAAAAGCAAAACTATCTCAGCCCTTCTAGTGCTGCTCACTTCCACTCTTGGTTGAAATACAGAAACATGTCAGAGTGAGCAATGCCAGCACAGGTACTGGGACTTGAAGGGCAAAATTGCCCCCACAGAGCTGGTGGATCCAAGGGAGACATCATTTTGTTACCTACATAAAGGCCTGGCAAGAGCCTGGGAGAGAACAAGCTGGAAGAAGGTGTAAATCTCCCAGGAGGTCAGGAGCAGGACCTTGCAGAAATGCTGGGAGCTGTTGTCGTTGCTGCCTGGGAGAAGAGCTGGGCCACACTGAATTATCCTGAAGGAGAACTCTTTCCGTAGTTTTTGCACAGATAGCAAAAGATTTAAAACAGGTGAGCGGCATCATACAACCTAAACCTTTTATTCTGTATTTCACATCTTCCTGGTTTATCGAAAACTCATGCTACATTGAGTGAATTAGGAGGTTGATTGAAAAGTACATTATATACTAGTTACCTGTGAGATGTGCACTTTAGAAGTGAAGGTTTAGGGGCAGAGGAAAGGCATATAATAAAGAGTAGTGCACTTTGAAAGGTCTAGGCAATGCTGCAAGAAATAGCATTACTTCACAGTTGTCAAGGCTCAGAAGTTTTATTACCAAGGAATTTCACTTTTGCCTCTTATTCTTAACACATTGACCAGTTCTGGGACTGAGAGGATTTGCTGATCTAATATAGATAGTGATTTCGTAGGTTTGTTCAGATTTATATAGACAGCACCCTGGGATCAGGAATTACATTTAAAATGTAATAAAATGTTCTTGTGCACTTTTACTCACAAATACTGTACTTAAAAAAGTAAACATCAAATAATCTCAGATATCTTTCAAGAAAATGTTGACATAGCTCCAAGAGCTCATACAGATGACTGAATAGTTTTCTGAGTAAACTTAATAAATTCATATTCTTATTCTTTCAGTGTACCATGAAGTATCACATCACGGAGAAGAGAGAAAACTAAGCCATATAATTTAGCAGAAATCTATTTTAAACACATATTTCAACATATGAAGACAGAATATAGACATTTATGTAGGCATGTTTTTATACTACTTGCAGTCTTCCTGTTTAAATAATGGTAGCATTTGAGCGTTTCGCCCACATAAAGAAATCAAGTTCCCATAGCAAAAATTCTGTCCCTGCTCCTTAAGTGAAACCTCAATCCTTTTCTACTCAGCAGCAATGTTACAGTGATCTCAAGGGGCAGGATTTGACCCCTAATGTGTTCAGAAGGACTTTGTGTAAGTTAGGATTTTTAGCACAATTGCTCCTCTAAGTAGTCAAAATGATTCATCTGCATTATCTGTCTTTATTAAACAGTCATTTACCCTAGTGAGTCCCACTCAAGGGAATCTTTATTATTCAGACAAGCCCTTACAGTCATAATGACACAAAATATATATAGGAATAGTTAATAATACTGTTATTCCTATGTCTGTGGATAAACATCAGCTGGTAATTTTATATCAACAATCCATCAGAGCAGAGACAAAAATCTACAGCTAACATGAGCAGGAAATCCATAATAACATGCCAGAGATCTGGTGAATACTGTTAAGCAAGAGGGACCACCATGAGGAAACAAATCTGGATTCTTAATGTATTTTGCACAAAAACATTAAATGAAGACTTTCTTACAAAATTTAACAAAACAGTTGTAGCCCTTAAGACCAATTGAAGTCCAAAGTTCTGTCAAAGCTGGTAGCACAGCTGATATTCTCAACCTAAAATCATTTAAGGATCAAATATATATATATATATATTTGAAAGATAAATATATTTGAGATAGATATATATATATTCTCTATTTTATAGGTGATAGATTTGTTAGAACCTGCCCAAATCGTTGATGGGACAACTGTTTCTCCCTCAAAGAGTGTCCATGGACAATGCAGCTCAATAACATTGGCATGTCTCGTGTCAGAATCCAACATTAAGTCTGAAGAAAGGCCTCAGGGAGCCCTTTCTGTGTTTGGGAATATCTAAAACTCTTTGAAATTTCCGTAGTAATGCCAGGCCTCCCACTTCTAAGTCAGGGGAAGGTGAAAGAAGGGAGTTTCCAGTGTAGCATCAGATTGGAAGCCCTTCATAGGAATGGGTGAGTGTTTCCACCTCCAGTGTGATTGTAGTTTCAGGTGTGTTGGATGTTGAGAAAGCTCTTGATCCTTCAACTCTAATTTGATGGAACAATATATATTTTTAGGATTTTTATATCTAATAGGATTAATATCTAATTTAGGATTTTTATACTTCTAATAAAGATCTGATAAGGATTTGTTACAATCTTGAGGGACTAGACCACTGCATTTTGTGGGTTTTAATCTGCTGAAGGACTGAAACATCATGGTTTCTAAGGTTTTGTTGATGTCAGATGTTTCTGTGAAACTATTTTTTTAAGAAAAGGAAAAAGTTATCATCCCTCATAGCCTGCTTTAGGTAACAGAGGTCTCAGAACAGCCTCCAAAGTCACTGTCCTGCTTCAAAGCAGTGCAAAACACTTCATCTTGAATCCACATTTTGAATCTACAGCTGAAGCAGTTGAAGTGTTTTTGTAAATAAACCAAATTTTTCCCTCTCCATCTGTTTTTTGGATGTTTTGTGCCAGCCCTGTGTGGTACCTCGGCCATGTGCAGGTGAATTAGAGCTGCAGGATGAACACTGCAAGACTTTATGGAGTATCCTGCTCTTTGATCTCCCTGGTTCCTGCCCAGAGATGAACACAGCAAGCTAAGCACAGCAATTAGCACTAACAGCTATTAACAGGCTCCACAAAAGGCACAAAAGGACACAAGTAGGTGGTTTACAGCTTGGCAGATAAAAACAAAGTGGGCACTTTCTTTTGCACACCACTCCTCCAGCAAGTTCAGGCTAAGGGACCAAAGAACTAAACTGGCTAAGAGTCCAGTTCTGGTAAATAGACCTCAAAAATATAAAATGTATTGTATCTGTGCATAGTCCCTGTAGCAGAGGAAATATATTTGGTTTACCCTTAACAAAGTCCTTTTGTGAACAAAATTTTTGGGAAAGACAATTTTTTACTGCATTGCTTTCTGAGTTAAAACTAAAGTCAGTGTGGACGTCACCATAAACATTTGGATTTCAGTGCATGGGGAAATTGAAAGGAAAATCAAACACTGCAGAATCATAGAAGTTTCCACTGCCCAAGGAGAGGGTGTAAACAACAAAACTATATTTTGTATTTCTGACAAGCAGTTCACAAGCCTGTCCTCTACCCCAACCACCTCTCCGAAAAGCCAAGGAGAGAACCTAACCCAGCCTTCTGCTGTTGGTTCTGGGGCTCAGACCTGGACCAGAGGACTGAGTTAGGTCATGTTTCAAGAGGTTGTTCCCTGCAGATCGTTCAGTTACTTGGCCCAAGGTGTACCCCCATCACACCCCTGCCTTCCCAAACACATCCCCCACTGCCTGGGAAACTGGAGCTGCAGGTGACACTTCTGTGCTGTGGTTGTGACAGATCACCCTGACTTTTCATGCTGTTTCAACAGCAGAAGCAGCCTCCCTCCTGTCCCCCACCAGTCTGTAAATGATGTGGCCACATTTGCTTGTTGCTGTTTTGACAAACAACACACGCTGACTAGAGTACCCCCAGCAGATGATAGATTCACAAACGTGGTCGAACAAAAACTCATTTTTCTGTACAAATACCAGTCTTGAGAGACATCTCATAATAGTATTACATCAGGGATATCTCTAAAGCTGACAGATTTCCAAACACATATATTTATATTATACGTATATATAGGAATAAGGAGCTGGAAAGAAAAGAGGGGGGAAAAATAGAAAAGAAGATGCAATAAGTCAGAGAGCATCTAAGGATTTTTAGCCATAAGCTATTTCTTAAATCAGGAAGCAAAACATGCACTAATCAGAACATTAGCTCCAGACAGTGCAACATAAAGAACATTGCTACTGTACAGAAAGTCATGAATCTTTATAGACCTACAAAACATTTATATAACTTTATCATCACTGCCTTTGATCAATCATATAACATGAGATGTGTAAAAATCTATAGAAAAACAAAAAATAACAATGAATATTTTTTACTTTTTGTCCCTGTACACTGTGTGTGAGGACGTTTTGAAACAGATTAGAGACAGTGTCCTCTTTTCCACACACATCTGATTCCAGTGCAACATCTTCAAAGTAGCCAAAGAGTTGTGCTGGAAAGCCTGGCTGATGCATAGAACAATCCCTGCATCCTGACCATGATGGTGGATGCCTAGAGTGATCCAGAGCAAAGGTTTTGGCCAGTAGAACAATCCCTCCATGAACTTCTGGGGGAACCCCTGGGACATTTTAGACACTAAAGCACTCTGGAGTGTGGAAAAAGGCAACTCATTACCAATTTCTTTCTCACTGCAGGCTGTACCAAAAGTAAATCATTATCCAACTTTGCTAAATAGGGAAAACAAGACATGAAACGTGGTTAGGAGCACAATGAATTCAGCTATAAAAGACTAAGATCCCTTTTCTGAGGATCAAAAATCTGTTCCTGCCACTTTTCACATGACAGTCAGACTACACGTTTCCTCACTTTATCCTTTCCCTTCAGAAGTGACTTTCTCCACATCCATGAAAGATCAAGAGTTGTTCAATTTCCCTGCTACAGTGCTGCTTCCTCAGGCTGAGAATCTCCTCACAAGAAAACTTTATGATCATTTACTTTCTTTTCAGCCACTGACTTCAAGTACTTATTCTGAATAAATGGAGAACAGAACACACAGGTGCAATATGAAATGTTGAGCTTTATAATGCCCTCTTTAATGTCCTTCTCTTTTCTTTCCAGTTAATAACTCTGGATGTTGTAACTAATCTAACTTGGACCTGAAAAAAAACACTTGGCTCATAACCCTTAATTAGTATGTCTAGCATAGTGCAGATGACTGTAAATTATCAAAAAGTCTGTTAAGTCTTTTCAGAATTTTAAGTTTTAAAAAAGACCCTCCAGCTGAAGGAGTTTCCATGGCCTTCCTACATGCCAGTATTTAAGACTGAGAGCTTCGGTGAGGTGGGAGTTATATTTAAAAATTCTATATACATTTATATCAACTTAGCCTAAAAGGGACATTTTATACTTTCCTTGCAGGGAAAATGTGTTCTTGGATTCAGCTTCATTTAATCACCTTTTAGTCCAGCTCTTAGTGAAATTTCTTAGGGCATTGATTGCTTGAGGTTTGCTTTAATTCCTTCCTTCAAGAATGAGTCATGTAGCGTATTCACTACTAAGACGTATTTGGGGGCTGGCTGGGGAAACTGGTAGAAGCAGATGTAGCAAAAAGATAAATTTTCCTTTTCCCCCACCTCTCTTGTCCTGTCACTGAAACACAGTGTGGTTAAAACCTAAGAGGAAGTGGGTATGTTGTTGTAACACCCTTTCTTCACATGTAATCTGTGGAACTGGTTATCTGATCCCAATTCTCCTGTTATTGCAGCGGGCACAACACGGATTGCAGTCCAGTGGTGGGACAAAGAGAACATAAAACCTTCAGAAACATTTGTCAAGATTTTCCCTTATACTTACAGATGTTAAAACCAGAGGCACAGAAGCAGAGAATTCAACACACGTGCTAATGGGCGCTGAGCACTGAAATGATTTCTAATATTAATGCCTATAAAATAAAACTGATATTTCTATAAACACATTTCTGTGGCACTTTGTCCACCATAAACTCTCCCTTATGCCTGTGCTTTTTTAACTTTATCTTCAAATTCTCGGAATCAGAATCACTAATACAGCTGCCTGACAATGAATATAGCAAATATATCCCAAATTGTATAACAGTTTTGACAAATACTTTTCTTTGTTTGGAAAGTGCTCACTTTAACCAATCAACACTCGTCATTATGTGTCTGGACATGCTAATCACCTACTATTTTTTCCATTCCCTGATTGCAAGGGTGCAAGTTATTGTAAGAAGATAAATGTGTGATTATACATGAGTTTGAATATTTCACAGATTAAAAGTTGCTCTTGTATATATTCAGTGATTCAAAACCATGTGTATAAGTATCCACTGTCTGAATATTTGCAATAATTAATGATGTGATCTCCTTATATATATTAAATAAAAGCTAGCACTAGTATTCACAAAGATATCTGGAAATTTATTTTTTGTTATTACTTAATTGCACTCTCAAAATTATTTCTCAACAGAAGAGTGAAAGCCATTAAAAAAAGATACATATACCTTATCGTGCTTAATAGATCACCATATCTTAATAATGAAAAAAGATTAAATAAGGAAAAACAAACCAAAGGTGTGAGATGACTTTTCCAGCAGCATTAATGTATCAGTTTCTCAACTGTGTAAACTGGTGTAAATCAAGTTAGGTCAACAGAACAAAACCAGCTCCAGACCTCTGTACCCTCTTTAAAAAAGCACTTACACTTTCTGCTTGTGAGTCTTAAAATACAACAGTACTTGCACCTTTTTTTTTGTAGGTAGACAAGTGGGAATTTGGAGAATTACTTTGTTTTTGTTTTTAGTAATTCTCCCTAAAATAGCTCTCAAACTTTTTTTTTTTTTTTTTTTTTTTTTGCCTCCTGAACAATAATATGAGAAAGGTCAATGCCTCAAGTGAAAACTCTACCTCTGAAATACTAAGCAGTACAGCAGGGCAGACTTGTGGTATGTTGGTTTATTAAAACATATATATTAATTTGGTTATTAGTCATAAAGGCCTAGAAAATTCACTTAGTTCTTCAGACAGTGCAGAAATCAGTGGACCTCAACTGTCCTTAATTACTTTCTTGGAATGTGATAACTCTTCCCAATGGGTCTGACACCCAGAGAAGCCAGAGTAAGTCCACAGTCTCTAACACTTTTGAAATAAGATATATATTCCCTATCCTTTCCTCTGCTCTCCCAAAACAAGGGAAAATTAAATATTCTGTTTACAAACCCAGTAGACTGTTCAACGTTTTGGCCCATTTTAATTACTGGCTGAATCAGTACATGAAATCTGTATATCTTAATTCAAGAGGGGTTTATGGTTGCATGTGTTCTCAAATTTTAAAATAATAATTCCCTCTTAAAAAAAAAAAAGGATCTTCAGCACAACTGAGTTGCTTTCACTTGAATAAACTAATCATAATTGTTTCTGAATTAAAATCTCTTCCTTTGTGTTTCCAAAACTTCCACAGTCACAGTGAAGTTTTAGGTAATTCTGAGGTAGGGGGGAGCCAGAACTATGCTTTTTCTTTAAAAAAAAAATTACTTACAACAGAAGCAGCTCTGAGAGCCAGATTCTCACTCCCTCTCTCTCTCTCTCTCTCTCTGTTAGGCTTCATTTGATAGCTATGAACTGTGGATAAAGAATAAATATGGCTTTTCAGTGCCCTAGGACTCTCACCTGACTTATTTATGTCTGACCTGGTAGAACACCACTGACCTTGGAAAGTTTAATTGAGGCTGGGATTATATGGCACTGCTTGAGGCCACCTGAATTTAGAGGGTGTGACACACACTTTCTCCCTCTTGCTGGCTCTCATCTGCCAGGGGCTGCACGTGTGGGTGCACGTGTGGGTGTGGGTGCACATTTGGGCACCCCAAATTGAGCCTGGCAGTGGGGAAACACCCTGGTGTGAGCTTACAACACGCTGGGTCTTAAGGGAAAAGATTAGTGCTGCCAGGCAGACAGCAGGAATGTGTTAGGGTAGTTTGACTTTTTTTTGGTAGGTTTGTTGTCTCTTTTTTCTCTTCTCAGCGTGTTTTCTCTGAGATCTGATTTTTACAGTTGACTCTTAAGTTTTTATAACCTGATTCTGCCTACAAACAGAGAACTTAAAGCATGAAGGAGAAAGAATTACATAGACACTGATTATACAGTTTTACGTATTGTTTTGAGCATTCTTTAATTAAATTTAATTAAATTGTATGATGAACACTGATCATTTTCAGTCCTATTTGTTTTCCAGAAAGTTATAGATACTTAAAACTCCTCACATTTAAGCTAAATGCAGAGAGGGGGTGAGAGGAAGGGAAAAAAGGCAGAAGGAAAAGATCCATAAGACTGAAAGGTGGAATAAAATGAAATGGCATAGATATCCTGTAGCCAAAGAGAACTATCTTTCCTACTGGAGATTGTCCCTTGGTGGACATAAACAGCTCTCATCTGGGTTTCTTCAAGGCAGAGGCCAACAAATACAACGTATTATGCATGGAAGCTTTTTATGGCACAGACTATTGTCCACTGGAGACACCACTAAGCAAACCTCACCTAAGGCCACAGGCAAACGTCAAGCCCCAAGGGGATTCCTCTCCCATCAAAAACACTCTCCCTTTCCCAGCCTGCAACATAGATTTTCCCTGTCATTCAAAGTTTATCAGTGCCAAAGCCCTGAGACAGCCTGGCTTGAACCACGCTGGGAGACGTGAACGCTGAACTGCTGGAAAGGCTAAAATATTCCTGGATGGAAGCAGTCTATGAAATGTCCTCAGAAATAAAACAACTCCGTGGTGCTTTCAAGGCCAAAATTATCCATTCCATGCTTTATTTCTAATGTGCTGCTTGGACTGGAACTGTGACCGTTTTCTGTTTGTAGGCATCATAGGAAATGAAATGAGCAGAGGACTGCTGTTAAGAGCAGCCACAATTCCCCTACCTCTCTCCAACAGGCTGTGCCATGAATCAGGATATATTTTATTATTTTTATAGTTCTGTGCAGTGATGTAAAGCTTACCTAAGCCCCTAGCAAAGTGACACCAAGATTTAGACACATTAAAATCCAGGCCAAGCCACCAATTAAACATGTGCTGTTAGCAATCCATGGTCTGATTCCCAGTCTCTGTATTATTAAGTCCACCAAAAATTGCCAGTGAGGGATAATTGGATCTGCACAGGAAAATATCCAAGATGGTGAGGAAAGCTGTCTGTGCTTGTCCTTCATTGGTGACATCCTACAGACATTGCAGACAAACTGTATTTTTTGAAATCTCCAGCAAACAGAAGAGATTTTGGAATGGATAACAAACCCCTTTTTCTCTCTTTTTTAGCAATTCCTCTCTTCCCACTTGATGAAGCAGGAGCTGAAGTGGCAGAGACCTCTCCACCAGCCAGAATACCTTGGCTTTGTGTAGCTGAACTGCTTCAACAGGGCTGCACTCTGCACCACAAACCAATTCAATCCCTACTATCCCAGAGCCCAGCTCTGCACATCTGGGAAGCTGAATACTGCCCCAAACCCAAACGCTGCCACTGCTGATCACAGGAACATTTACACTGGTTCTAGATCATTTTCTATCCAAGTTATCAGCTACCAGCCTTTAGAACTGCTGGTGGTGATTTCAGGATCAGTCTGTAAATTTTGTATATATATATATGTATATAAGGAGTCTCATCATTAATCTGAACCAGTCAGAACTTTAATACAAGATGATCTGCATTTATTTATTTCAAATGGGAAAACAACACTCGTACAGATACTTGTGAAGCACTAGAGACAATAAGAACAACCAAAAAAAACAGTACAAGGAAAAAAATAAGATTTCTTTTTTTCTGTGATCCTTATTTATTACATTTTTAATAGAAAGTCAGTGGAGGTCTTATCTGATGTCATTTGGTTTAGGTTCCATGGTATTTTTTGTATTTGACCAAATTCCCTTATCTTCTCATTGCTTGTGTTCTGCTCTGCCAGCATCCAGCAAACTGATATACTTATCTTCAGTTTTATAATAAAGTTTTAGCTTCCACAGGATAAAAAAAGAAAGAGAGTGGGGAAAGGAAAATTGTGTCTGAGATACTAAACATATCAGGCATGTGTGAGTGTTAAGGCATCCAGCAGTTAACCTTCTTCGTATACAGAAACTTTAATTGTTAAAAGACATATACTCATGGACTTTTTCTTTCATTTAATTCTTAGTTATATGGTCAAATTGAGAATACTGTTATGATCTCAGGCACTACCCAGTGAATATTTTGAAGCAAGGCTGGTGATCATTAGTTTCCTGTGATTGCAGTTAATAACCAAAAGGTGAAAAGATAATTAGAAGTGACAATTCTGAGGCAAGGAATACAAACCAAGGGCTAATGAGCAAGTTATTTTTCAAGCACCCATCTCCTCTTAAGAGCTTTATTTCTCACTCTGGCATGACACCTTTTCTTCTCTTTCTTCCTTAGGTCTGGTGCTTTCTATAGCTCCTCCCTATCACCTCACCATTCATTCTCTCCATAACTCTACAAAAATGACCTGAAATCCTTATGATCACGTCTCCTCACTTACTCTGCTTGTTCACTTCTTCTGCTCATTTCTTGTTGCAGTTGATTTATTTTGGCTTACTGTGAACACACCTTTTCTTGGGTTTACCTCTTCCTCAGAGCTCTCATCTTAAGCAGAGTCTCTTTCCTGTCTCTGGAACCCAAGATCAGATTTACAAACAAACCTCCTCAATCATCCCTTTGCTTTTTCAATTCATAACTGAAGCACATTTGCTAACATTTGAGGATAACAACATAACATTTTTTGTCACTTTTGTTATAATTAAATAATAAATAATAAATATCGTAAATAAACAAAAAATAAATAAATAATAAACAATGCAGAAATCCAAACTAAGGAGCTAAAGAGAAGGAAGGGGACAAAGAATGAGAATATGAGGCAGAATCCCCACTGAAATAAATCTGTCTCATTGCCCAGTGCCTCAACACCAATTTTAAACACCTGAAGACCTGCTCCAAGGTTGCTTTAATATGCTCTAATAAAAAATACACATCAATAAAACTGGAAAAACAAAGAACATGGCCTTAGTAGCTCAAGCTGGGCTGGATCTGGAGAAAGGGAGCTAAATGCCTTATTATATAGATGTTATACTTTGACAAAATATGACAACTACACCTTTTCATTTCCCCAGTGGCCTCCAGGAGACTTAAGATTTAGTATCCTGTAGAACACTTTAAACTTGAGAAACTTCTTATAGTTTCTTATGAGTCCTGGAGGCTGTGAAAGAGATTACAATGTTTTATATTAACTTCCCTCAGCTTGCTAGAGATAAGCCAGTGGCCTGATACCAAAGTCTTCTCCTTGTCAGTGATCTGCAGAAGTGCTGCATCTGAAACTAAAAGTCCTTTCCCTCCAAGTCAGAAAATGAGCCATTTGCAACAGCAGCTCCACATTTTTTTTCAGAGCCCTGCCAAGTTCCAGGCCAAACGTCTCAGCATTGCCACGGCTCCTGCTCTTGTGCAGCCATCAGTTTAAAATGTGCAATTTCCATGCACATCTATGCTGGGCTCAGTGAAATTTCAATCCCCAGGACAGCTGAGGCATGGGGAGATCAAGTCTGCTTACTCTGTTTCAGTCAGGTTGACTGAAATATAAGAAGTAAAAAGGAGGGACTTGTAAGACTGAACAACAACAAGTTCTTGCATTTTCCCCATGCTTCCTGTTTCCCCATGCTTCCTTTTTCCCTTCCTGACAGGGTCTGGCAAAATCAATTGGAATATTTTGTTGTGGGGTAGTGATTGTCATATTACCTGCACATCATTCTGCTGTCCTCAGAGGAAAGTGCACATGATTTTTGATGTCTTAGCACACAGTGTAAACAGATTCAGATCCCCCCAATATTCCTCAGGGGAGACAATTTGTTGTGAGTCATCTGAGCAAGCAAGGTTGTGTCTCTGCTACACGTTGTACCCTCTCCATTTCCCAGTTTCAGCTCATGAAGGGATATTATCAGGTACTCCTTGAACACATTTTCTAGAGACTCACCTGGAGCCTGGGGAATCCTTCACAAGTCAGAATGAAGTGCTTTGAGCAATTTACTGACTGCTCCTAAGAGATCTATGATCTATTGAAACAGTGCTGATTTCCCCATCTCCAAATGTCAAAGATCAGTCCTGACATATTTATTTTCTTCTCTCTCAAAATTATTATGTTCTGGGAAGAAGAAACATCACCAGATGCTCTTGACTGATGCAATGAACCACCCACAATGTCTCTTCTTCCCAAGATTCTGAGAGCAGCACCAGACTGGACAGAGCTGGTCCCACTGGAGCTCCTGATTCATTAAATTTCTGAGCCTTTTTATACCTACAGTGGAGACAAAATAGGGATGTCTCTCCCTGTGCAACAAAATGCCCAAAGGATGAATTACCACTGGCTACTGTTAACTCCAAAAAATCACAGTTTTGGTAAATCCTTTTCATAAATTAGGAGTTTCATCATTTACATGTGGGAAAATTTAGTTCTGGGTAGTGTCTTATGTTCCATACCTAAGGAAATTTAAGTCCTTGCATTAGTCTTTCGGGCTAAGGATTTCCTTTCTGAGGAAGTGGGAAGTGGGTGATAAACATCTTGAGCTGGAAGACCACAAGAGAAACACAACACCATGGAAGTATTGAAGGAATCCAGAGGAAGTTCTGGGTTGTGAGGTTGTGAGCCAGTCCTGCTGCCCTCTCAGGATAAAGTGCTCCAAAGAAATAAGGCAAACAAATCGTTTTGTTTCATTAAGTCACTTCTAAGTGTGTTTGCAGTGTCTCACATGGAGGATAATATCTACCTGGGCTAGCACAGATTAAGGCTGCTTTTTATCTAGAGCTTGTCGACAGTTAATATTCTGCAATAGAATCTCTACCATGAAGAAGTTACTCTGAAGTTTCTCCCTTTTTCTTATGCCATGTACAAAAAATTAAGGATTTGCTGAGCATCCATAGCACAAATCAGATCAAAAACTCTTTTGTTTTTTTTGTCCAGCTAAGGAAGACAAATTACAAGGCCACAGGCTGAACTTCCTGGGGGCTTTCAGCACAAAACACTTCTATATAGTACTGCCAGCTTAAATGTTAAGATCCTAGAAATTCAGCCAACATGTTATGTGACTACTTGGTCTGAAATCAGGTCAAAATCCTTTGGAAGTTCAAATCCTTTGGCCTTTTTTTCTTCCCTGTCTGTATATTTTCTCACGTATCTAAAATTTCTTCAGTCCAAGAAAATTATTCCATTTGAAATATTGCAAGAGATGTCCAGTTCCTGTGAGGTTTTCAAAATTATTTTGGCTTGGGGTTGGAACTTAATGATCTTTAAGGTCCTTCCAATCCAAACCACTCTATGATTATCATTCTGTGATCTGCAGAACATTCACCCAGACATGCATCAGATAAGCTTTACAATTTGAATGTCTACCAGCTTATCACAAATACATCTTTTTACACCCATACTCAGATCTTTGCATGTGAAAATAGGAAAAATAAACACTCAGATGAAGCACAACTCTGTACATACACATGCAAACTTCAAGTTACTTCATGTTGCCAGACATGAATCCAACGTACATCATCCAGACAAATAACGTGTCAGTCATAAATCCCGTCTGCAAATTTTCATCACATTAATAGAATGGAATATTTGTGTTTGAGTTGCTTTACTTTTCAATGCCCATTAGACCTTGAGGAGTGTTACCCTGTGTGTGGGGGGGGGCACATGGACACACAGTTATGCACACGTGTCTATACAGAGACATGCACTTCTGTATTTTGCTCTCCAGCCTTTTCCTGGGGTATTTTTCATGCTTATTTGCCATTTCCCCCAGCCTGCTGTCCTCCCTCCTCAGCCCGCTAAGAGCTTCAGCTTCAATTGTATGAGACACAATGTGAATTACAGTGTTAAGAGATTTTAAACAATGCATTTAGTGCCACTAGGGGCCTGAAGCAACATCCTGAAGCAACAGGCTATCTTTCCCTAAGCTTAAAAATTAAGATTCACTGGAGTATGAAGGTCAATGGGAGACTAAAGAAAGGGCAAATGGTCTGGCATGATTACACCATGTCTGAATCAAGCTGGTTTTCCCAGCAAAAATGTGTCAAGCAATACAGACAACACATAGATATTAATTTCTTCTCTGTGCTTCTGCCAGTGCTATATTTGAAGAATGCTGCCAAAGAGTTTATTCCCAAAACTTGTGTTTTGTATTAAGTAACAAGATTTAATAACAACTGTTTATATTTTCATGACATCAGAAAAAAAATATAATAATGACCTGTAGAAAAATCCTCTTTCCCAAGCTCCAATTTTTAATGTATCCTGAAACACAGAAACTGAACCACAACTGTTACTGACAACCCACAAGAAAAGGTCCATCTGTGGTTCCTCCTGCTCTCCTCCAGGACTGTGCATCCAGCCTGTGGCTCCTTCCTTCATGGTCTTTTTTCTCAGGACAGTTCCCAAGCACACAGAGGACCAGAGGAGCCAGCAGTGGTCATTTCTGTATGTTTTGGTCCAGTGTAACAAATCTAAGAGGCCAACCCACATGATTAAAAGCAATTAGAGGTCAGATCTATTGAACTCAAAGTTGCAATGGGTGGTTTTGACTGATGAGAAGAGACACCTCCGTTTGGGACATCTGATGAGTTTACTGTCCCAGATGTCCATCCTACTCCTCTTTCCACAGATTTGTGAGCTATGGAGCCAATCAGCTCCTAAACCACTGAAGTTTAGCACACACAGCTTGCAGACCAGCTGAAATGGGTGATGATTTACCATAAAATGCTATGCTGTAAATGATGGCATGTCAGGGCCTGACTGACAAGCAGTATAAATATCTTTGCAGAAGAGGCATGGCTGGAGGCAGTAGCCTCATCAGACATCCCAAGCAAAGTCATTTTGTCAATCAAAGCCTTTGTAAACAGACCTACAGAGCAGGACTTCAGCATTTGAAACTCACTGGTGTCGAGGATATGACAAGGCCTCCGAAATCCTGCAGACTTCCTTCAAATATGGCTAAGTGGGATACAAGGGGGATTTATGCATTGTGCTGACCCCTTTCAGAGTTTCAGTCTAAGGAGTCTGTCCTTTACCAGGGAGATCTGGTCAGAGACAACACAACACCCAACAAAACCATCTGAACATCCCTCAGAGGCTTTCTGCAAAGGGACAGAAATTAAAGCAAGACAAGAAAAATAGTTCTTTCCCACTCTCTCACTACTTTCCCCTTCACTGGACACATCTCTCTTGACTCAATTATGTAATAACAGCAACAATAGAAGTAAGGAGTTGGGGAAAAAAAGACATATATTTTTTGCAAAAAACCCCAATTCTATCATAATATTAGTAACATGTGGACCAGTGCTAGCTACCAGACCCTGAAAAAGAGAGAAAAAAAAACATAAATAGGAAGGTTAACACAGTTCTGGCTGGGTGGGGAAATGAGAAGGCCAAATGCACATTAGTCAAAGAAAGAAAAATAATATCCCAGAAAATGAATAAGAGATAACTATCCTCAGAATAATACTATATAAATACATTTGCTGTAGGTCACATAAAAGATTCATGGCACACACATGTACAGGTCAAATTACCTTTAAATATTAAATTTCTTTCCAGCGAGGAAGAATTTCAGATTTATGCTGTTTTCATAAAGAAAAAGGATGCACCCCCTGCATTATTATTTACTGACAAATGATAGCTTATGGGTTTGCCTGCAAACTGCAAGTTACAAACTGTCTTCTTCATGATTTAAAATAAAAAAAAAGGAGTGAATCATCATGAAATTCATCTCTTCCCCAAGAATTTCCTTTTTTCTTTTGGCTCATTAAATCAATATTTTCCCATTGTGGACCTGTAGAAGTTAGTATTGGAGAACACCTATTAGGTCACTAAAGTACTCCATTTCCCTGCTAATGTAATGCTATTTTCTTGCACCACATTTTGGTCAATCTGGCTTTTAAAAGATTCAGCAACAAGGTCACGCTGCTCCCTGGAGATGTGATTCCACCCACACCTCAATGTTCAGACATTTTCATATTAACAGGTCTAAGCAGGAATAACAGAACCACAAAAAGTTACAACAAAAAAAATGGTCTGAACTGAAAGCTCGGCATGAAGTGGCACAGAGTGATAAATCCATCCAACAACTGGTAGCAAACTACAACTACTGAATCTATGGTTTGGCCATTATCAGTTGAAAACAAATGTGTTGATATCTCTTGGGTCTTTGATGATCCTTGTGGAACGAGCTCTTCCAGATGGAGAGATGTTCAGAGCATGCAGCCAGCTTCACACAGCCCCAAAAACTGAGTCCAACCCTTGGTTAGAGTCAAGCAACTCGTTCATTTAAAATACATCTAAGAGTAGAAGCTCATAATAAAAATATCTTCCAAGCACATTATAATACCTAACTAAAAACAGACAGAGTCCCTTTAATAATGCACAGATAAAGAATCATAACCAGTCTTAATTGCACTGTGATTCTCCGCCTAGCAGAGGAGAAATTGGTTCTCCCTGCAAACTGGCTAAGTCTGGGGAAGCTCAGCTTTTGCTTTCGATGAGGCTCCATGACACCAGGACCAGGGGGGACATCAGAAGGTGCTGCCAGGCCTTGGTTCACTTTCAGGATGAAACAGGTGAGAAATGGTATTGCCGAATTCTGGGATATCAACTTTTTATCGCTGTGGTTCTAATGGCATGTGTTTGGCAGAAGAATAAAACCATCTCTACTGTTATCTTCTCTGCCTGGAGAGTTTAAGGGATATTTTTACTTTCCACGCCTACTCAAAATAATTGCATGGACCTGTTCACTTTTAGAGCTTTGAGTCATAGGGCTCTGGTGGATTTAGCAATGGTGAACTCCATCATTCCCCTTTCTCCCTCCAGTAGTTAGAACCAATATTTCTGACTGCAAAGTGATTATCCATTATCAGTGAATCTTCTTTGCTGCCTGTCTGGCAGGGTCTAGGGCAAACCTTCTCCCTAGCCTATGCTTTGTACCAAAAAACCCCTTCCTGGCAACTGATGTCATCAAGTCTTTAGCCACTGGTATGCAAATCAGGTCCTACCTGCAAAGGTGGTGCCAAGATCCTCCTCTGGCTGACCACATTCTTGGTGGCACCACTCTGCTGAAGGCAGTACCAGTCCAACCAGCATTATTTCCTTGGGCTCAATTTCATTCATGGGATGTCCATCATTTGCAGTTAAAACCCTGTTGAGATTTCTTGAGTAGGACTTTTTATACTGATTTAAACCTGCAGAAATAATAAATACACTGAAGTATACCACTTCAGCCAGGAATTGTTAGACATGGGAGCTTAAAATTCACAGCCCTCAAGCCTTCATTAGACAAATAAAACTCAGTGGATGGAGAGACCCATGGAAGGCAAGTACAAAAGAGGTGTGTTACACACGGGTGTGAATTTGTTTTCCTTTCACTGCAAGTGAACGCTCAGGGGAAAGTGTTTGCAGCATGAGGCCAGCTCTAATTTCGGTAATCCCCACAGCTTCTTCTGAGGGTAGGAAAGTTATTCTCTCCATTCATGGCATTGACGTTTTGTTGCCTCCATGCTCCAGCCAGTCCTGCAGACCATCTGGCAGAAATGAACCAGCTAACCTCATTTTCCAAAGTGCACACCTCACCCCTTGCTCCAGCCGCTGTCCCTCTGCCTAAGGACATGGACACAGGAGATTTCTTTCTCTTTTCTCTTTCTTTTCTTAGTGGTGATGCTTTAAGGGGGATGTCTTTCTTACCACAACCCCTTGATCTCAGTGTGCTCTCTTTTCCCTTTCTCTGCCCCCACCCCTCTCCCCACCTGCTTTGTGTTTTATCTCTGCCTGTAAAGTTGTGTGATTATGGATAGAGAAGTCACCACACAAACAGGATAGAATTTACCACAATGGCTGTTTTGTTCATATACATTTCACTGTCTGTCTCTTGTCGGAGCGTGGCTATCATCTTCTACTAACAATATCCCTGGGTAAATGATAAAGTCAACTCTGGAGTAAAGCTAGACGTTTTATCAGCATGTTCAAACTATCCCCTTACAGCTCTGTACTTGCCAACTGCACATCCTTTTCCTACACAAAGACTCAATGCACATTAAAAAGGCACTTATTGAAGGTGGTGTTTGTTTGCAGAGAGGGTGTGGATCCTGATCACCATGGCAGTCACTCTCCATGTTTTTTCTCTCATCACCCAGAGAAAACTGGGTGATGCAGTTATGCTCACTGACAAGTTCTTGGCTCAAGTTTGAGGTTCCTTTGCTCCCTGCCAGGTCATTCTTCTTCATTCCTCAGCTGATGCTAATGGATGGATTTCCCCTAAGCTGACAACAGAGTTGATCTAATGCCTCGCTGCAGGAGAAAGTCACCGCAGACACAAAATAAAAGATTGGAAGCTCTGAGATCTCTGTTGGCTGGTATCCTGAAGCCACAAGAAATTGATAACAAGGCACCCTAATATACTATCCATACAGCAACAAGCAAGAGGATGATAAACCTCCAAAAGTCTTTTCCGCTCCCAATTTTGGCAATCGCATTAATGCTGTGAAACAATCCCTAATAAAACAGTTGCATCCACATCATACCAGGCTAGGATTAGCAGCCATCTGTATTGACAAAGTTTGACCTGTAGCAAAAAGTAGAGTTGTGAAGCAAAGGTGGTCCCTAAGTTCATTTCTTTCTCTCTACAACATCAACAGCAGTTAAGGCTAGTAGGTTTGGATGCAACTGCAGTACTTTGCCCAGAAATGCATTTGTGTTTGTCTCTCCAAAGTTGGGATCTGGGAGGATTTCTCACCAACTTAATTCTTTTTTGTGTACAGTATCCCTTTCTCTCCATCCTTTTCCTTGTGTGCCTTTAAAATAAAGAGCCTTTGCAGAAGAACTGCTCTGTGTTCTGAGTTTATATAGCAGTTAGTGCAACAGGACCCTAATCCTGGCCGGATGTTTAAGAGATTAGGAAGAGGAGGAGGATGCCTGTTTGTACAGAAGGCTTTCTCTTGTTAGTCAAATAAAGAGAAATTTTCCTATTGGTTTAATTCTTAACTGTTTTGACCTCTCACATTAGGGTTAAATTTGCCCCTTTGTTCTATTGCAAAGTAAGACACTGTGAGAAGAGATGAGCCAACTACTTAATTTAGTTTCATAGGGATTGGTGCAAAGGTTTGTGTTGCTCACAGTTTCCTGCTTCCCACATCCCAAGCTAAATCCGCTTCAAGCCCAATGGGAGCTTAGCACCTGAATGAATATAATGTCTCCGAAGTCAAATAAATAAGAAGACAAGAATGAAAGATTGAATTTAAAGGGAATGAAAAACATTTTTCCTTGTCTGAGGATGTGAACCCTTCCAGTTTTGCCTGAACTTAATATTATTGAGCAGAAAAAGAATGCACTGTAATGATTGCTTATCTCTCTCTTTTCTCTATTTCCCTTGAACAGTGGTTGGGAGTTTTCATTTCCTATGTCATTTATAATGTGCTGAGTTTTGTATTTTTGTTTTTGTTTGGCACGTGCGTTGTAAAAAGAAGGCCTGTTACAGATTGCATCACCCTTTTTCATCCCAACCAGCATTAATGATAAAACCACCATTTCCCCTTAGATTGCACCATATTCTGGTCAGGGCTGGAAGAATTGAGTAGCTATATGTGTGGTATAAAGCTCTTTAACACTTGGTCACAGATCTGAATCCCGTTTATATCAACAGTAAGCTTAGGCAAAAAAACATCTCTAATTTTGAGAGCATACACACAGTGAAAAACTGCTCCCAAAATGCTTGTTTTATGGTAATTTCAGCAGAAAGACAGAAAGACTGTGTCATAAATACAGTCTTCTAGGTCAGGATTATGACACATTGGCAAACGTGTTAGATGTGCTCAGTAGTACATGTCCTGTTCTGTTCAGTATCTATGAATGTCGGTCTGGATTTACAGAAATTATCATAATTTTTCTTTTCTTTTTTTTATCCTGGTCCTAATCCAATTCCCATCAATGTCCTAGTAACCCCTTGCTGTCACAGTGACCAGAATGTTGAACTCTCCCCAAATTTGTCCCAGTGAAAATTTTTATTCTTCATTTAATATTTTATCCTCTAGCCAAACAAGCTCTTGTGTAAAATCCTGCAATTTGTAACAGCAACATTTATAAGAACCTTTTCTACTGCAGCACCTTTTTAATACATGTAACAAATGCTGTACCATAAGTCTCTGACTGTCCCAGGTCATTCCTCCTGAGGACATTAGAAAAATTTAGATTTAAGATCCACACTGAAGTGTTTGCACGAAAAAAAAATTGTTTCCTGCAATGTTAGATGCTGTTCTGCCTCCGCCTTGCCTAAGAAGTGGCTTTAAGACCACAAAGCAGCTGAACACATCTGGCTTCAGTCACCTAAGCTTGCAGGTCACTGGATTGCTCTTTCTGTTGTCTTTTGCCATAAGGATTTTTCCCAACCAGATCGAAAGCTTTTAAGTAGCTGTATGCTTGTGCCAAACACTAATTTAATGAAAAGGAAAGATGTGAGCCAGATGCAACAGGCTAAATTCCCTCTAGAAATTTATGGAGTTGCTTCAGATTTAAACCAATGAATCTCTGATGAGGATCAGTCCCAAGAACCAACATGACATATTGAAAAATGGATACACCCTTGTCTGAAGTTAGAGAAAGAGCAGAAGAATGTAAGAAAAATATGGTATACAGATCAATTAACTTCTGATTAAAGATACCTAGTTCCTATTACAAGCAACACTTTGTATTCCTCAGTTCTGCTAATGAGTGGTGTATTTTGCAGAAGTCAATTTATGTATTTTGCTGGACATATTATGCTTGAGTGTCTTTTATCTGATTTTTTTTTTATATCAGCAAATTGACAATTTTGCCCCTACGTGTCAGCTTATGAATCCATGTTTATCTTCCTCACTGTCAGCAGGTACATGGATCACTTCTGAAGGATACATTGCATTGGAAGGCAGCACTCAGAAACAACGAGGGCTCAGCGAGAGAAACAAGAAAATACATGAACTTGAAATACTGGAGAGATTTCACCAACATTTTGATCAAAGTTAAATCAGTAAAGAAATCATCTCCACAGTGGTTGCTATTTTTCTATGGTGTTCCCAAATTGAAGGAGGAGCCATAACATAAATTTGTGAATAAAAGTATTAAAAAAACATGGATTTGAGCAGGAAGATTTCCCATACTTAGGAAGGAGTGCTATTTTATGTTTCTTTTCCTACTTCAAAGTGGTTTTAACATGAACTGAGATTTCAAAATAAACTTTTATTATGAGTCAAAACAAAACATTTCATCTGCTTAACATCAGAGTATTCATTTCACGGTGATATTTTAAACTTGAGAGAATTGCACAATAAATACTGAATTTTCTGCCATAAAAGTCACTTGAGATGAAAAAAAAAAACATGCTTTAGTATAGCAACATGATATTTCAACATTACTGAAATACTTCATTGCATTTTTTTACAAAATCAAATATCCTTAGGAAGGACATTTTGCTCTAAAATAGGTGATTTTCTTAAAAGCTGCATTTTGACCTTCCAAAATCATTCAACAAAATTTCTAGCTGGCTTGAAATCAGCTTTTCTCCTTTTGAGAAAAGTGGAAGTGGATGCTCTGAGTAAAAACCTGACCACCCATGAGAGGTTTGCTATTGACTTCAATACAGCCCAGATTTCCCCCACGGAATTCGACGGCGTCATGAAATTTAGAAGTACTGGCTCCACACTATTCAATGGCAGCAAGAGATTAAAGAGGAGTTACACAGGATGGTGATAGTAGAATGTAATGTATATGGTTCAGATTTAGTACATATCACAGAATGGGCCACAGAGGTGAAAGGGGAGCTGGGCAGGAATTCCAGCTGAACTAGCTCACTTGTCCCTAATCCCTGCTATCTGATGAACTGCCCTTGGCAAGGACCACAGTAGTACAAAAGTTATGCCAGTGTTCGAGTGTCAAAGGTGATAGAAAGCTAAAAATCACTTTGCATCAGATGGCTGTAATAGATTTCCAAAGTTTGTCCTGGATCAGTTTCCCCAGCCATTGAAGAAACAAAAGTAGAGCTCCCCTTCCGTGCATATCAGCACTAATTCCTGTATATCATTTCTGAAAGGCTTCAGCTGCGAGACTCGTTTTGTCCATCAGCTTGGCTCAGAGGTGTGTCAACAGGGGAATATGAAGAGACCAGACTTAAAAACACCGTCTGGATTGGAAATGAAAGGGAGGGAGCAAAAGGGGACCAGGCGTGGGGGTGTTTGACAAAAGCACACACACACAGACTGAAAAAAGAAAAAAAAGACAAAGGAAATTCTTTTACATTTATGAGAGTAAACTAGATTCCTTTGGTCTGACAGATGAGCATAACTGTAGGTCTACCTACAGACTTTGATAAGCACTTAAATGTAAACAAAAAGAATCAATTTGCATTTTCCTTTCTGTTGCCAAATGCAATGCATCATTTTACAATTGCCATTAAGGATTATTGCTATCCTAACACAGCGCCTTACACAGTTTGTGCCCATCATTTGTTTTCTACTCTGGCAGAACATCTCAGGCTGCTGGCAGTTTTGCACTGTTGTTGTCTTTGTCCTGTTTTAATTTTCTGGAGTGTGCTTTTTCCAAAAAGGGGGTTTTTATCCTGAAAACTCTCTTCCATGAAAGCATGTCACTCATCACCTCCTCGTGCACTTATTTAAGTGCTGATGGTCTCATCTGCCATGCACAAACTCATTCCAGTTCTGGGGTGACCAGGCTCATAAAGCTACTTTTGATCTTATTGGATTGTAACCTGGACAGTATCTTGGAGTCCACTTATTTCATAATCAACATTTAAATTAGGAAATTCTTTTCTGATCTATGCCCTCCCTCCCCTCTTCCTCTTTATTCTTTTTTTTTTTTTTTTTTTTTTTTTTTTTTTTTTATTCCCNTTTTTTTTTTTTTTTATAATTCCAGAGCAAGGGAAACAAGCCACAAGCATTCATTAAGCAAACAGCTGTGGACTAGAGGAGATCAGAAGTGCAGTCTGGAAACCATGTGTGCTTCTCATGTTACAATAATTGGGAAAGGATGATCAATGGCAGGTATGGAAACACAACAGTCTTAGGTATGCTGAAAAATAGCAAAGAGTTTATCCAAATCCTGCTCAGAATAATAGATCCACTCTGAGATCTACTGATCACTGCAGAGCTGCTTTGCAGCCCAGAGAGAACAAACAGCAGCATGTGAAACTGCTCAAGTGCTGACAGAATCCCCTCCCCTCAAAAATATATTTATACACAACATAACGCGAACGTCAATTAAAAAGATTGTGTTTAGCCACCACAATTTGTTTTCTTCTCAGGCTGTGATGTAATCTGTTCAGCTGTTAGCTGTTGCCTACGTTAGGGACCTATGTATCATCCCAGCAATCAACGTGTCTCAGAGCCTTGTGCTTCCCAGGAATTACCTGAGCCAGGCAACTCTACAAGTTCTTGTTCCTCTGCCCAGCGAAGTCTTGCTGCCTCACAGTGCCATGGGGCAGTTCAACATGTGAATCACTTGACTGGTGCCCACAAATCAAAATCCCATGTCAGCATGCACAGCATTCAGCTCTCTTCATGCTGAACGGAAGTAGCCTTCTATACGTCACTGAGTTTTTATTCATTTGAAGCACCAAAGATTTGACTTGCTATCTCCACAATAAATTATCCTAAACCAGTTTAAGCTATCTGGTCCGTATATCAATTAATATTCTTTAGGTGGCTTGAGTAAAAGAACTTGTGGTTTTAGGTTTCACCCTTACACCATGGCCATGTTCCAGGGTTCATCAGGTGGGCTGCAGGACAATCCTGACAAATATTCTCTATCTCAGAGCTGAAATTAGCAGCACTGTAGAAACTTTGCCATTGTTATTATCTTGTTATAGCACTATGCTGAATTGGAGGAATATCTGTTAAAAAAAAAAATCTCATTTTCCACTCAGTCATTGACCTCCCTGTTGAGAACACACACATGCACTCATAAAATCAAATTATATTATTAAAATACATCTGGACTAAGAACTTGGATTAAGACTGATGACCAGGCTTTCACAGGCTCCCGAGCTGACTTTGGCAGTACACTGCAATCACAACTGGCCAAAGTTGGCTCCACTCCAATGCTCAAAGGTTTTATTCCTTAAGATGATGTATTTTAGCAGTGAGTTCTCCACCTGTTCTCACATTAAGAGGAAAACTGGTTAAAAGTGGATCTTTTATTTCCCCATTCTCTTTATGTGAAATGATTTCTCAAGAAGAGGATAGGAAGAGAAAGGGACAGTTTCAGTGTTTACTCTCATTATCAGACTCAGAAATACTTCTTTTCATGTAACCATCACGTGTGACTGCTCTGATCAGTGTAAATATTTCTACAGCACTTTAACCATGGACCTTAATCACTTCTACAATGAGTTCAGGACAGACCCTATCCTGGGAATAGGTCACTCCCTGCTCCAGATTGGCTAGAATAACCCTGGGAATTAGTTAAAAACCACAAAATAGTTATGCCTTAAAGGAAATTAATGTATGCTGGTTTTCTTTACATTTTCCCTTCCCTTTATCTTTTATTTACAACCATCCTTTCATTACAGACAAGGTCATCTTAAAATTACAAAGATACAAACATATGCTTTGGGGGTTTAGTGCTAACCCTGTACAGTCAATCTTTTTATAGGGAAACCCTAAAATTAAAAAGGATTTTGTCAAGTCCAGAGGCCTTCCCAATGTATTTCCACAGAGCAAAAAGCCTGCTCTGGTGAATGAGCACCATGTTATAGCGAGCAATCATTTGGCAGCATAGGTTATTTTAATGGACACATCACTTTAAACGGAGCCTTCACCATCTGTTCTGCCCTCTAATTACAGATGCAAGAAGAACATAATTCACAATTGCATCATAAAAAAGTAAGATATAAGTGATTTAAATGCATGTGTATGTTCTTTATTCAATGCAGCATGCAGCTGTTATGTTGTTTTCATGTTTCAGACACAAATCAGGATGAAAATGGCTCTGCTTTGATAGAGAGAATTCCCTCACACAGGACATTTTGTGTGCAGCAAGCAAGAATTCGCTAAGGGCAAAATCCCTACTTTTTCACATAAAAACCAAGCTTGGACTCTGTAAAAGGAAGATGGAATTTATATCCCTCAGCCAGTGGCTGCACGGGGCTCTGAGACAGCCTGTTCACAGCTACTCCCCTGGAGCTGTGAGCGATGCTCCACGAGGCTAATCCAGAGGGTAGCCAAGCCCTGGAGGGATTAATCCATCTCTATCTGGGGGTCAGAATGCACACATGTACAGAGAACATATTTTTTCTTTTTTTTCTTTTTTTTTTCTTGTGGGGGGTGTTGCAGCAACATCTTTCTCCCTGCATCATCGTGCCTGCTTCCCAGTTTGGCTTATTTTAATTCCCTGGAGAACATAACCTTGTGTTTGACCTGTAACCCAACATTTCAGCCCCCTTGAGCACCTTGCTGCAGGGCAGGAGTCATGGCAAGGCCCTTTTTCCAGCCCGTTGCACCGGGCTGGGTTTCAGCCTAATAGAAGATTTCACAGTAGCTGCACAGTATATAGCTCAAAAAGAGAAATTGGAGAGTTCCTGCTGAGTAGGAATTCATCCATCAGCAGCAGAAAAAGGCAGGAATATGCAAGCAAATAATCCATTCTTAAACTTAAATGATGCCATAAAATGAAAGAAATGCCAATTATTCTCAAGTGAGTCAAGATAGTTAAAGTGCAACCTTTTATTGGACTAACAAATGGGTTAGAAATGAAGCACACAAGCTTTCAGGATGAAAATGTATTTTCTTCAGGTGTTGGCAGCTTTTAAATTGAGCTATAGTCCAATCCAAGTTTTTCTTAAGGATCAATATGACTCCAGACATTTTATTCTTTCTTCTTTTTTTAGTCTTTTTGATCCAATAAGTTTTCTTTAAAGATGGCCATTATTTTTTATCTACTTATAAAAATATCCAGTTTCAAATGAACAATATTTTATTTTTTCACAGGCCCATAAAATTAGGATGTTTTTCTTTGCAACTTCAACAGGAAAGCTAGTTTTAACAGAACATTATTCTCTATGTAGTACTTCTTAAAATAAAAAAAAACAAAAACCTTTTCATTTCAAGTTGGAGATGGTTTTTTTAGAGCTTTGCTTGTCTTGATACAAGAAGTTAATAATATCTTGATTTAGCTACCCATTTAAATAAGCATCTAACTTTAAACACAGAGCAGTCTTGGATTATTTCAGGCAAACTACTCTGCTCTTAAAGTCAGAAGCATGTTTAAATGTGTATTGTCAATACACGTTACCATCTCAACTTAGTTGACTCCAGAAGATGTTTCCAACTCCCTTCCATCGCTGTGGAGAATAAACTAAAATCCAGAAGACCCTAATAGCTTCTATGGCTTCTCTTCCCAAAATGAGCAGTGAGTGGTCCCACCAGAGTCAGGCTTGATGAAATGACAGAGATTATTGCATAGGGTGAATGTGAGGAATATTTTTGTCTCACCGTCTGTTAAAAATGGGATTCTAATGTTATCACCTTTCTTTGAAATGTCCTGAACTCTGCAATTTTTAAAGAAATTCCACATGAAGCCCTCAAAAGTATCTTTTCATAGCTAGGGTGAGTAAAAAAAAAATGAAATTTTCAAATTCCCATTAGCTATTTTTGTCTTTCCTGTCGCAGTCAGTTTATGAGGTAGTCAAAATATTTCATCATTGAAAATCCCCATCAGAAGTAATTTGCTTTTTCTGTTTTTTTTTTTTTCTTTATCCCCCAGATATTTTCTGTTCCTCATCTGTGTGCTGCAGATGTCAGCTCTGGGAGAACCCACATGTGGTGGGGATCTGGCTGCAGTGAAGGACAGGACACTCCCAGCTCTCCTACACGAGGCGTTGGGCCACTCTCCCCATATGTCATGGTGTTACAACCACTATAGTCAATTCCACTTGATAGCTGAGCATATAATATGAAGTAAAAGAAAATTGGTTAGGTATGTTGGACCTCAGACAGTTAAGCCTTAAATGAAAGTCAGAAAACTTCAAAATCAATGAGACTTTTTACAAGGCAACAATTCAGGGAAAGAGTTCACAGTGCCAAGACAGCTGTGTACTGGGAAGAATCCTAGCTGCTTCTTTGGAATAAAGGATATACTGGAAATAATGCAATCAAGAAACTCCTTAAAATGAAAAATTACAGTAAAACATCCTTAAAATAACAGAAGGCTCTGCCAGCAGTTCCAGGCTTGGTATTGGTAATATGCAAGATGCTGCATTTCTTCTGAGTAAGCTATTACTGTCAATTCCCAAGAAAAAAACATGTATTGACCAGTGTTGGACTTTCCCAGTGTCATAATGTTCAGCCAACATAAACAGTTCTCATCGAGTCATTATTTGTCTCCTTTCCAAGACAGTTTTCCAACGTATGCTAATTTGTTTAGAGAAAAGAATTGTATGGAGGAGGTTGCCTATTTAAGCTCAGTATCAGAAATTTTCCCCAGGCAAACAGAAGGAAAATCTTGATAGCAGAAACTTGCAATGTTTTAAATAGCTCCCATAGAAAGACTGGCTCTGGAAGGGATATCAAAAGGCTATTTTTTGGGCTGAAACGAGCTGGTTTTGACCTGGGTTTGGGATCCCAGCAGGGAGTAGGAGAAAGGAGACACATCTTCATGTTCTTCAGTCTGCTTGTTCATTCTTGGGGGAATCTGTCACAGCCCTAGGGATGCTCTGATCCCAGCCAGCTGGAACGGTCTTACGACAAGTCCTGCCAGCCCCGACTGTGAGAATGTCCTGAGCCTTTTTCAGCCATGCTCTCAGCCCTCCACTTTTCACAGGGCAAGGAAAAGGTGGCACAGACCCAGCTCTGCTAGTTTTATATTGCACAAAGACACCTCTGTGAGTGAGGACTCTTGTTTTGGCTGCAGGGGACCATTTTATTCTGCTTGAAGGAGGGGTCTGCCCAAGTTCTTCAATTTTGCTACTGAAAATTTCTTAAACTGTTGAAAAATAACACAATAATAGCATTTGGAGAGCAGGGAGAGAAGAAGGGGGAAAGCAAGTAAACCCTTCTTATCCTGGCTATGATTTAGGGCTGAGGATCTCTCTGCACATTAGGCAGCACATCCCCACAGGGGTTGTAGAGACAAGTTAGGTGAGGATGAAAGGAAGATCATATCACCAACTTTCTGTACATGCTGCTGTGCAGATCAGATAATCCTGTCATGCTAAAGGATTGCCCCTTCCAAGGGGCTGACTCCAGTTGTGTGGGGGAAATGTGCACCCAGTGAGGCAGGGGTCTCTGCACACCCCCCCAGCGTGACTGAAGAGGTGCACTAAGGCCCCTAAATGATTCACTGCCTCCCCCACCTCGCAGACATAATCTTTACGCTGCTCTAATTCCAGCACCTACTTGGCCCTCAGCCCAGTGAAAGGCTCAACCTCTTTCCAGACCTCAGACACGCATTTACATACACTGCAACGTGTCTGTGTACGTTAGAAGACCTGCTGTATAATTTTAGTGCCTTTCCTTTCAGTGAGGTCATGGAACTATGGGCACCCTGGGAAAAAAAAATAAAATGCTAAGTATAAGGAGATGGAGTCAGATTTTTAAAGATACTTACATAGGTGCCAGCTGGTTTTCTAAGCTGCTTTAGCCCCTAATTTCAGCTGACTTCAAGCAGCTTTGAAAATCAGACTTTAGTAGCCTGAGTTGATTTTGCTGACTGTGAAATAAATCTCAATTGATTTCTGGAAGTGTGAGTGAGCAAAGGACACCCTCAGCAGCCTTTGACTTTAGATGATGCTCAGTGCCCCAGAAATTAGGTCACTCAGTGCTCAGGAGGATCACTGAAAAATGCAGGCACAGAAAGAAGTGAGTAGCGTTTGCTGGGGTGACTTGGGAAAGCAAGAAGTTAGTCCCTGGCCAAATTGGCCAGGACTGTTCCCAGGGGACAGGTTCTGTCCCATCAGAGTCAATTGGACTTTGTCATTGGCTCCTTGGGGTTCGCAGTTTTGCCCAGGACTGTTTTTGCTGCCAGAAATTGTCAAATCCACTGAGTTTTTTTTTTTTCTTTCTATTGAAATGCATAACACTGTGATGGGGTACTCAGTTATAACATTTGCAGAGGACAAAGCTGAGGCCATGAAAGCCTCTTTTCCTGCCTATCCCTCATATCTTAAAGAACTGAATTTATTTTTCAAATACATGATTTCTCATCTTCTGTTTAGTTTCCAGGTCCTAAGGGCTGATAGAACTCAAAACAGCCTGAGAGAACTTGCCTGCCTTTATTTTCTTAGATTTGCTGACAACTTATTAAACAGACACAAACCCCACTCTTTAGGCAGACAAGGCAGCCTTTCAAGTCAGTCCAAGATCACAGGTCAACGAAAAGCCAAGAAACAAACTCGACTAGGCAACAAGGCCTGAAAAACTGAAAATATTGTTACATCAGAAAATGGAAGCAATCATAGTCAGGAGGGACCTTTTCTTGAGGCTTTCTTTCCACATACTTCTGAACATAAAAACAGCTACAGGTGCTCCTAGCTTTTGACTTTTTGCACTGGGGAGATGCCTAGTTCAGATTGAACTAGTCTGACTTAAATACCGAAAGCAATCTAGCATAGATCATAGGCCAGATTATTTTGTTTCTCCACAGCCCTCATGTCTCAAGTCTAACATTTATTTTTCTTCCAAGTGTAGAATTCCCCTTAATACATTTTTAATTAGGTCATTCGTCCTCTGTGGTGTCGTTACCACCAGTCCACCGCAGAGAAGGAAAGGGAAGGGTCAAGCTGGACAAATACGAATGACTTGGGATGTTCTGCTCATTGTTGAAGGAGTGAGTCACTGTACAGGAGGACAGAGACACATCCAAAAGGGCATTCCACAGCCAGAGAGCATAATACCAGACAGAGAATATCCTAAACAGTTGAACTTGGCTATGGCCTACCAAGTTCAAATGTGAACAGAAGTCTCCCCACTCCTAAATTTCCTCCATTGCTGCCTGCAGTGGTAAAGATGCTACTATTTAAAAACTGCCTCCAACGTATGTTTTGATTCTATCTACACTTCCAGGTGAAATACTTATGGTTCTGGTTACAAGACAACAAAGGAACTAATGAATGACCATTTTGCAAGGCAATTGCTTGCAGACACATTCTCACAAGTTTTCTCCAGGAAATTGCCACAGAAAATTCAAGCCTTCTTCCTGGTGTAGATCTTGTGGGAGTATTTAATTTTTTAAGAGGTGGTGGGGTTTTAATTCATACATTTTTCAATTTCTTTCCAAGTTTTTCCGGCCATTTCCAGCTATCCCAAGAGAAGGAGAAGAAAGCCACCACAACAAAGCAGGAAAAAATTACAGCCCACCTCGTTGCTGGAGAAGAGGCACCAGGGCTTGGGTTTCATCTCTCCTCCCTTTGCCCTCTACTACCTCTAGCCTGTCCCACCCCCAGGGGAAGGAAGGTGGTTCTAGCTGCTCGAGGTAATAAAGTAAGGCCTGGGAGGAAATGTTTTCTTTTGGGAAAAAGCAAAATTGTGTGACTGCATTAAAGTCAACACTATTTATCTTCACCTCTTGTCCTACGGGACGACAAAGGGACACAACTGTTAGACCCAACCCCTCTGTGCAGCTGCAATGCAAAGAGGGCAGGGACTGGTACTTTCAAGTGTCAGACCTTTTGTGACCAACTACTAGTTTATGAGGCTGATGTCAAGCATCTCACTCAATGAAGTCTTTGTCCTAGGTGTATAGGGCAGGACAGTGGAAAAACTACCCTGTCTTATATCCCAGGCTCATCCATCTTCTGCTCACCCGGTTGCTCCATTTTTATTTTTTTTTAGGCTACTCGTTGCATTGCTAGTAAGGATTCCCCCCTCCCGGGTTAATGTACTGGAAAATTGCTCTGCATGTTTATGTGGAGGTCCCTTCCAACTGAAAGAGAAAAGGAAAGAGGAAAAAAGACTATTTGGAAAGAAGAATATTTTTCCCACTGAACTCACAGGGCAGACCCCAGCTTGTGGGTTCTGACCCTGATTAAGAGAATTTCAATGACCTGCTAGGAGGTTTATTGTGAAGTTTGGCAGAATGCACTTCCGAATGAAATTTTTTATTATTTATAATCACAAAGGTGGATTTGAATGGTCTACATTCCTCTCCTTCACCAGTCCACTCACTTTGAGACCCTATCTTTACCACAGATCACCTAGATCCAGTTTGCTTCAGTTCTCCTCCAGCTCCTGGACCTCAGCCAGGTTCTCTGTTTTGAACCAGTCCCTGTTGTGTTTTCTTGACTTTTTTTTTCTCTTTTATACATTTAAAACCGGATTGCACAACACAAATTTAACTGCTGCTGACTTTGGACTCAAGGATAGGGCAACACAAGTGACAGCACGATACGAGATAACTTGTAGCTGCCGCTGGATAAAAATAGCCAAAATATACTCCTACAAACAAAAAATTTCCAGGGTTGAGGCTTTTTTTAGCTTAAATTAAACTTCACATGGTCTCTGGGGTTTGAGCTAAGACTAACTTTGGACAGAAGTGAAATACCACAAATGTCACAAACAATGTCCGTAAACAAGCTAAAAATCAATGTTCCTATTTTCCCAGGTCCAGGAATTCAGCTGCTTGCTGTATGTTCATAGATACAGTCATGGACTGAACTTCATTAGTGACTGGGATAAAGCCAGGTACTAAAAGGAACTTCTTGATGCACTGAAAACTTTCAATGCCCATCGTTAGTGATAAGGTGCTTTTCTGTTCCCTTTAAATGGGGGAGTATTTTTTGTCCCTTGCTCACTGACATAAACATAGGAATAAGATACTTCATCTAAGTCTGCCTCCCCAAAGCTCTGGTACCAGGAAAAATATCCACAACTGCTTGTTTATCCTTATATCAGCAATAGTGTCTCCTGCTACCTAAAAACCAACCTCTTTTTAGTTAGTGGGGGGAAAAAAAAGGAGACTTTAGTAAGTAAAAGACCTGTAGAACACCTTTCTCTGGTTACACACAGTTGGAGGAAGGTCTTTCCAGTTCTGGGATTATAGTTCATAAAGTGATGTCATTTCTGGTTATTGATTCCCAAAAGAGAAATTCAAATACAGCTGTGAGGGGGCATTAACTCCTCCTGTACACAATACAGAATTTCCATACATGGGGTTTTTTTGGCCACAAAATCTACCACAGAAGTTAGAGCAAGGCCTTATCCTTTCTATCAGCTTCTGGATACATCTTGGCATTTGCTTTTTCATTACTAAATAAAGACGCAGGCAGGGACCAGGGGCTTGCTCCAGATGTTTATGACTGGCAAGTGTGCCCAGACCAGAGAGTGGACTGAGCCTCACCTCCCAGAGCAAGGGCTTCCACCCTTCCTACTCTCCTTTTTAGGAGTCAAGTGACATCAAACACCTCGTGACCTCAAACCCTGGCCAAAACTGCTGGCATGGTTGACCTGTTTATTTGGGTAAAGCATAAAAGAATTTTGGCAAAACTGACAAACCAGGCTCTGATAAGGGGAAACCTTCAAGTCAAACACAAACATTAATATGAACACCCCTAATCTCCTGGTTTGTCCCCTTCCGTAGGCAAAGGTCAGGAGCATTTGGTCCCCACAGACCCTTAACAAGCAGATGTTACTGTAACATGCCCAGGGAATCAAGCATAAATACGACCCCTGACCCCAGTTGTCAGCTGATCCGCTGAGACTCTTAGAAATATACTCTTAACTTTTATAAATTCCCACTTTTTCCCACCGTCCCACTCCATTCTTTCCCTCCCCTCTCCCTTGTGTCTCCCAGACCCGTAGCTGCTGAGCGGCGCTTGCACAGTTGCTCGTGGCCTGACCCCTCTCTTCACCCGGGTCAAAGGCCCGAGACCCAGGGCAGGGCTCTTTTCTTGCCAAAGGCCAGCTGATGAATCATTCCCAACTTGAAGGGAACAGAGGAGAGGGGAGGAGTTTGTCTCTCAAAAGGCCCTCAAACAACTGTGGCCTATATATCAGCATTTACACTATTCTGACACTCTCAAAAATTCACTTTCATTTCTGGAAACGGCAACAAAAAGTGAAGGGGGAAGGGATGGAGGAGCTGAGAGGCACTCCCTGGACAGCCTCAGGAAATGCAGAGCCTGGTCCTGATGGCAGGAAAGGGGTGTCCCTTTGTCTGAAGGGGGATGCTAACATGAGCATCCTTCATTTCAAAAAATGCTCCTGTTAAATAGTAAAAAGTGGGAGGAAGGAAAAGGGGGTTTCCAAGGAAAGTTTCGGCAAGCTGCACCAGACAGAGCAGGTCCTATCAGACAGGGCAGCTTTGTCCAGAGGTGGGAGCTGTCAGTGTTTCTCTGTACTCAGGGAACAGCCCCTTCTCCTTCCTCTCAAGCCCCATGTGGGGTTCAATTTTTCGCCTGTAACATCCAACCTCTCTTCCTGCCAGATGATCCACTGCAGACCTGCAGAGCTCATCTGCGCAAAAACCTCTCAGTTCTGGACTGTGTCACACTGTCTACCTCAGAGGGACTCTCATTCTAAATGAGCTGCAGGAATCACAAAAACCAAACCCAGACACCTTCCAGCTCCACCGAGACGTTGCTGGGGTTTTCCAGCGTGTCCACCTTGGCACGTGTGACTCAGGCCCACGAGCATCTGGAGACCGCAGGCGGAGGGATGCAGGACGCTCCCGAGATGATGTTTGTTTTTGTTTGATTCCCTTCACCTTTATAAAATCACAGACATTTTTGGCCTCACACCAGGCTTTGATTTGAAGTGGGGATTTCCCTGTGTGGTTCACATTCCCTCTCTGGACACTGTTAAGCAGTAACTGCAGGGGATGACTTTTACCCCTGGCTAACAGGCTGCTTGGGCAGATGGGGCTGTGTTTCCACAGCCTTCCTAGCTGGCCTTTTGCTCACTTCCACCCAAAAATTCGATGGTAAGATCACATGAAATAACATGAGTCTTCCTTTATTAGCACTGAAAATATATAAACTGTTAGTTTCCCTTTGTCAAAACTGGGTCCTAGCCCAAAGAGAAAGAAGGGGAATCTCCCCATCCCCAGTGCAGTCTTGGATTTTTCTCAGCCTCATTTTCTACTTTTCACCTCAAATATGTACCATTATTTTGTCTGCAGCTGTTCTTTTAGAAGTACTTTTTTGTGCAACATGATCACTTTCATAGTTTAGAAATGTTAAAATATCACACAGAGCATTATCCAGGTCTCTTTCCTGCAGAATTTCGGCTGGACATATGTGTGTCAACAAATTCCAAACATTCTCCAACACACATCTGATTGCCTCCTGACTGAGTTATGAATATGGTCTTATTTTGGAAGGTACTTTCTGGAGTAAAATCCTCTTTTTGTCTTCGGTGTCCTTGTTTAGGTGGATGTCGTTACAGTTTCCCAATTCTTCTGGGTAAAATCTGCCATTTACCCCACTCTCTGAACTGGTTTTAATGGTTTACTGGTATCAGTGGCAATATGGGGCTTGATAACAAGAAGTCATCAGATACTATACATCTGTCCCAATCATTTTAAGACAGAAGAGCAAGACTTCATACAAATGACAGAGGTTTTGCCTATTTTATTGATTTTTAAAGGTGTTTTTTTTTTTTTAATTGTGCATGTGTATTAGGGTAGGAAGTTTGAGGATGGATGTGACCTACATGCCTTGGGAAAAGAAAGGAGTTTAAAATTTAAAAATACACATCAGTGTAGCTGGGCAACACATTCTATAAATCACAGTCTTGATTTAATAGTCTATCTAGTGTGGACAAGTAAGAAGCGTGGGTTTGTTCACGCAAAGACATTGCATCCTGGTTCCAGAAAAGTCAGTGAGAATTTTGCCATTAACTTTAAATGAAACTAAGGCTTCACTTCAAAGCTTTTAATCAAAAAGTGTGAGCTAGCATGTTCAAACAATGCCTTCGGATCCTAGTCAAGGCAAAGTCTGAGACTCTGGCAGGAAAGAAAGCTCTTATTCAAAAGCTTTTCATGCAATCTCCTGGTTACAGAGAGATGGCTGCAAGCCCCAGCTCTGACCTCCTGGGCTGCTGGTCCTTCACAGGCTTTTCCCTCAGCAATACCCAGCCTTTAGGTCTGTCCTGCAGTGGCCTTGCAATAAAAGTGCACATCTGCATGAGCCAGCAGCTCAGTTACTGTCATTATTCCTCCTTGGGACACAGAAAAATCTGTTTTCTGCACCACTTTCCAACTTGTGCAAAATTCAGCAGCAAATTTCTTCTCTCTGCCGCAAAGGTTACACTTACTGTGGGTGTCTGCACAAGTACACTCATCTTTATCTGGACTCTTGATGTACAAGCCCTGATGGTTATCCTTGAGATGACCCTATTTTGTCCAGATAGGTGCCTATGCTCATCTGTAAACCATCTAATAGGGATCCCATCATCATGTACTTGATCAGCAAATGATTTATACTTCAAATCTTCACCATTCATTGTAAATAAAGAAATAAAACAAGATTCTAGGGGAGTACAGTAAGTAGACCAAGAGAATATTTGGTCTCAGTGTGGTCAAAAATAATTTGTGTGCATAAACATCAGAAAGAGAATGAAAATCCCAGAGTTCAGTGGACTGGAGGCTATTTTCTGGTAGTCTGACTTTGAAATCTTAGTAGAAATGAATTTTCTCAAGACTCATTATCCCTCCAGGGGCATTTTATCACTTTATAAAATCTTCAGATGGTCCAGTAGCATTTGTTTTCCTGGGACTGGTTTAGTCTGTGCTGGGTCCAGCCCATGATGTAATTTCAAAACTGCATACAAGCCCTAATGGAGAGAGAATCCACAAAAGTACCCACAACATTTCTGTACACATAACTCACAATTTAGATCAAGACAGGAAATGTTTTTTCCATTCCATGTGTAAATATGACATTTTAAAAAAGCTTTCCTATCTCAAGTCAAGACTAAAGGTTAAATATTTTTAGACACCAAAATTCCACACATTCACTAAGGAGAAGAGGATTTAATTTCTCTTCTAAATATTTTTTCAGTTGAATTTTCTTTAACTTAACTTACATAGCAAACAAAACAACAGAGTTTGTTCCAGGCAATGGAAGAAATTTTAGAAAGTATTTAAGTTTCATCAACCCTTTTTTTGGACAATTTAGCATCTCAGGGAAGGAGGACTGTTCATTGGGAGAGGATATGCTGACAAACCTCTGATGGCAAACCTTGTTTGCCTCCACCACAGATATATTTTTTAGGTTCAGAAATACTTCTAAGTACATTTGCTGCTGTGTGCACTTCTCTGAATAGGTATGAGCCTGTGGGGAACTTGTGAAAAACAGGTACATTTGTACTGGGTGACCCCCTGTGCCATGACACAAGGCAGAATGACAGTAAATTTTGGGGAAAAATGTAATTTGTGAGCAGGGCCTGATTCTACAGATCTGCTCCTTCAGACATGTGGTGGTGGAAGGCACAAGTTTGAGGATTGTCCCCAAGTTGGTGGGCAGGGTGCAACAGATCCCCTCCATGTAACAATTTAAAACAGCTGAGATCCAGATCCTGTGGGTTCTCCCCACATCCAAAGTCGGTCTTTGGAAATCAGAATCTTCCCATCAGCGTAATTTCTTACCATTACATGGTTTCAAACTTATTTCTTGCTTTTTTCTCTGTTACTTTTTGCAACACAGTCCCCAAGGTCTGATTTATTTATTTTGCCCAAATCCCCTGCCTAGACCATTTTTATTAACTGAAAAACCATTAAATTAGATTGAACAAAGTTGCTAAGGAATGACAAACCTTTTTTCCTGCAGATTAAATAACACTTATGGGAAAATAAAAGCTGCATGTAATTCAAGTTTCCAAATTTTTGCAGACTTCTGGAGTTTTCTTCCTCCACGTTTACTTACCCTCTTTTAGATTTCTAACCTCAGTTACTAGCACACTACACAAATAGCAGGAGTCAAGGTTGGGGGCAGAAGCCTAACAGGTGAAAGGTTGAATAACTTGAAAGTCAGAAAGTGCACTTTTCAAGGAAGAGGTTTAACAGGTTTGGGACTTCTCAAACACTCACAAGCTGTTTTTCCCTACTTACAGCCAGGTCAGTGCTGACATTACAGCTTTGATGATCACAGGATTTTTCTTTCATTGGCTTTCTACATTGTCTGTCTAATTTTGTCCTTGCCCTTGTAAGCCTTTATCTTTTACTGAGGCATATCACTCTTCTCATTCCTTCCTTTGCTCTTTGTCCTTCCCTTTTTTTTTTTTTGTTTGGTTTTTGGCAGTTGGGGTTTTCCCCCTCTTTTTGCTTTTGCATTTTATAAATGCATGAATGCTAAAAGAGAAAGTATTTGGGGTTATTTAGTATCTGCAATCCTGATGCCGCTGCTTACCTGTGCTGGGAGAAGCTACACTAAGGCAGACCACACTGAATTTTAAAATCTGCTCTGAGTTATTGAAAAAAAAATTCCCCTTAGCTTCATAATTTAGATAGTTTTTGAATCTGATGGCAGTAGAAAAAATAAAGCAAATTTTCCCAGTTTAGATATGTTAACTGTGTGAAAATGCTATAACTTTCTGTCTAAACTAGGAGCTTTTTTGTTCTCTGTATGGCTCTGTCTTTGTTGTTGTGTTTCTTTTTATTTGTTAACAAAATGGGGAAAAAATAATTCCAGCTATAAGGAATAGAGAAAGTTTTAAATTATTTCTGTATCTATTGTAGATACTGCATCTCACCTAGTTAATTGTTCAGGGGTTTTTTATTCAATGTCATGAATTTTAGGAAATTGCACAAAAAATACCTGGATTCAGATGGAGTTAAGGTAGCAGCAGCAAAAATAGAGAAAGTTTCCTGGATGCATGATAAAATTGTGGAAAGCTGATTCCATATGTATCAGCAGGACTGGGGCAAGTATTTTGTCTCCCAAGACCAGGACTATCACCTGTTGAAATCCTTTGCCAGCACGAAGGGAGTGGTGAAGCAGTGGTGACTGAAGACAGATAGATACTGAGGCTGTTGCTTTTGATTCCAAGATATGCAAGGAAAATTTCCGTGTGCAGGCCTCTTTCATTTTGTTTTCCCCCATGGCATGCTCATTGCCTAGCAATCATATTTCAACTCCTGTGAGAAATGGAGAGAGTCTGACCATTGCCACCAGAAGCAAATGGTGTTCAGAGCTAATGACCAAATCAAAAATCTCCTACGTGTGATCCAGAGCTTATTCCCAGGAAGAAACTAGCCAGAGACCAAATGGACACGAGGCCAAGCACACGCTGTGCTTGACCCCTGGAAAACTCTCAGGGAACGTCAAATACGAAGAATGCCGAGCAGCCAGCAGACAGTCACTGGAGCCTCAGCTCCTTGCAGTGAATGCCCACAGGAATTTCAATCCTGCCTTTGCTCAAAAGTTCTGACCCTGTTGCAGGACAGGTGGGTCCCTTCCATCTGAAAGGTGGATGAGCTGCTATGCTGAGAGGGCCTCATGGATCGTGGGGATCACTATCCTGCCCTAGGCTGAAGTCCAACTTGCCATCTGGGAAATCTCAGTGCACTTGAAAAACATAGTTTTTCCCCCCATCAAATTAATTGCTGAAGTTTTCTTTTTACAGTAGCTGGAAAGCAAACATTTGCAGAACAAGGAAACTTCCTTGTGCCACAGAACAGCATTACCACAGAGGAACAGCAGCTTAAGCTGTGCTTCCCCGTGTTCAGGATATGTACTTTGACCATAGGCCATTCATCATGTGTTCAGCTATTGCTGGTGGTTAGACCACAGACATCCAATTGCTCAGAATTAGCTCCATGACATTCTCTGGTTAAGTCAGTGCACATGGCAAAATACATCATATATTTATGGTTAAACTTTAAATGCAACTCCCAAGAAGTCCTTTCAGCAGGACTCCATGGAGCTGTCTCCTGCAGTCAGTCAGCCACCAACTTGTCCTCTGAGAATGGTTTATCCAGTGTCTTTTTTCCTGGTCTGATAGAATTAGAAATGTAAGTACCTGGAACAAGGAGAGGAGTAGGCTCAGGCCTGATGGAAATGTAAGGGCTGAGAGCTGTGATCATGTTACTGGACAGACAGCACTTGTTGTTTTGACCGATCCCGGAGTGGAAAGGCCACATACAGTTAAGTTGCCAAAGGGCCACGTATATTTCAGCTACCTTTGACCCACCAGCAAAGTCAAAGCTGGTCACTGCAAACAGCAGGAGCATCCTTCAAGGCTTTAGGAAACATCTCCATTGCAGTAAAGACAGATGAATATAAAGCTGTGTTTTTATTAACCCTACAAACAAACACTACTGTGGCCATGGGGTATCTCCCAGATGTGCAGAGAAGGCAGTGTACTCACTTCTGAGCCACACAGACCCCTTTGCATTGGCTGCAGTTGGTTCATGAGTAATAATCCCTGTCATAGCAGGGAAACCCTCATCCCAACATCTCTGTACGAAACCACCCCAAGACGCACTCTGTGCTCCAGGAAAACTGGCCTCCAGTCAGATGGCAGACTGTAATTCAGGTTTTCAGTGTAACCACAGTTTGGTGAGGATCTGTGTGTACAATTACAATTGTAAAAACCCACAGTCATCCCCAGCACCCTGTAGGGAAATGAAATACAGCTCCTAGGATAAACTAAGACTGTATGGAGCAAAAAGATAAGGAGAGGGTGTGGGATGAGGCAAGAAGTTTGAACAATACAGGTTTCACTTTCAGTTGATCCTAAAGACCTGATTCAGCTCTGGCAAAGGGAAATACATGCACCCCCCCAAAAAAAATTTCCAAAAAGGGTTATTTGCTTTATTTTTTTTTTAATTGCTTAAATGACTAAAATTATCCCTTATGCTGCAAAGAAGAGAAAAGCCACATGTATTTTCAATTTCACCCAAGTATAAATATTCATTGAGCTGTCTTCTTTCTGTTAAGTGAAATTTCAGGTATGGGAAATTACCTCACCTCACAAAATTCCCTTACTTTCACAACACTAATTGTAAGTAATTACTTGTGCTGTTCCTTTAAGAATAAGAACATTATCAGCCAGCCCACCTCAGGGAATAAATATGCATCTCACTTTGATGAAATTTGCACACAATACAGGTCAGGTAGTTAATGAAGCCATAAACCATGATATGTCTGAGGCACTAAACATCACCTTATTCATTTGGCCTTGGTGTTTAAGAGAGCAAGAGATGTTTATTGCCATGAGACACCCTCCTCGCCTTTAGGATCACCATTCATAGCCAGCTCTTTGTAAATAAACATATAACCTTTGCAATGGTAATTTAAGACTGTGCAGTAAAGAAGATGCAGTGAGTGCATGGAGAGTGGAAGAGAAGATAAAAAACCTCATGAATAAAGTCGAAGGCTGCAGGCTAAGGTGTTTATTAAGTCCCAAGCTGTTTTTTTTCCTCCACTTTTCCTCTCTACTGAAATAAAAACAATGATTGCTATGATGCTCTAAAATTAGAGCACATTTGTCGTTTTTAAAAGCAGCTAACAACTGAACTTCTACTGTGCAACAGCATAATAGGTGTAGAAAATAGATCTGCCCCAGGCCTAGCCTCTTCTGTTGTGTAATCAGCCAGTAAGAAAGCAGGAGATCGGACCAGATAATGCCAGTTTTCCACTTCAGAGTGGCAAAGGTATAAAAGGTATACATTAAAATGCATCAATGAAATGCTGCAGTCCATCAGACTGACTTTCTGGGACAGAGAGAGTTCACTTTCCAGCCATGTCTTTAGCATGTGTCACAAAAAACACCTCTACACTGAAATGAATAAAACCCTGAATCATAAAGAGGCTTTGCATTTCAGCCCCAGGATGTCAAAGTGTTTTGCAAGAAGGCATGAATTAAACCTCCCAGTGTCCTGAAAGGTAGTGAAAGAAGATAACCCTGTCTGGTTTATGGTAAGGAAACCAACACATGGGGCCCTGACCAAGGGCACGTAGCAAGTGTGAGACAGATACTAGATCTGATCTCTGCTCCTGTGCTTACTCCTTCGTTTTCTTACTCTGAAAAATGCTCCAATGGTTTTCTTAAAAATTCTCATAATTCTCATTAATCACTCTCCACTACTTTTACAGCAGAAAAGCTCTCCACGCTCACATGTCTGAGAGGTTCAAAAAGTACTGCAGATCATCTGTTTTACCACCAAATCATGATGAAATCACGTGTCTCTGGGTCTTGCTAAACAGCCTGTAAAGAACATGGATGATCTTTTAACTTCACAAAGAGCACAAATACACACCCCATCATTGCCTTGCCTGAAACAGTGCATACAAACACAGACATGCACAGTTTGTGACCCTTAATTACCTATTGCTATCTGTGAGGGAAGGACTTTCTGATCCATGGAGATGTTCAGCAGTGTGATGGTGTGAATTCTTCACTGCAATCAACTTGTTGAATCACAGCAGCTTTCAAGAAAACTTTATTTCACCCAATTAATTTATTTGTGACAACTTCAAGAAACCTCAAGGCAGATCTACATATCCGTGCTTGGCAAAGGACCCTAAAAAAAGGGTCCTTGAGGAAGACCCAATGGCAAATATCAGGAATAGGATATGACCCCTCTCCCCTGTGTCAATGTACCCTGTGCTCAGAGAGCTCTGTCATCATTGTCACTTCAACAGCTCATGGACCAGAGAATGCCACACCATGGGACAAGGGACTTCTGCAGAAAAATCAATTACTAGTTTGCAACGGGATCACAGAGTAAACAGCTGAGGTATTTTGGTGAATATCATCTCATCCTTTCCAAATATTCACAGGGTTTGGTAGCTCCAGAGGATTTCCACACCCCGCTGCATCCAGAGCAGCCAGAGTCTGTGGGTTAGAGCATGAACCCACCCTGCTGGGACTGGCTGCTAACAAGGAAAGTGCATAGATCCAATAATAAATATGCTATAATGACATAATAAAAGTTTGGGAAATTGCAGGAGTCATGTTTCTCATTCAGAAGCAAACTTAAAATAAACTTGAAAGCCTGCAAACATCACAATTTTTGTCTGATGAAAAAGTCCCGACTGAACAGCCCAGTGAAATGACTTTGCAGAGTATATGAAAGACATACCACAGGCAAATTGAGATACAAAGTTTGAGTTTTTGATCCCAGAGAGAGAGAATAATGTGTCCCTCCATTTATCCATGAACTCTGCAGCTGGCAGGGGCTGAGTTCTGTTAGTAATTACCGTGAACAGATGAGGGAAGATTTTTTTCCCCCCCCTTTTATTTTGACCTGCAGTTAAAGAAAATTTGCTTGTTTTATTTTAGGTTTAAAAATGATGAGGCAGCATCAACCTGTGTTTCACCCCAGAGCTGTTGATTTTCCCCTGTCTTCTCCCCCTCCCTTCCTTTCTTCCTCCCCTCCACCCCCCAGCATCTTAATTTATTTCAGACTATGAGTGTGCAGATTCCCAATTTAGTGGGAACAGTTTGCTGCCAAGGCCCTTCAGGGGCTTTCTCTGCAGTTTATTTTCTTAACTACAAGCTTCAGGTTGTTTTGTGTGTGCGAGTGGTGGGGAAGGAAGGAGGGGACTGCATTCCTTCCTCCAAATTTACAACATGAAAAGTTTGGATTTGCTTTTAGCCAAGTAAGTTTTGTCCTTCCTTGTCCTGCTCTGTATTTCGTTGTTCTCTTCCTTCAGCAAAAACCCAGCTGGCAGCCTCAGTGACTCACAGAGGAAAAGTATTAGACACATTTCTTGCTGAAATGATTATTTGCCTCTGCTCCCTCTTTTTCCCCGTGTGAAATAACCGATCACAGAAGGGTGACAGGGACAGCCCTGGGCTCATGCCTGCTTTTGGGAATATATTTTTTGAGAAGAGCTCCCTTCTTCAAGGTGGGATACCATAAGAGCCCTGCCTGAATTAGTAGGTGGGACCAGAGGTATACCTAAAAGGCACTCTGGAACTGCTCAAACAGCTTTGATTTTAGCAGCAAAACTAGCAAAATCTCAATTTTCTTGAGCACCTGATGTGCCACCAAGCTATTGAACCTATTGACCTCCTTTTTTCCTAATGGGAATTCTGTCAGGGCCAAAAATGATGATGAATTAGCCAGTCAACCAGGACATCTGAAGTACATGGCTGGAGCAAGGGCCTGGTGGCCCAGGCAAAGACCCCCGGTGGCCAGGTGGTCCCCACAGTGTCCCGTGGCAGTGTCCCATGCTGCCAGAGCCTGGCCAGCAGTGGTGGCACCCAGCATGATCACCCCATTAGCCCCAAGGATTTCCCAGGCAGAAACACAAGAGGCCTTGCCTTGCTCCAAGTTTTATAAAATGTTGGTTGCTGTTCAAATGGGAGTAAAGCCAAAAGGATAACAAAAACCAAACCTGTTTCCTGCAAACTGGGAAGCCTGTGTTGTAGCAGCCTGCTGCCTTCCAGCCACGGCACAGCCCTGGAGAGGGACAAGAGGTCCCCTTGGGTGATGGTTCCTGCTCAGAGGAGTTGTTCCCCACTCCAGTGGGCAAAGGAGAAAGCTCACACAGCCTTTTCTCCTTGCATCACCTTCTCCAGAGCCCATCCCCAACAGGAATTATTATTGGATTTGCTCTGTTTCTGGGATCTCCAGAGGCACACCCCTTCCACCCCGTGGAAAATGTGAAAAGTGAAGGAGCCTGTCACAATAACTGATAGAGCTCCAGTGCCAAAAGGGTATCAAACACTCAACCCAAACCCTGATCAATCCTTAGAGGAATACACATATATAATTTCAAGCTGTTGAACAATTGAAAATGAAGAGTAAGCACAGGAAACCCCAGCATTTTATCAACAGTTTTTGAGCAATAATAATAGAAGATTCATTTCATGGAGGAAATTATTTAATCCAAACTATTCACTCAACTCCAAACACAGGACAGCAATATGAGAGGATTATGAAAGTAGCTTTATTTCCACACAAAAAAAAAATAGTCCCAAGCAAGTTTTCTTTAGGGAAAGCAGTTTCCCTCCCATTAGCCCACTTCCTGCAATTCCACAGTGCGATTGTGTGTTGGGAATATACCCAAATTTATTTTTATGCAGATTACAGTGGTCTCATGTTTCCTTAATATAGTTTCATAGCTGATTTCCTTTGCCCATGTTAACCCAAAATTGTTTAACATATGCCTCACAACCAGCCATTGTCAGGCTCAGGTTAGCCTAGGGACTCCTCTTTTTCTGGCTCATTGTACAGGGGAGTAGGGGGTAGAGGTTTTTGCAGGAACTTTCTTCATGCTGTTTCAGCTGATGAGCTTTAAAGCTATATAAAGTATTTTCCACATTCCCAGGGATTTCTACATGGTAGTTTTTTACTTGTCCCTTTCCTCCTTTTGTTCAGTTACCACCTGCTGTTGTCCAGCACTTCAGGTGATTGCAAGGGATCTGCTTTATTCTTTCCATGGTTACAAATAAAGAGTTAAATATAAAAAGGGTTTTCAAAGGACTGATCCAGAAGATATGGGGGGGACTTTCAACATCTGGTCACGGTGCTGGTCCAAGCCATTCCTGGAGGTAGCCCCTACATTTCATAGGATTGTGTGAGGAGTGGGAGAAGTGAACACAAATAGCAGTGAGATGTATCTCCTATGATGAACCACCTCTCCTTCAAGCCCAACAGCATCACCTCTCTCAGACTGTCTGCCACAGGACTATGGCAAGAGACCCTACATGATCTGCTCTCCATCACCTCAGGGGAGGAGCAATAACAGAGGCTGTTTCAGAGGGAAGAGGAGACAGACAGCACATCACACTGAGAAAGGGAAAATTCTAGCCCAGAAGAATGAGGAGACGAGATCAAACAGAGGACAAAAAAAAAAAAAAACCCTCATGTGCCATCTGCAAGTCCTTTGTGGTCAAGTCATGGAACAGTGGGACACAAAACGGGAGATGAGAGAAAGAGATATTTCTGCATTTGTTCCCCTCCTTCTAGCTCAATGTATGTTGGATCAGTTCACCCAGTTTTTCTAACTCAGGGAACAGATGGTGTCATATTTGAATATAAAATGAGTTTTCATTTGCTTTGCCATAAAAAAAAAAAATAACGCAAACAAACAAGAAAAAAAAAGAGCTCACCCAAAAATGATGCTATCGGTTTTTTTTTTACAGACCTGTGGTCTCAGTTACAAGCTGAGCTTATTTCAGTTCCCGGATCTAATTTGTGGTCTATTATGGTCCTTTTATGCCTGCAGATGTACAAAATGAAAAAAAGTCCCTTCTACAAATGGAAATACTTTTCTACTTAGACAATGTTCATGTTTTGGGGAAAAGTGAAAAACTGTTTAACCACATTTGGCAGCAAAATTCCAACTGTACAGGCACAGAGTTTGCTGTTGTTGGTCTGGGCTGTGTAGCTTTGAATTCAATTAGAATTCAAACCCACTCCTCTTTTAAGTTTCTGTTATGTTACTGGAAACAGCTTCTGAAATGAATAGTTTTCTCATGGTTCCTCTTGTCAGGACCTGTGAGAAGGAGTAAGAAAACACAAGAGAGAACTTCTTCCTATGGCAATCCCAAGACAAAAATGAATAAACCAGATTAAAGAGCACAGGATTTATGAGATGGATGTCTGTGGCTTCTGTTCTTCTTTTCTAAGGCAGGAACCTCATCCCTGTAGATTAAACTCTCCAGCTGTATGCCAGTGAGATTTCCTAATGTCGTCATGGGAGTCAGTGGAGTTAGACAGTCATAAAAGTAAGCTCGTGTAGCAACAGAGGAAGCCAACAGGTCAGATGAACAATCAAGACCTTTTTCTGAGTCTATCTGCAGTCTTTCACTTGCATCACTTTTCCCTTGCTATGATGCTTATAAAAGTTTTGGGCTGCTTGCAGGTGCCAAAATATTCTCAGAATAAATTTGCACTGAATTTGAGACAAGCTGACTGAAGACCTCTCCTGAGTCCCTTATTTTCTCAAATTCCACAATTACGATGTTATTGCAAGTAGAGCATTTTTTTCCTCTTTAATTTACACTCTGCTGGCTTACATATTACCCTCCAGCACATCTATAAAAGACCTTGGCTGCTGAGGTGGGGCAGGAATTGAGTGGTTTAGGATTTGGTAAAGGGATTAAGGAGTCTTTCATTTCTAGGTCACTAGTTCAAGACTGTCATGACTGTAGGCTGTCTACTGACCTGTGTTAAATATATTGGTGGATGTCGCTTATTCCCGATCAAAAAATCACCACCACATTTGGCATTGATTTGACTTTATAACAGAGTAGGTTTGGTATGCATTAATCAGAAATGGGAGCATGTTGGAAAGCTCAGATCAGGATGTGAAATCTCCCAAGGTTTGAGAATGGATGTGTTTGGAGTTCTGGTTTGACTTCCCCAAGCGAAAAGTCAAGCAGTGAAATGTGGGTTTCAAATTGTCTAGTAATTTAGAGTTGTTAAGAACCAAGTCCTACTTTTAATTTTAGCTCTGCTGTTTTCTTATGAAAAGCAGTTTCTTTCCCTACTTCCCACCTGTCAAACTGCAGAAAAGCTCACAGTAAAATACATTTTTTCTTATTTAGCTTCCAGAGATCCCTGAAGACAGAAAGAAAGGAAAACACAGAAATTAGGAGATTATTAATCTCTCAGTGGTAAAAGGGAACCATTATCACTTCTGGTATATTTTGGCTAAAAATTGGAAGACATGCCAGAAGTTTGAAGCTTTAAGTTCATCCAAATTAAAAAGAAAAGAACTATTCCCAAACAAATTCAAATATTAGACTTTCAAATAGGTTTTCTGCAACACCTTAGAGGGGAAGGTCCCCTACTTTCTCTTTTTCTCATACAGCCTCACACTCTTCAACAGGCTCTTTGACCTTAATGGGATGCTATTTGCTGATTTGGAGCCTCAGTCCCAGCAGTGAGTTCATAATAAGAGTCAGCTGAAGAAAGGCTCTTTCCCTACCTTCCAACAATTGCACATTTTAAAGCATCAAGCTATGCATTGCTTCTGCCAGCTCTCAGAAAGATGTCAAATTGAGTAAAAATTCAAAAAGCAGAAAGCTCCTTGAAAGCAAACTCAGATAAAGTGTTAAAATGCAGTGTTATCTCTGGTTGGGAGGCAGCTTTCATAAACGGCACCAAAAACAATTAAATTAGAAGATAAATACAACCTGGAAACAGCAGGAGAAATTATGCCGGACATAAATCTGCTTGTGATACTTTTAATTAAAACTGGATGCGATACAGTGCTCAATATGATATTTCCTTCATTCCCGTTCATTATTTGGACTGCATTTGTGTATTCTGCTCCACTGTAGGCCTGCACCATCAAGTCCAAGGAAGTTCAGATGCAGTTAGCCCAAAACAAAGGCTTAAAGGAGGCAGGCAAGCAGAAAATATTGGGGGAAGGGGAAATAAAAAGAAAGGGAAAAAAAAGAAAAAAATGAGGGAGATTCCCAGTTGCTTTTGTAAGCACCTCTCTCAGCCTCCAGGATGCTGTGGTGACCACATGTTCCATACCTGACCATATTTTGGTTTGGGACCTATTAGCTCTGAGGAATTTTCTTCTTTGAAGTCTGAGATTAAGCATAGGCCTGATTTTGCTGCTTTGCCTGAACTACTGCCTCCCCCCACAGTGTTTCTGGGTGCTGTCAATAGGTATTTCTTAATCTCCTCTTGTGACTAGGTGTGTCCAGAAGTTTAGTTTGATCTTTTTCCCTCGTCTCATTGTGGGCTTCAGCCCTTGGTGGACATAAGCAGCCTCTGTTCTTACCCTTGAGCTCAGAGAGAATCCCAAGAGGTGGCAGAGCCTCTCTGCCTGTAGGATGCTGGATGTCCATCAGCCCTTAATCAGCACACTGTCTTCCCACTTAAATATTTTGCCATGTGTCCAGAATAACTTGTTTATCAAACCAGCAGCAACAGAAGGAAGAAAATTGCTTTCTGGTGTTCTAGGGGCAAAGATTTCTATCTGTTTTTTCTACTGTCAGAGTGTCAAAGATTCTGCCATTTTCCAAGTGATCCAGAAACCAAAACAAATCACTCTTTCCCTTCTTTAGGCGTGCTTGACTCCAGGTTTTCTGACAGTGAGTAGTTACACTGGTGTGAGGGAAAGAAAGTAGGAATTCAGAGGTCCTTCCTCACTCCTGAGCTGAATGCTTCAAGCTACAACTTTCCCAGATCTGCTTCTTCAGAAACCATGGCCAGCACTTTCCTTGCTTAATTTTCAGCTTCAAAAAATTACTGTTCCCCATGGAATTGGCTTAGCATGGAAAATTCCCATCCACCCAATTAAAACTGCAGAAGTAACAGTCATATGGATAGCTACAATATTTTACATAGCCCTGGTTCTTTGTTTGCTGAGGTGAATAAGGGAGGGAGTTTGATGCTGCACCTAGTTTTGCCTACCTGATCTACCAGGATCTGTACACCAGCACTGGCTCACCTTGGCCTGGCTGAGGCTTTGCCCTGATGGAAAGGAATGTAGGAATTCAGCAAAGTGGATGGAGATATTTGCAGGTGCCTGGGGAATGGGAAATTTATCTGTTTTCTCAAAGAATCCAGTGACAGGGTAAGTATTTTAGGATTGTGTGGACTGGAGAGAAAGGAAGCCATTTGACTGCTTATGGGAAGCCTATTCCCCTTGTCTGGGATGTCTGTGCTTCAAGAAATGGTATCATCACGGGCTGGGAATATCTGCTTACAACTTTTGAAGGAAATCTTTAGTCATAATCTATCAAAGCTTTAAATGAACACGAAACCAAGGAGACAAAATGAATAACTCACCCTAATGGAATAGCAGATGGTAAGATCTCACAGCACCTCGTGGTAGTGTTCCAGCATCCACTATATAATGTTTCTCTTCCTGAGTGAGGATAGTGCTCATTCTTGTTGTTTAATGTCTACAAGGTCTAGTAGAGACTAAATCATGATAAGAACCACAGACATTTTGGAAAGCCTGAAATTGGATAAGTGTCAGTCACTATCACCTCCATCAACCTTAACTTCCTTAGTCACAATGCAAACAGCTCTACGTAGTTTTATTTCATCATTTACTGAGACGGGGGAAAAAAATATATCCTAAACACTTCTGGACAGCAGCTGTGGGTGGAAAATATATAGGATGGCGAAGCTTGTGAAGTGTGCAAGAAAAATAGGGCTAGTTAAACATGCCTGAAGATTGGGAATCCCAGGGCGTTCATGTGCTTCAGCTCAGAAAAGGGAGGGATGCTGCATTTCACAACAGAAAGCCTTAAAAATAAAATAAAATAAAAATAATTGCTTTGGGGACCCAAGTTAAAATGCAGGTGTTTTGAGGGGAACATAAACATTTTTTCCTAAATGAGGCGTTGAGGGCTGGGAGAAGGGCAGTAAAATTAGTGGAATTACTGCCTGATTTTAACCAGATGATTGCTGCAGTTGGACACCAGCGCGGTTTCATTAGGGACTCTAATTTACAAGCCATTCGCCGCATTCCAGGGGAATGCAGCAACTCCCCCCGCCCCACGCTCCCAAAGAATGCCAGCTCTGAGCTTTATGGCAGCAAAGCCTGACTGCACACTTGCTGGCTCCGGGGCTTGTTTTTTGTCATTCTTGCTATTGTGGCTTGTTGTTTTAAAGGCCAGCTTGGCTGTAGCGCCGTGGCCAAGCTTTTTGGGAAGGGAGAAAGAGTCACAGTGCCTTAACCCGGGCAGGTAGTCCCAGGAATCTGTGTAAATCTCCATTGGCGTGGAAAACATATGGTCCTTCTACTAAAGAGCTGTCCTGATTTATACATAATGTGCAATCAGATATATTACATCATTTTGGCGTTAGATACTAGTATATTCCAGATATAAAGTGACCCTTTTCCTGGCCTTCCATTAGATCCTAAATTGTCATTAAAGTACAGTCCTGAAAGCCTGAAGCAGGTGAGGTTTTGGCCTCATGTGACCTAGCTCAACATAAATTTGTCTGATCTTTATAGAGGCAAATGGCCTAATGAACACTGTGGATAGAGGAGATTTCCATGTAGCCAGCCCTTGGGATCTGGTATTATTTTCAGAGGTATGAGATTTCTGCCTCAACCCACCTGGCAAAGCAGCAATAACTCCTTTTCTCTAGCAAATAACACACAGCCTTCCTTACATTCCTCTCCTTACCCTGCTTAGCCATCTTCTGGACAAACACACAGCATTATAACCTTCCCATGTATCCCTGAGTTTTACTCCTCTGCCCCGTGCAAGTCACCAAAGTCAAAAGAGGGAGATATGAATTCTTTCCCTGTTTCATGGGTTCAGAACCCTCTGTGTAGGGCATTAGCATCCTTTTGACATATCAGTATTTTCTGGTTGTCTCCTATTCCTTCTCACTGTTGCTTTTTTCACTGAATTTCACCTTTTCTATCAAGAGCTGCAAAGGTTCCTTATTTTGTCCAATCACCTTCCTTCCCTGTGCTGCTTTCAATTTTCTTTTACATTTTCAATACACCTGAGTTTCATTTTTCCCAATGACTACTCTCTTAGCTAACCCACTCTCCACTTTTGGTAGGCTCACTGAGGTCCAGCAGCCATGGTTAACGTTTGCCTGCTGTTAATCCTAACCCTCACACCTAAATTATGATTAAAATAGTGAACAGAATCCCAGAGTTGGCAGGGGTTTAGAGTCCGTCACCAAGCAATTATAATATATTAATGTTATATATTGAAACACACAAATGCAGGGAACGAGGTTTCCTTTCAGTTGTAATATTTATCTCCCGCTTTTTGAGGGCAGCCATTCTGGTCTACCACTGCCACTCTGCTCCTGTCACATCTCACAAATTCTGCTGAGTTGGCTCAGATACCTATTTCAATGCAAAACCTCCTATTTAAAACCCCAAAGAGATTTATTAAATATTGTCCTTCCCCTGAGGCAGGAATGAGCTGGCAGAGCAGGGACTGTGGCGACGAGGAGTAACCTCACACATGAGAGAGGAAAAGAGCAAGTCCCCTTGCATTAATTCATTCTTCAGGATCTTGTGTCCTACTTGAGAACCTCTAGTGAAATACTGTGTGGGCCTCGTTTTGATCAAATTCAAATTCACCTGGCCTGCTTGAATGGTTTAAATTCCATCCCTCGAATTGTCCAAGGCAAGGTTGGATGGGGCTTGGAACACCCTGGTCCAGTGGAAGGTGTTTCTGCCCAAGGCAGGGGAGCTGTATCTAGATGAGCTTTAAGGTCCCTTCCAATCTAAAACATTTATGACTCTATGAAATTATTCTTCAGGGGTTTCTCACCTTTTGGGGCTTTTTCAGTTACATAAGGCTTGTGTTTGTGTAGGTAAAACTGAACACCTTAGCTCCCTTCCAAAGACACTTTGATTGAGAAGATGTGTTTTTCAGACTGCCTAAGAACTGTTCTAACTATTTCCTTCAAATATGACTCACAGAGTATTTGGGTAATTTTTTCTGTGCCAAAAAGCATTTGTGAATCAATCCGGCATCCTGTCCATGCCTTTGCTAACCATAAATATTTGCCAACAGCCTATATGATCAATTGGCAGCCCACAGCTCTTTGCAAATGCTTTTCTCAAGGAGTATTTGGAGATCATTATTCTGGTCACTGCCTGAAAGTGAGGGAATCACCTGAGCTGCAGGGTGATGATGTTAGTCCAGAACTGCCTGAAGCTGTAAAGACTGTATGATGACTTGTGGCACGAAGTCAAAGATGAAAAAAGCATTTTCTTTCCAGATTCCATTTTAAAATACTTGTGCTACTATGAATATGCACCAATTTGCAAAATGACTCAGTTTTGCAGGTGCCTGAACTGGTACAGCCTTCCAAACACCAACCATGTGCTTTCACCAAGGGCAGAAGTAACTTCCTCACTTTCTGATAGAAATCTAACCTAAACTGGTAGCTGCTTTTAAATTAAGTAATTTCAGTGCTAGACTTTATTTGCAAAGGTAGATAGGTCTGACCAGATACCTTCCATTTTTCACTTTGTTACCTCTGTAGACTTGCTGGAAATCTTTATGAATGAAAAATATTATTATGATGACTTACTGTGGTATCTTTCCATGCTCTATAGCTCTGAGGTGGCAGAGGCCCTGACACACATCCTGCTGCAGTTTATAAAGCAGTTATTTAGACCATCAGACTATCAGATGAATTGCCATGAAGCCATTTTGATTTCTCTCATCTCACCCTTTGAAAGATAACAGACTTCCTAACTTTGAAGACCTTTTATTTGCTTGGTTGATGCTACAAAGTCAGCATTCACTGCCCCACCAGGGCATTTTCAAATGCTTCCTGACCCAAGTATTTTATTCTTCATTGACTTTCACTGTCATTTAGGCTTCTAAGTCACCTGTTTTATCAGTTTCTAAACCAAAAGAAACTACTCTTTAGGCGTGAAGAATATCCATCAGCTATCTCTGTTAATCAATTTATAACAGTCTCTCTCTACTACTAACAAGGAACAATCTGGCATGAATTATTTTCCATTGCTGTTCAGAGACCTTTCAGGACTTGACTTCTTGTTTTCTTAAGATCACCTTGTATAATTGAGGGCTAAAATGCAGGGCAATTTCTTCAGATCCCTGCCCAGTCTGCTTATCATCATATCATGGATATGTGCAAATTTCATGGAAAAAAAGCTGGACAGAAGAAGCAGCTGAAACTTTTCTAACACCAGAGTGAATCCAGGCAACTTCTGGAGATCAATTTGTTAAATAATCATTCTGAGTGACATACAAAACAAGAAAATAAATACTTCATAAGGCTAGAAATAAAACTTTGAAATTTTGCTCATTGACTGAGGTAAACACTATTCTTTTACATTATAATTCTCAATTATGAATAAAATTCAGTCTTTGTCTTTTTACAAAAAAAAAAAAAAAAAAAAAAAAAAAGAACCATTTTTTCCCTTAGAATTCTTTCAAGAATAAATATATTTGTGGCTGTTTGGACAATATGAAAGCTGCATTGAGAATGTCTTCTACAAGACTGACTGATCTTGAAGAGTTCTTAGGTTAACATCACCTGCTTTATAAAAATGCTATTGACAGAGTTTCAGATAAGGTTAAAAATCAAAGCATCATTACTGATCCACAGTACAGCACAAATCTTACGTCTCTTCATAATTTATATCAGTGTAATTGAAACTAGTGCCCTTTATGGATTTGTTTATTAGATGTATGATTAATAATTAGAGAAGTTGTAAGACTAGAATTAATATATAATGTATGTTTTTATAATGTTAAAATTAACATTATAAGAAAATTGCTTTTGCATAATTCACTAAAAAGTAATGTCCTCACTGACAAAATGCAAAACCTTGTGAGACAGAGAGAGTCAGATGCCTGAGACAGGAGATTGATGCTGGTGGGAAAATCTGCTCCATCTCTGCTGAATGGTCCTGAGGAAGGTGAAGCAGAGCACGGGTGTTGCACTCCAGTGCTCTGCAGTTGAAAGGGGATAAATGACTAATAGCTGTCTCAAAAGGCCAAACAAAGTGTCATAAGCTCCTAAAAGCTCCTAAGATGTGTTTCAGCTTTTTTCCCTATAATTATCTCACTTCTAGGCTAAACTTAACAGGAAACCCACTTGGTTTTGTAAGAAATACTCTTGTTGTTTAAGAATGCAGATGTTGCTGAGACTCAGAAGGAAGTTTATGTCCATTTGGCCAGCTGTCTCCTAACAAGACATCCACAGACTCTTCATTGTACCCTTAAAACTTAATCCAGACAGACAGTGACTTAATTCTAGCTCTTGACACAACTGCACTATATAGAATAAGGCTGAGGCCATAAAGATAATTCTCATTTGAAAGCAAATGCAGCCTGAACCCGAGTTTGGGAGTCTACTGAGTAAACACTACCAAAGGAGAAATAAACACGTTCTCTTGGCCTGAACTACCATAACTCTCTCAGCTGCAAAAAGAAAATACAGCACAAGAGAAAGAGGAATGTTTAGATATGACTTAGAGGACGGAAATTTTCTGTTCATGTTTAGGAGATCTCACAATATCTGACCACAGCCATGTGTGGTAGCTGAACCCTACCCCTTACCCAAAAATATGTTCAGGCAGATGGAGAATGAGATTTCTGGGATTTGATTATCAAGAATAAAACCACAGACCTGGATGAGCTAATGTTGTTCCAGATGCATTATCTTATAATCTCCATGAGAGAGAAGGGAATATTGAATCCTCCTTTAAAGAGGTCTTTCAGCAGGCTTAATCTCCCCATTGCATGAGATGAAATTTCTGCCTAAAACTGGAGGGGATCTTTGCCTGGGTCCCTACCAGAAGAAAAATCAGATGTGAAGAAATAGCAAACAGGGGAATGAATTACAATTTTCTATTCATGCTCTATGGCACAAAGATCCCTGGGTCTTTCCTCTACTCTGTATTGTTCAGAAAATGGACCCAGATTGATGGCCTATTATTTCATTTTTTGTTTATTCTAGCCCCAGACCACCTTTCCTCTTTACCCAAATATCTTTTGTCTTGCATCAAACTATATTTCAGAGCCCAGCCCAAGGAGAACTCTCAAAAAAACCTTCTTGGTACAGTGTCTTCAAACAAAATCCTTATTTAGGCACTCTAACCATTAGCAGAGTGGCTATTTTTGAACAAAATTCCCTTCAGAAATACTTGCAGAATGATTGTGACCCCTTTGAAGCCCCCTTGCTCTCCCTGGGAGGAGTGGCTGCATCGGGTGTGTGACACTGGGCACTTCAGCAGAGCCCAAACTGGGATTTTTGTTTGACCCACGGGCTGCTGAACTCACTGATAAGGTGGTGTTCTCCAAGGAGACATCCAAACCTCCAGGCAGGTCCCCCAGCAATGGCAGGGTCAGATTTTTTTGCCACATACGGTGACCATTAGCTGAAAATGCCAGAGACCAAAGGTCACTGCAGTGCCCTGGCAGTATTTATGTGCTTGAAGAGTACCTGGGTGCCCTTGTGTATCCCAGTGTTACTGCTCCTGTGTAAAACCAAGGATTTGCCTTTTTAAAACAGGGTAGGTTTTCTCTCTCTTGTACATGTCACATACATGCTCTTCCTTCTAAAGACTTATTTTGTGTTTGAAGGAATGTGATGGGGAGCAGAATTCCACTCTCAATAAGCTGTAGGGGGAGAAAGCTGTAAAGCAAAGGATGCTCCTACCATTGTTTCTGCATTGTCAAAAGGTGAAAACCTCAGACAACGAGGAAAAGGGGGAAAAAAAAGAAAAAAATACAAGGAAAAAGAAAAGAGACAGTTTTAAGGGCTTTTAAGATATCTAATGCTCTGGGATCTAAATGGGCAAGGATCCAAGCAGTGTCTTAAAGGGACAAGCACTTTATTATACTTTCTAATTCTTCCAAAGTCTGTCCGTAGGATATATGAGCTGGCTCTAATATGACTACTCTATTCTCATCCTCCAGTGGTATACTCTGGTCTCAGCTCATAAATTGAAAGTGGAAGATCAGTAAATCAGCACGGACTGTTTCAGAGGGACATTGTGAATTTCCACTCAAATCTTCTGGTTTATCTTAAATATTTCATCTTAATGTCACCTTTAGAAAAAAAATCTTTCATTCAAGTAAGTTACAACATCCAGTTCTAAACTGATTATACTCCCCCACTGACCTTCTGCAGAAAGGCTCCCGCAGCAGTACAAATACCATGTTGGCAGCTCTCTGCTACAGCTCAGGAAGGAGAAATTCTGGCATGGTGGAGATCCTTAAAATGTTCCCAAGGCATGTTTTGGTGCACAATTAAGGCAGAAGGAGGTGCACATTGCTGTAACACAGCGTGTTGGCCAAGGCTCCTTTCCATTTCTGTGGGGGAGTCCCCTGTCCTTTCCATCAGCAGGACCAACACACTGGAATTTATTATCATTTACTGGGCCAAACTATTTTGTGTTAGGTCTAAGCAGTCTAAGCAAGGGGAGCTATTTTTTGAGGCAGGAGGGGCTGCAGTAGTGAGAGGATTAAATAATGAGAGACACAGATGAATACTCTCAATGAGTCTCTCCGGTACAGCCTGGCTGAATCTCCTTACAATAATAATAGCAACTTCCTCCCCTGAGGAGGAGCACTTCCCCAAAAGCTTGAAGGAACACCTAGAAGGGAAAGATTTGACTGAAAAATTGTATCATGAAATGCACTATAAGCATAATTCATTCCAACCAATGCCAGTTGTGCTGGGCAATAACCAATGGACCCTGGAAACATATTTTTTTCTGTATTCTTCTAAAATAACATGAGTTGTTACCTGAGAAATATGTGCTGATAAAATTCCTCAGAAAGCTTGCGTTTGTCCTCTTTCTTCCTACCCTGGTCTTATTCTTTTTTTCTTCTGAATGGAGATAATTTGGTTTTTCAGGACTAAATGAAGCTGGGAGTTTCCGTAGCTGCTTATTTATACAGGGCTATACTCCACAATTAATTCACCCTGACAAGAATGATGTTGAGCTTTCTTGCCATATGATCTTGTATTTAAGATCCTGTCAGTTTTGAGGACTCTAAATAAACCTTCTTTTAAATATTTAATACTCTTCAGTGATATATGCCTTCAGGCTCTGAGCCTGGTCCAACCATCAAAACTTAGATTTTTCTATATTTCCCAACACCACAGTCTTCTAATATAAATTAAATTTGCACTCCAAATTCCCTGGTGAATTTCAAGTTGTTTGCTCCTCATTTGCCGTTCCCTTACATCTAGAAAGAAATAAAAATCTACTTGAGTTCCTCCTATAGGACTTCTAAGCTCTTTGTAAAGTAAAGACATCCCATCCCAAAAAATAAATAGTCATAGTAGTTTGTGATAATGTCTCTGATGATTTGCATGATGCTCAGGTTCTCTACGTCTTCCCTCTTTTTTATTAGGGACCTGCATGTGGAATGCTAAAAGAAAATAAAGAAAGGGTGATGTCTCCCTCTACTTCTTGGCCCAGTGATTTCCTCCCCTTTGTGGTGGTGATAACAGGAATAAGAAAAACTACAGGTTCTCCAACACAGAATGGAGATGTTCATGGAGTAAATAGAAATCACTTCACAACACTGACCCTGTGAGGTGTTATGGGAAGTGTAGGGCTCAACCAAATCAGCCAACAACCTGCTACTGGGGACCTCACCCAGGTCACTAAGAGAAGCATAAAGCTCTTGCTTTGAGTGAGCCTGAGGGAGGTTTGGGCCTCTGCCTCCATGGCTGTGCCAAGCAGGTTTCCATTCTGACCACAAGTTCCACAGCAGACCTGGAGAGATTTCCTTCTAATCAAATATATTAAGTAGTCACAGCCTCAAACCAATGCAGATCCTCATTCAGCCTTCTCAGCACTATGGAGAAAAGGGGGTTAAAGGAGTCGGCACATCAGAGGTTTTCTTTTATCCTTCCTCTCCCAGCCAGCAGCCTCAACCATCAACACATGTCTCACAGCACATAAAGACAGGGTCCTTCCCAGATTTATTTGTTCCTCGGTGCTCAAAGTCCTGCAGAACTTGTCCTTTCCTTGTATCTCCCCATTTGCACTTCTGGAAGTGTCACACATGCACACACACCCCTGCTAGAAAGACACACAACAAAAAGCCTGACCCAAGGATCCCAGGATGTGCTCCAAACAGGACCCCAGGCGATTGGGACACCTGTCACATGCTCCAGCCACGATCAATAGCAAAGGCAAAAGAGCAAGAGCCTTCATCAAATGGGAACATAACTAAAACAAACAAAGTGTGTGTCAGGTTCAGTTCAAGAGAGGTTCCTGGAAGCTAACTCATAACAGCTAGGGCAGAAATTCCAGCTCTTTGACAGGAATTGTCCCTAACTCTAAGTGTTTAGACTTCACAGAACTCAGCAAAATTGCCTTTGAGTGTCAGCAGTGAACACTGTATATTCTTCTAGGACTTCACAGTACAACTGTCAGCTGTCTGTTTTCTTTCTGCTGCATGTAGAGTTTATACAGACACTCCCAGAGGAGCCTTTAATTGCATGTCATGACAAGTCTCCCAACCTCTTTGCAGCTCTTCCACTTAACACGTAGTGTAAACTCACCCAATCTCCCTTCACTTTCTCCTTCCCAGATCTCTCTCCTGGAGCTCTGTGGAGGTCTGTGTTGAAGCTTCATTATGATGGAGTGGACCCAGTGGAGAACTCTATAAAAAGCATCCAACCCATTTATCAGGACAGATCTCTTTAGCAAGTCTATATAAACCTCACATGTTGAAGAGCCATAACCTGTGACTCAGGGACAAAACTAAAACCTGAATAACTAAGAGCAACTCTCGGGGCTTTTTCCCAATTTCCTATTCCTACAGGGGTTTTTTTATTGTGCAAGGTAGTCGCTGGATTTTACTAACGACAGCACTGGGCAATCCCAGCAGAGAGACAACACCATTATGGAGAGAGCTATGCAAACACAGAGACTGTCCCTGCCCCAGAGTTCTCATAATATAAATAGTAAAGACAGTGGGAGGGAAAAGAGAAGCACAGAGAGGTGAAACGTGTTGCTCAAGAGGACACGACAGCTCAGTAGTCACCACAGAGTATTGCCTCTCAGGGTGAGTGTTTTTGTAAGAGGTCTGACTTTGCATTTGAAAAAAAATAAGTCAAAGCAATTCTCACGGCAAAGATTGTAAAGTCTGGTTACACTTGTAAAGGGATTCTGTAGAACATCATGCCCCAGTGTGCCATATTATTCCCTTTTTGTGATTCTCAGAACAAATTTCCTCAATTTTCAAGTCTAAAGAGACTTTTTTTTCACTGCTCCTGCCTCAAACCAGTATCCAAAAATTAAGGTGTGATAGTGAAACATTTATATTTAAAGCACTGTATGTTTTCACCAAATTCCTCCCCCACCCATTATGGCCATGGTTTAACTGCACATTTAAGCACATGTTTAACCACACGAGTAGTGCTACACACATCAATGAAACTACCTGCACTTAAAATTAAGCACTTGTTTAAGGGCAAGATATAGAGAGACACATAGTGGGATTTTAAAAACCCCTTGAGCATTCAGTGGGAGTTAGGTGCTTAATGCGCTTAAGAGACATTTGAAAATCCCACTGAGATGGTGTATCTGCAGCTGAATGCCTCTGGAAATCTGTCAGTGATGCTCAGAATGATACAGTGATTGATTGCAGTGACAATTACACCTCTAATGAAGTCCTGATTACACAGAGAATTTACAACAGATATGTCTAAAATTGGTTCAAGGATCGGCTCCTTTTTCTAAAGCACCACTTAGAGCTGGATCCAAAATAGCTCTCGGGTGATGTGTGATTCTGTGAGCGACACGAGCAGCCACTCTCAGAGGGCTCCCAGAGCCAGCCATCCAGCCTGTGGTTCATTTAGGTTTATTATTGGCCAGACTTCTTCTAACCAGGCATTTTTCACCCTATATAGTCAGCAAAGTCCCCAGTCCTCCCTATCCTACCTCACCAAATCCTGCAGCAGAGAAATCTCTACACTCCCTCTTGCTTGTTGATCCTGGATTTATCCCTAAAAGAGGACCCAAAACACCCAGAGTCTGCAGCTCTGACAAAATCAGCACTCACCCAGCAACACATCCAAATGCCCAGGGACACTCAGAAGCTGAACAAACACCTCTAATGAAGTGATATAATTTTTCTAAGCTAATGAGAAGAAGGTGACCTGAGCCCACAGGTATGAACCCTAATGGACAGCAAGCCGAGGAGATAAGCCCCTGCTTTCCACACAAGCTAACAGAGGTCACGCTGGCCAGAGTTTGAATCTTTCTGGCAAGCAGCTCACTGCAGCTCTACACCTGGCTGGGTTTAATTTGTTATTTATGTCAGCTTTGCATATTTGTAAAGTTCAAGGGTTTATTGCCCTGGCCTGACCTTGCCAAGTCAGAGCTCACATGTGGTTCTCTAGTAGCAATTTCTTTCTAATAAACTTTACTTGAAAGAACATGTGTGATAGATTTTGTTGATGATTAAAAAGAATGGGGCTATGTTCATTGTTAGCCAAGCTGGTTTTGAAGTTTTGTTGGAAGTCACCTCTGTGCTCATTTTTTTAAAAAATGTCCCCTTCCCCCTCACCCCGTTATTTTACTGCACACCCTAATTATGTTTCATGTTGAAGCATGTAGTATTGTTTGTGTCTATACAGTAAAGACAATCCCCCCATGTGCTTATTAAGATCATTAAATTAAGAGCATTGTTCAGAATTGGTCTTTAATCAGAGCATGTACAAGCACCAAAACCCCGGGCACACACAGGAGCAGGAAAATGCAAGTCTCTGATGTACAAACATGTAAAAAGCAACTAATACCTGGCATATTCTCTGCCAGACCCAAAGATTATTGCTTCTAATTTGCTTTGTTTTCCCCTATTAGCAAAGGAAACAAATATTTTCTGTCCCTACAGGCTGTGTAACAGGGTGTGATCCTTTCTCCATAGGAAGCAGCACCAAATTCCCTTCGCTTTCAAAGGGCTGAGAAACTCATTCCCTTATGCTCAGGAACAAATATGCCAGTGGTTCCCTGGGAAGCGGAATTTCTAAAACCTGATACTTGACCTTTCTGCAGGGTAGGTGCTCATGTGGCTAAAAGCAGGGTTGTGCCTGTGTTGTTTTACCCCAGCGCTCCACCGCGAGCAGCTGGGTACCATGAAAGCTCCAGCACTGGAGGCATTTTGGGAACTGGACAAACTGCAGCCTTTGTGCTTCTGCCCACAGACCTATGTTTAATCCAGAGCTGCCCATCCTTCTGCCAAGGGCACTTAACGTTGTCCAAGTTTAAGTGTTATTATTGGTAGATTGACAGAAAACACAATTGCATAAATCTCATTTTCTTATAAAACCCAGCTGAAAGTGTTCCAACACTGCTAGTACATCCCCAAATCCTTACTTCTGCTACTTTATTTTCCCACAGCTTGTTATGTTTTCAGCTCAGGACCTAATTCTGGACACAGAACACAAGTTTTCATCTATGTATGACAGCAAATTAACATGTGTTTTTGTGATTCCTGGAAGAGCATGTATGTACAAGTACTTCCCTGAATCAACAGTTTTGACTGTAAATAATTTGAGGCGGGATTGTCATTTATTAAATGTGTTCACAATGATCTGCCTGAGATCCCCAACACTACTGTAAAATGACTAAATAAGTAAATAATAGTGACATCCATGCTCTGACAGCAGCTGTGAGACTCCATTAAATTAAGAGCTCAAGAGGCAATTGCAACTAATAGTCAAAGCAGAGACCAGGAAACTGAATTTCTGGTTGTCACTCATGGAGTAGTGTCAGGATGCCCAAAGCATCAGTTCCTTGCTCCCTCTGTGAACAGGACACTGGATTAAGGAATTGTGAGCCTGGCATAAGCCTTTCCTTTCTTTGCTAAGTGGCAAAAGACACCAGTTTGAATTATGCTTAGAGTGGGTCAGCTGGAAAAAGCTGCAGGGCAATCAGCAATGATCAGTCCTCTGCCAGCTGGTTATAACAGCTCAGCCTTCAAGTCCTGTCTGAGATTTGTTTTCCCACTGCCTGTAAAACAAATCTTGAGTCCTATTGCTTGTCTTCCTTTTTATATGGGGAGATTTTCAGAAGACCCAGGCAATTTTAGCAAACCATAATAGACACACAGGTTTATGTGTAAGTATATACATAAACTTCAAATGTTTCTTTTCCTCCTTTCTTTAGCTTCTCTCTTCCTTTGACACCACTCTTATCTCTAAGTCTGTACACAGTCTTATCATCATATTCACTGTCCATACCTTCCCCATCTCTTTTTTTCCTTCAAATTCTTCCCCCTGAAAACTTCACATCTTTTTAGCTCGAAGTGTACTTTCCTGGCCCAACTAACACCACACATTTTTATTCAGATAATATCTGTTTCTCCTCTTACAGAACTTGTTTATAGTGTTCTCACTTAAAATTCAAAAGATAGTTTGGCAAGAGCACATTTTTGCAAGGAATAACAAAATTAAGGAGATCCAAAGCCAAATACAAAACCCCATGTAGGCAAAGAGGTGCAACCAAGAGTACAGCAAAATTGGAGTTTCCAAAACAAACTGGAAAAGTTTCATCAAAGTCCCAGCCCTTATTCTTAATTGGACACCCTGGTGTTTGAAGGGGCTTGGTGGAAAATAAAACAAATGTGCCTATTGTTCTTAGAATAAGTATTACAATAATAATCATTCTTTAAGCATCGGTAGTGCCTTTCATCTAAGGACCATAAAGCACAGTGCCAACATGAATGAAAACCTCTCAGTGTTCCTATAAACAACACAGGCATTTTAGACCCATTTTTAACAGAGGGGTGAAGCCCAGGTAAGATAATAGCAATTTTGTTTTAACATTTGCTGTTGGTTGCTTAATTCTATGTATATTTAGGCCCTGCAGTATTACTTGATTTTCACAAGTGATAAACATCCCGGGTTTCAATGGCTCTTAGCATGCAGCAGCTCTCAAACTCAAGTCCTGCTTTAGTTGCTTCAAAAGTACCTGCTTATATCTGTCAGAGTCAGACCACACATTTGTGTGCAAGGACTGGAGGAATTTAAGGCTCCCACACCCTTCATCTACCCATGATTTCTATAGTATAGCTAATTTCCTGTGAAGACCTAGGCACAGTCTTCTCCTTCAGCATGAGCAATTCCATTCAATGCCATACTGAACACAGTGAATACAGTTGATTCAGCAGGCTGCGATTTGTACAGGACTGGGTCTCACATATTTCCCTTCTAGTCCTTAGAAGCTCTCAGATGGCTTCACATACTCAGCCAAGGGTTTAAAATATGAAATGTAGCTAAATCCCCACAAACCCTTGTTTTATCAACCTTTGCTATCTCCTCAGTGATTGGTTAAGAAATTTGTAAGCAGCATATCCCAGGCATTGGCTTAATCAGAAGCTTTCAGCCTCACCCCCAGCCAATCCAAGTGCTAAACACAACACTGACCAATTTATTTTTTAACAAGGTTCTCTACTATTGAAACCAGTATGAAGTGCAATTATGGGCTTAACGTTCAACTGTTAAATTATCCTCCCAACATCTTTCCAGGCCACTCTCTTAGCTCTTCAGAAGAATATTTTATTGGAAAGGGTAAATGTATAAAAATCTACTGTTAAAACACTCAACAAATCTCCCCTGTCAGGCCAGTAAACTCTAGTCCACCCACTCTGATCTGAGATTGCTGTTCCTCTGCTCCCCCTTCCCCACCTCCCCTTTCTTTGTTTAAAATATGCTGACCACACAGTGACCTCTCGTAACCCATTGGTCGAAAATTACAACCAGCCACACAAACAAGCAGCTCGAGGTCAGAAAGAGCAGGGTCTGCTAAAAGTTAGTAATCATACATTAATTCCCTGACATAATTAATCAAAATGAACCACCGTTATCTTGCGCGGAACCTTTAACCTATTACAAAGGGGTCAATTTGCAAACCACTTGAGCATGGGAGTTTGGTACAAATAGCATACTCCCTTCATCTGGGATGCCCTAAGTAGGCAAAAATGCCTTTGAAGTCCCAAATCTACTAGATTTAGATATAATTTCATCAATCAAGTTAAAAGGCTGCCTTCTCTCCAAAAAGGATTTCATGTAGATCTGTCATCTAGCTCTGTTCAGTGGGTGACTGAAAATCCATTTGTTAGGCTCTTTTTGTCAGGATGGAGTAGGCTGCAGTTGGCTCTACATGTCAAAATAGCTGAAAGTTTATCAAATTGAAGGCTAAGAGGCATGATTTGTGTTAGAACCTGTGCTGGTCTGGTGAAGGAAGCAGTAAATCTCAGCTTTGTTATGCCAATCAGCTCCAATTCTGGAACTTAATTGTGTTTTCATTTGATATGACTATAATTACATCTATATAATGCACGCAGCTATTCACAGGGAATCAGAAACAGCACTTCACACATTTGTACAGCTACCAGGACCATGCTGCCTTATGATCCTTTATGCTCTCACCCAAGCCAAGTCCCTGTGAAATAGCAGGATCTCCATCTTGGTTAAGCCCCTGAGAAACTTAACCCTGATCTTTCAAGGGATTTTAGTGCTCAGTTCCTTTTCAGATCTGAAATTCCTGCTGAAATCAGCATAAATCAGGCATCTCGTCAGGAATCAGGAGACTAAATACTTCTAGGATTTGGGTTTAAATGGCATGTCCAAGGTCACACAGGAGGAACTTGCAGCAGAGAGGGGAGCAGAATCCAGGTCTCTGAAGTCCACTGAATCAGCCTTCTTCCATCAGCTTTAAGATCCCTGCAGTCCATGGAATCTCCCTGGAGTGTTTTCTAATCCACTTTCATATGCACCAATACAAACACTCATCCGTATGTATATCTAATGTATTTATTTATTGCATGCAAGAATGGATGAGCTGTAGACTTTTAGAAGAATGTCGTCTTATCAGTGATATCATATGTCACACAGGTGAACCCCAAGGGGTTTATGATGTTACCAAATCCCCAAAATAGAATTAATTTTAAGCCATTCACTGAATCTCATTTTCTGTGCCATATAATATATGAGCACAACAAAGGTGTCAAATATATTTTAAATTACTTTATATAAGCATTAGTGCAACAACTGCATTTGGAAAGTATCACACCTACTTAAAAAGTTTCTGGGAAATGTAAAACAAAGTCATTGTTAAGGTCAGTGTTTTAGCAGAGGTCACTTGAACTACAATTCCCAATATGCACATGGAGTTGACATGTCTGGCTTTTAAAACAAAATCACAATTCATCATCTGAACGTCAGATCTGTGGCTTATGAGTTCCTGGTGTCTGAATGATTATGACACTTATAAAGTATATTTTATTATTACAGCCCACTCATTGCCACTCTCCATATGTGAAGTGATGGATATTTTAAATGTAATTCTACTTATTTATATTTATATCTTACTAGTGACAGGTAAAAAGCATCAACAAATCACTGCAATTTTTAACTAGTCAGAGACAAGATTTATTTTTAGTATAGTTAGCATGCACACTGTGGTTATTAGGAAGAATGATTCCCACTCAGAGAATCATTGTTTAGTCATGTTTAATTAAAATAAACAATAAAAAAATAAAAAAGGCAACTTCAAAACATTCAGAAATGTCACAGAAAGGTAAAAGGGACAATGATGGAGGCACATAGCAAGATCAGCCTTTGTGTGCAAAAGGGGGGCCAGACTGTGCTCCCCTCTCTGCCTTGGCTGCTGCAAAGGCTGCTCTGATGTGGAGGTGTCCAGCCAGGAGCCAGGAACTGCACAGGACAGTAACAATTTCCAGTGACCACTGAAAATTCAGAGGATAAAACTGTCTGTAACAAGAAGAGATGAGATTGCCTGCAACAAACTGCTTCTTCAGGCTGCTGCCTTTTGCAGTATCTGGACAACACGTCAGACAAAAAGCTGGAGTTGTTCAGCATGGAGATGAGAAGGTTCTGGGCAGATCTTACTGTGGCCTTCCAGTATTTAAAACAAAGTTAAAAAAAGAGAGGGAGAGTGACTTTGTACACAGACAGACTGGGACAGGACAAGGGGAATGGTTTTAAGCTAAGAGAAGACAGATTTAGATTAGATGTTGGGAAGTTTTTTACTCAGAGAGTGGTGAGACACTGGAACAGGTTTCCCTGAGAAGCTGTGGATGCACCATCCCTGGCAGATGGATTGGACCCAGGTGATCTTTCAAGTCCCTTCCAAACCAAACTCACTCTGTGATTCCATGAAATGGGGGATGCTGTGGTTCTACAGCTCTTCTCCTTCCAGGTCTAAAAACTAAAAATCACAGCTCAACACTCAAAGTGCAAATAGTGCTGAGCCTGCTTCCTCCTCATTTCAAAGACCCTTCTGCACATAAGTTTTGTGAGCACTCCTGCTCACAGCTCAGTGCATTCCTCACAAAAAGGGCAGTGCTGGACATGCACTGAAGGGTGGGATCAAGGGCCATGGTGGGAATGCTGGGCAGCTTTGTGCCACGGGTGCTGACAGACTCTCGGCTATGTAATTGCAGATCTCTCATAAGAAAATAGGGAAAAAATGAAATATCTTTTCCCAGGAAAATTAGTTCTTTGCTCCATGGCCAGTGCCCAAGTATGTGAGCTGAACGGCTCACATTAGACACTTCATAGGGAAATTTTGTAGATTAACAGAAAACTTTGAGGCTTATCTCCACTTCACTCCACTTGACTCCAGCAAGTCACCGCATGCTCTAGTACAAACTACTGAAACCCTCACTTAGCATGTGTGCAAAATGAATATAACTATAATTAATGACCTCCAGGGTCTCTGGTAAAACCATTTAGCATTTGTCAGGCACTTTGTGGGCTTTTGGGTCAAAACAATAAGTGCAAGGTAGTATTAGGAAGAGTTTCATCCCCAAGTTATAATAATATATAATAGCAGGGTCTTCAAGTTACAAATAAAATCAGATTGCAGGAGTGTGTAACATAGAAAATGTGCCTTGACACATCACCCATGCAAGTAGACTTCGGGGTGTGTAACATGTAGATGTTTTCTGGAGCTGGGGTTTTACTCCTGATCCTGCACAGGTAACTTCTGTTGTTGTTAACAGATGGGAAATGAGTGTGAAAACACCAATTGCAGCAACTCACTGACAATGGCTGGTTGCTCTGAGGAGTGGGTTACCTTGACCTTATTCAGTGATGTAACCTGAAGGACAAAGAGTTTGCTGGTAGTTCATTCTGCAAAGCTGTCTGAGCTGCAGAGGCTTGTGAGTCACACTCCAGAGCATCTGCAAGGGAAAACACATTACATTTTCCAGGCCACCAAGACTCCAGCTCAAAGTGGGAAACTCACACATGTTCAATCCATTCCCTCCCCCACACCCCCCGTCTCAATTCCTATGGGACAGGGAGTTTATTAGTTAATACTTGAGCTTAAATCTTCATCTGAGGGAGTGATGAGCATCTAGTCTCTCCTCCCTTCATGCACAGAGATGAAAGTTTCTCTGCTGGCCTGTTCACTCCATCCTCCCCCTTCCTGGAAGAGATGAATCCCTGCTGAAGAAATCTGAAACCTCTGGCCACCCAGCATATCCTTCAGAAATAAAAGCATCTTCTCTGAGAAAATGCATGCATGGAATGGAGCACAATGCAAGGCAAGCTCTGCTTGCACAGAGCTGTAGGAAATGAAAGGTAAAAGCCAAAAAAGCCAAACGGAGTTGTGTTAAGATAACAACAGGACATTGTTTTGATCCCAGGAGATCCTGTGGTTTTTCTTTTTAATAGTGTCACTTAGAGTAACTTATAAGGGAGGCAGGGAAGGTGACACAATTTTATAACTCGGCAGGGGCTTCACACCATGGGACAAGATTCCTATTGTACTGAGGAGTATTGGAAAGAAAAGGGGGAAAAGAAAAAAAAGAGCTTGCAAAGCAGATCTAAAATTACACCTATTCTCAAGGAAGATACAAATCTAGGCCAGAAGGATTGCTCATTACAATGAACTCCTAGGAACTTCTCTAGCAAATGCTTCACAGGTATTTATCAACCTAGCTGAGGGCAGGTGAGTGGGAGCAGGAAAAAAATCCGTCTGCTTTCTCCCTACAAAACCCTCAGCCTAGTTTCCACAATGAATTTGTTTTGCCATTTCCCCTGTTCAAAATTTTTCCAAAAAGCCCCCAGTTAATGGGAAGGGTATGTCAGGGACACGATAGAAAGACAGGAAATTTCAGATGTAACTAATTCTCATGACTTTCCCACACAAGATCATGTTCAGGCAACAGAAACAACCTTTTGCTAAGCAGGACAAAGTAAAAACTGTAGAGAGGGTTTGCAGGGGCTGTCTGTGCTTTCCTCCCAGGGCTGCATCAGTCTCTTGAGGTGCAGCCCCTTTACACTTCTCCTCCTGATCCACATCCCTGCACTTCACATCGTTTACTTCAACCAGTCTCTGCTTGGTGTGTTTTTCTCTTGAGCAACTCCCTTTACCCAGCTGCACCCCACATGGATGCAGGACACTTGTGAAGTTGTTTCTTTATTTCAGAAATGCAAAATCCTGCAGTCAACAGGGTCTTTTCAGTTCTTCTTTCATCTGTCCCACCAGTTGCAACAGCAGTGGACACAATCCATAGAACCAGGGAGCTCTGGGCCACTTGAGGCAGCTGCTGTACCCCATTCAGGTACAGACAAGAGTTTCAGAGCCAGGCATGAACAAATCAGTTGCAAATTTCAATCCACAAAAGTTGGAACAAACCAAAGATGTTACTGTCCTCTTAAAAGTAAAAATAATAAACAGTTAAATCCAAAATCACAGCAAACAGATTCAAAGAGAGAAACAAAATCCAACAAAACTGTGTGGGCATCTTTGATTTTTAAACTATAATACAAATCCATGACAATAATTACAGTGGGATGGCCCGAATGTCTCACTATTATTACTTTGAAGGTCCTCAAAGATCTTTATCTGAGCTAATTTCAGCTATTGGGTACAGAAGTTCTTTTATTCCCTTCCCACTCTGCATCACACAATGCTCTTTTTGGTGTTTCCGTTCACACAGCGGGCACTGATCCCTGCTAGGAGAGGTGTCAAAACTTCTAATAAAATGACTGCTCACGCAGAAAGTCTCACAGCTGAAATTTTGGAGTCGTACAAACTCCCACACAAAGCAGGGCTGTCAGATCAGATTGCAAGGTGTCAGTTTACCCAATTCAAACCTGAGGTTCTATGAAAAAAATGCACAACAACTCCCCCCCTACACACACACACACAAATGGAAAATGTCAATCAAAAGTAATTAATAGTTTTCCTTCCTCTTTCGCACTCCAAAGAATGTCATGAGACAATATTCTGTGAGCTCAAATGACTGATGAATAACATTCACTCAAAAATCACACGCATGGTAAAATATTCACAGGAGTTGTCAGTGGTACCTGAAGACTTGTATTCCAGACACACGACTATCCCAAATTCCTCTGCAGTTTCTGTGCTGAAATGTGCTGCGCAATGTAAGGTTTGGGAGGTGACAGAAAGCGTCAGTACAGATGGGGAGGACAGATGTGGGGTTAAGCCAGATGTGAGGGAAAGAGCTTGGGGGCAGATTTGAGCCTTCAGCACCTCCCATTTACGTCAAGCAACTGTGAATGATCTCATTTCCCAAGTCATCTGGGGCAAAATATGGCTTTGTGTAGAGGAGCCAATATCTATGGGAACTTATAAAAAAAAAAATTGAGCTTAACTAAGACCTGAAGAGCTTTAAACCAAGCTCCTTAAAGTGGAAAGACAGTTCTTTGTTTATCCAGCAGTATCTGGATGAAAGGGCAGTAGTACAGGTTGATGGCTCTTCAGCTTGATATCAGACAGTGCACCAAGTGCTGGAGAGCTGGTTTGTACTTTATTTTCAATATTTGGTTTATACTTTATTTTCAATATTTAGGTATGGGATTTACTCACACACAGATTTACTCACAGGATATAGAGAGACTAACATGACTGTAGCCCCATACTCTTTCTTCCCCATTAGCCCATTAAATCATGTGCCATGTTTGCCTCTACCCATATCCCACATCTCAGATGTGCATCTCTCCTCTCCTCTCTCCTCAGCACAGCCATGGATCCAGTCCATGTTGATGGAAATACATTAGCAGACAAGCAACTGTGAATGTAGGAAAGAAAAAATCCTTCCATTTGCTTAATATTCCTTGCTCTGGAAAGGAATAGCCCTGCTTTGGTGCACCTTTCCCTGTCCTAACCAGGGCTTTTAGGAGACAGACGTCCCTGGCTGTCAAAGTTACCTCTCCAACTGCACATCACCCTCTCATGTGAGTTCTCCCTAACTCCCTTCACTCAAACTGATCTGACTTAGCCAAGAGAGCCCATTAAAACTCTTTTGCAATTTTTTTCTCACCATTTCCAATTCAGTTCCCTGTGTAAAGGCATGATCCTGCAAAGATTTATGTTTAAGCATTACTTACCCAAGTAATCTCCTTAAAGTCAATAGAATGGCAAAGAGGGGTTTCTCAACACAACGTGCTGGGGCCCTTTTTCATGATTATGGGCACTAAATGACTCTACATCATTCCCTTTCACCACATAACACCTGCCTTGTTTTATGCACACATGCCATATATATGTTTTGGACTTTTCCCAAACTTTATTTTTTTTTCCCTCCACAAGTTTTAACCTTTTGCCTGGAATACTTTTGCTACATCCCTAGTCTACTCTGAGTGGTAAGCAGGATACAGGTAGCTCCTCCCAGCCTACTTGCAGGCAATCTAGTGGCAAGAGGACCACTGCTCTGGGTATCTTTAAAGCACCAGGTCTGTAAGTCGTTGCTGCTGTTGTAACCCCATAAAGCTCTTTTCTTTTGTTCTCTTCTTGAGACTGGTTCCTAGTACCCTTCAGACATTTTATTGATCTTTCTCCCCCTCTAGCTCATACATGCTAATTGTACCTCTGTAGCAAAACAATCTTATTATCATGTTAATTAGTGGGAGGGTTGTTGAGGGTTTCCAGTTCATTACCTGCTAATTTCAAGATAAATGAATCCACAGGTTACTAAGTAAATAAGGTCACCTATCAAGTACTTGTAAACGTGTTTGTAAACAAGGAGGGGAGATGGGGAGCGAGAGAAAGGGAAGCACGTTTAGCGTGGATGGTGGGAAGTAGCTTTGGATACGGATTTGGCATCCCATGCTGGGGTGACTCCATTTCCCTTGAACTCATTTGTAATGGAAAGCGAATGTTTGCTGTCCACCTGGTTCCCCAGTGGGACGTTTCCTCCTGCAACTACTTTGTGAGCTCAAAGGGCTCTTTGTGAGCAGATTACTCACTCGGAGGTTTGGTTGATTGTTGCTGCCTTTTGTGGTGAGAGCCAGGAGTGAGGACATGCACTAGGAAATACAGCACCAAAGGGGGAAGAAAAAAGCATGGTAGCGTGAGTCACAGAAACCTCCCCCTCCACATGGCTCAGGGTTATTCATATTGCCTTTATACACAGGGCACCAGCACAAAGGAATTCATGGGAGAGGGGAAATAAACAGTCAGATCCTCTGCTGGGGTAAAGTGACATGGGGCTTTGAAATCTGTGCCTTTCCACCACACCCCAAATCTCCAGGAAAATTACTCTCCAAGAGGGGCAAGTGGATGAAAGGACCATGTAGAAAAGCATATCTGAAGCATGGGGATTGTAGAGGTAATGTATCAGGGGTCAAAATGAAAAGTGATACTGAGCAGGATCCCCTGGGCTCTGTCCTTGGACCGTGTTCGTTAAAGTCAGTGAAATAAAGAATATGTGTATTAACTGTTCAGAGCACACGGGGCTGGGGAGGGCAGCAAGCTCACTGGAAAGAAGGAGAGAAATTCAAAGAGTTATTGATAAACTGGAGGGGCAGGGGGGGGAACAGTGGGCCAGTCCCTGTGGGCAATTTCAGAGTCCAGGTCTGAGCAGACATAAGGTACACGAATACAGAGTGAGCCAAGGAAAGCGGTGATTCCCCATTAGAGTTTGTGAGGAGTTGAGCAGATCCCAAGTTAAAGAGAAGGGAACACTGTAATGGTGCTGTGGACAAAGCAAAAGTGACTTTAGCACTTTTTAGCAAAAGTGACTTTAGGACTGCCAGCCTTGGTGCACTGGGATCCAGCAGATTCCCATCAAAACCACCTCAAGTCCTTCTTATTTTGTATTGAAGTGAGAATTCACCAGCAAACCCCATTTTCTGGCTGTCGTGATCCTGGATTCAGCTTTCTACTTGACCAAAGTCCAAGTCTGTTTCAGAGTCTTGCAATGGTTCACAAAACCTCCAAGGATTGCCCAGTGGGTTAGACCTGAGGGGACAGGAGATCTGGGAAAATTGCAGTGACTAATTTATCTGGCCCATCCCACCTTTTTCTCCAAGGGAGATATCTGCAAACACTGTTTGTCAGATTTGATTCAAATTCCATGTAAGAGATACACTTGTGGTAAATTTCCTTTTCCCTAGTTGCCTTTAAAATTTGTTATTTGTGCCAGGAGCTCTGCCATTTGAGTCACCTGATCTTCTTCCACCAGCTGGGTGAGCATATAGCAACTTGTATCATCAGCTTCCAAAGGCAAATGATCATGAAAAACAAATTTAAAGTTGCTTTCTGCGAGCATGCAAGATAGAAATAACCATATGAATGTTTGCTAAAAACAAGTGCAAAAGCACCACAAAAACAGTCCAGGCAAATCCTTTTCGTCTTCTTTTTTTTTCTTTTTCTCCCCTCCATTGTATTTGGAGAGCTAAGGATTTTTCTACTTTACACAAATTAGAAAGTAGAAATAGTATTTTTTCTTTTTTGAGCAGTGGTTCATATCAAATGCCTGTGAAACACAGCAAGCCCTTCTCTGAACTCTGAATTGCTTGCACATTTATTTAGATACCAGGAACTTAAGGATTTCAAATTTCAAGAACAGCAGTTATGAGGAATATTCAGCATGATCTTATTATTTTAACTAAGCAGCTAAAACATATGCATGAAACATAATCAAAGGAGGTTCTATGTATGTGTTTATTTCGTTTTCACCTGCTTCACACAGGATCAGAACAGACTTTGCCAAAAGATGCCTTCTGTGTTCATTTTTTTAGTGTGCTCGGGAATTTTGGAGTTGTTTTTCTGTGGTTAACTGCATGATTAACCCAATGTTTATTAAAATAGGCTGAAATGCTTGTATCATCTGGTTTTGGCTTCCCTTTCAGAACACCTTTAAAGTTTCTGACTGTGTAAAATGTAGATACTCCAGAGGCATCTGGTTTAACAGTCCAACTGGCTTCTGAAACACTGAATTCTCCCTTCTTCTTATTTTTAATTAAGATAATAAATTGGTCTTAAATTATCCCTGAAATCAGACCAGTGTTGATTACAATGGGTTTCATGCTGTGACAGCTCAAGATGATGTTATTTTTATTCCTTTTCAACGAGATCTTAATCTCTCCCTGCGTGTAAACAAATTGTCACAGTAACCTTGTTCTTTAATCTCCCAGCTGAAGACCTTTAAAGCATTGGGAGATAACAGATCTAACCGAGATTTCATCAGCTTTCAGGCTTTTACAGATATGCCGCATGCCTCTCCCACTGCTGCAGTCTTTAAATGTTGAAGGAGAGAAGTGCACATTACACTCAAAAGCTTTCCTTAAACGTTTGAAAATAGTATCCGCCTAGCAACACGCGATCCGGGGCTCAAATCCACAGACAAAATTTGGATGCAGGCACAGCAAGCCAAATTGCTACCTGTTGTAGCTAGTGCAGAACTTTCCCACTGCCTCCCTGTATCGCTGTGGCTCACACCAGCCAACCTTGCTAAAAAGGTCAGCGCATTTTAATGCTCACAGGAGCATTGGATGTCAGGAAGAAACACCAGCTTGCTCTTCTTAATCTCCTCCTAGCAAAGGAAAGCAATTTCAAGGGGCAGTTGATAAAAAAGAGGAGTGAAAAGACCAGAGGTAACTTGCTCATTTTTTTTTTTCCTCCCTCCACCTGCTTTGCAAATATGAACTAATTTATCTTCTAAAGCAACAGATACATAATTATACCCAGTCAGCTCTTACAAATGGGGTAAAAGAGGCAACAGGCAGCAAAGTTATTTGCCTAAGGCCCTGCAGCCTGTCTGGCAGGCAGAGAGCAATTGCCCACCCTGGGGAATCCAAATCTTCAGCCTTGCTGCTTTCCCCTGAGTTCTTTGGGGCAGACTCCCAGCTTCAGCCAGCCTTGACTACTGGTTTTCTGCTAAGTTCCCAAAACTCTTCCTTCCACGGGCACATGGCTGGGATAATGCCACCAACTCCACATGTGAATACTTCTTTAAAAAGTAATGTCAACAGTCTGTATGTCAGGCTATTTCAGTGCATTCAGATGAGCATTTTTCATGTTTGGGGGCATGTAAGCATCATTATTCATAGTGGTAGGACTGGGAATACTCAATAGCATCCATAAACCTGGTGTGCATTTCCTTACAGGTGAACATTATTGGTGAGTAGACATATGGGTACATTTTCCAAACACTATACAGGAGCCACTGCACACACACAAAAAATCTGTTCCTGTTAAAATAGCTTTTGCCCAGGCATCTATTGATGTTTGGAAAATGTGCTCCATTTATTTACTGGCATGCCAGTTATTTGTCTATATAACAATGTTTTCTGTCAAGTCAAAAAATTTACTGTTCCTGTATTTTAAATTCTTTCATTGACAATTCAGCCAAAACTGCTCTGACAGAAAGGCTTCTCTGCAAAAAACAGAGATATCTGCATCATGTTTGCAATAATGTTGTCCCAGATTTACTACTGACTTCCATTTGTTTTAATATCCTTCCACATCAAATTTAAAAGCACTTCATATATTTCAGAGTATTTTAAAGTTCTAACAGATATGTGTTACCAACATATAAGTATTTATTTATAAGTATATAAATAAACATATATACATAAATAGATTTATAATGTAAATTAGGTTTTATTTATTAACATTACCATCAACTGAGAACTATTTATTTACTTCTGAATGTTTGGCATCCTGAGAAATCTGAGTAAATAAGCAACTTTCTGAAGGAAAAGAGGCAAAACTCAGGTAAGGAATCTTAAGTTAATAAAGCATATTAGGCCCAAAAATAACAAAATGAGGCAACAGTAACAGCAAAAAATAATCAAGTTTCTCCATATAAAATCATTCTGCAAATATCTCTCAGGTTTGTCAAACTAATGATCAAGAGAAGAAAGAACCACAAAAAAATTAATCTGAGGATCCAAAAAATTGCACTCAATACATTTTAAACACGTGCTTTTTGTTCAGAGGGATTTTTTTTTTTATTCTGAAATTCCTTTATTTTTATTAGCTTCTACAATTTAAAATGTAAGTAAATGGATATAATCATCTCAGGAATGCTTCCATGGAATCACTTACATGTCGTTTTCTGAAAATATTTTAAGTAGAACATATTTACTTATTTATTTGTCAGGAAGATGATAAAGTGGCCACATGCAGAATGGATTTCGGGCATACTTACTAATGAAGTTTGAAAGTAACGTGAGGGCAAAAATCATTCCTCCCTGTTTTTATATTTCACAAATTTCAGTAGGTTTAAAAAAAAAAAGATGAAATCCACATTGCTACGGCTGAGAGAGGTGTGATTGCTCCAGAGGGACGTTGTTCCTGTGACTGTGAACCTCTGAGAACGTGCCAAACTCGAGTCCTGAACCTCCCCTTATCTCCACCCTCTCCAGTGACCAGAGGAGGGACAGCCAAAAGCAGAGCCTGCTCCATGTGAAGCCAGCTCTGACAGCTCTAAGAAAAGATTACCCCGTTGTCCTAGAGCAAACTCCACCTCCCTCAGCTGCTTTGCTGTGGGTAATTCCTACCTGTCCTAGGCACCTGGAAGAGTACTTGGGCTACTGGTGTTATCACGTGGGTTTGCCTCATCACTTCTCTCCTGACAACATCCACAGGTTGCAGTGCAAGGTAACAAAAATACAGTTTTCCCCTCTCCTCTGAAAGTGCCTCCCATCATTTCTCATTTTACTCTTTCCAGAAAGAAGAGCTCCCTGGTAAAACATCACTAAAATTGAACAGTGGTTTTAAGAGCTAAAGGGAAGGCTTCAAATGTAAATACCAGTGAGAGTCTCTGTTTCAGTTTCTGCAGCTGCAGTTCAAGTCTATATACTCAGTACCAACTATTTCTCATTCTAGCACGGGCTAGCAAAATACCACAGCCTGAACTAAGCATAACTTGTCTTGCAACTTCTGTAAGAGTGAAGATCAATTTTCTCCCTGAGCAACAGACTAATTCATCAGCAGAGACTAAGACGTGGCAAGAACAAATAGCAGAGAGCAGAGAAGAGAAACAGAGAGAAAGGAAAAGAAGATACTGGAGGGAAAATGAAGACAAAGTAATTTGCTAACTAATGTGACTCGATGGAGCCCCCAGTTCTGTGTCCCCTGGAAGGGAGGCAGCTACACCTGTGTGCAGCCCCACGTTACTATTTGCACAGCATAAACCCCAGAGGTAGAGTAAGTGCCTACCAGAGGCTGGCTGCAGTGCCAGGAATTGGGATCTGTCATTCACTAAACCCTTGGCATTGCTTTGCCTTCCTCATATAAACACATTCTTCTCTCTCATCAGTGTATTTTGAGCCCTCTGAAATGAGGAGAGCTGAATTTTTCCATCCACCATGCTGAACTGACTTTCCCCGTGGTGCTGCCAACACAATTTTAAAGCAGATAGTGTAGATGATTACTTAAGTGAATTTACACATGATGGCAAATAACTATGCTTAATAAAACTGAGAGAGCCTTAATGATTTCATTTTGGTGATTTAATTTATAAAAGAAAAGCTTAATCATTTAATAGCATCATTAAGAAAACACCACAGGAAGTTTAGAAATAAAGAATCATCCATATCTCCTGAGAAATGAGTTTTCTTCTAACATTCCGCTCATGACAAAATAAAACGGAAAGCTTACAGCTTCCTAAATAATTGCACTTGAAATATAAGCAATCCCTAAAGAATCCATTCAGCCTCATCTTCTGCAGCACAGAAGAATTGCATTTCTGTTCACCACAGTGTGAAAGTGGCTTCACAAGTAAAAGGCACCATCGGTGATGGGATCCCTTGTATTTTTTTTTTTGTTAAAGACTGCCTTGTGAACAAAATGAAAATGTCAGAGCAATTAAAATTGTTTGTTTCAAAAGCAGTAGTTTAAAATAAAATCATATTCTGCCACCCCATTTGACAATGGGAGCATCCCTTACCAGCACATGCACTCTGTGTGTCTGTGCATACTTGTGCACACACAAGTGTTCCCGAGCTCCATGTGGAAATCTCCAAGGACTGGATTAACCAAGAGTTTGCATTGGGGTAATGGAAAATATGACCTCATTAGCACCAGGTTTGTCATTTGCTCCATAATACAAAAGTAAATTACAATGTATTAATGCAGTTAGTGTTGTTTTTAATGTGCACTGGGATACAATAAAAGTTTTTATTGGGGAAGTGTGATGGCATGTTTTCACTATGGCATTAGCGTTGGTCTTCTGATAGGGCGGCCAGTCATATTACCCAGTGGAACACTCCTATAATGATGCAGTAAAATTTGACTCTGATATAGTAAAATCTGTTTATGGTAAAGCTGCTTTTTCACACAATTGGGTTGGGGCAGGGAGCAGAGAGGAGGAAGCTAAAAGAATTATTTTCTAACTGTATTTTCATAGAAAGTGCTCAAAGCCAAACAAACAGATATTCCTAGGCTTCAGACCTGTCCAAAGGAATTACCATGCCATACTGTCTGTTTTCCTTTGCCTAGCTCCTTCTCTTCTTCAATTCATCCATAGGTTTGTGATCCAGCAGCTGCCATAAATTAGTGCCCACATCTTGGTGAAGGAGCCTAAACAGGAGCATTGAAATTTAACACACTTTTAATAGGCTTGTCGTGGAGTTTTGCATGTACAACCTGGCCCATGTAAAACAAACTCAGGCACATTCATGGCTTCAGAGCAGGAAGGCAATGGTGGAGAGCAGGGGTGGGGTGGGATCCTGTCCCTGCTGAGTACAGAGCTTGCTTGTGTGTGCAACCTGCCCCCTCCTGCCCCCTGCTCCTTTATTGTGTTACCAAGAACAGGTTTGTGCTACTAATGAAGGTTTGCAGGTGCTACGTTCGAGCCAAGATTCTGTCTTTCATTTCTAACTGCACAAAGAGTGTTCCATGCATTTAAACTCATTTTCATTAGGTTTAAGGCCTGGCTACCAATGGCCAGCTCGTTGTCATGCCCCAACCAGGCTGCAAATAACACCAGTCAAGGTTGTCAGTCCAGCTGCCCACCCCAGCAAACCATGGTCCACAATTCCTTGATTTCCAAACTCTTGGTTCTCAGCTTGTTTCAAAACCAAGGCTGAACCTGGGTTTCTGTAGCAGTAGCTCAGTACAGGCTGAGCCTGGGCTAAGGTGCTACCCTGCAGCATGGCTGATGGGTGGTGTCCCCTCAGAGCCCTAGAAAACAAGGTTCACTGATGATGGGACATGTGCAGCAGTTGCTATCCAGAGTGGAAAATATCATGGGGATAAAAAGGGCCTCATTGCAGCAGCAGTGGTCACTGTCCCCATCCCTCCCTGAAAAAGCAGCAAGAGATTCAAGCCAGCAGCCCAGTTCCCATTCATTGCCACTCTGCTCCTTCTCCTTTCCCCTGCCCTCAACCAGACCCAACATTTCATTTGTGAGAAAACCAGCCTGGATTTTGCTTTTGTTTCTGAGGTGTCTTGAACTGGGTTGAATATCCCTTTGGAAGGATAGATGAAAATAAAAGCGGGAAAGGAATATTTGCTAGGACAAAGCTGTGAGAGGCATTCATTAAAATAAAAAGATATCCATAAAGTCATGAATAAGGCTTTGTAATGAATGGACCCAACTAGCCTGTGTCTGTGGCTCTCTCACTAGACTAGTGACAGTAGTTGAAAGTTATTTATTTGTTTGTAATATACTTTTCCACCGAAACACTTTAGTAATAAAGAGACATGAGGGGAGACACATTAGAAAGTGTGCCATACATCAAAATGAAAAGTACCACATAAGCTACATGATAAACGTAGGATAAAATGTACTTTGTTTTCCACAAGACAAAGCAATAAGGAAAATGCTGTGTCTGGAGTAATTCTGAGCTTGGAACTTCTGCTGGTTATTTATTTTTATTAAGCAAATACACAGCCCTGTAAATGTACCTGTAACTAAAAAAGAGCAGCACACAGTCCCAGGTCTGAGAAGTTCACAGCCCATAATGGAGAAGACACGACAAAAGCCGACAATTCAGGGAAGCACCGAGATATTTTCGGTGAGAACAAGCAGAATTTATAAAAGAAGAAAATAATACAGCTCTTGAAACTCCACATAATCATTAACAGGTATAAACATATCTCCTCTCCTTTCCATTTATTGATTTACTCCCCGGTGGCATATTGTCTAAATCCTGCACGGCGAGTCCCGAGGCAAGGACAGCCTTTGTGTTATTTGTACAGTGCTTAGCACCGCTGGGCCCCGGTCTTTCACGGGGTCTTTTCCATTTCTTTTTCCACCATAGCTAATATAATGAGCAGATCTGAGGATGAGAGAGAGGGAAGAAAAGCATCTGCAAGACAAGAGTCAACAGAATCTGTGAGTGACACCAGAGGATTCTGATTGTGAAGAGAGGAGGAACAGAGAGTTAAAGCTGGGGCAGAGACAGTGGTTACCTGCTTTTCTTACTTATTTACTTATGAGCTCTTGCCGTCTTACTTGAAAATGCACAAGGAGACAAGGAAAAAAAAGTTATTTTGACTTACAAAAGCGTGGAAAGGTCATTAGGAAGACTTGAGAACCAATAAAGCTCTTTAAATCCTTCCTACTTGTCATGCATAGAGCAAAGCTTACAGGAAAGCTGCAGCTAAGAAAATTACAAATGGTAATGCTATTATTTGGCATATAGTTGCCAAAGGCATTCAATATAAAGATTTTACAGAGGTGTCAACTGATATATAGCAAACACACAAACAGTCTCCAGCTCTGTAACATATGCAAGGAGAGCTGAGACTAAATATTAAGCATATGAATTATATATTCTTGCAATGCGAGGCTGAGAAAATGCTTGCTGTGCACCATAGTTAAAATGAGCAATAAATACCAGGGTTAATGCTGGCAATGTCTTGTTGGGGAAGGTTTCTCTAAGCCCCCCTCTCCCAAGTTTGAGTTTGAAACCATTTTCTGCTGTGTTGGATAATGAAGTGATTAGACTGCTCCTTTCTGAGACTGTTACATATTTAAAACAGGTTCCACCGCTGCCTCATTTTAAACATCAGAACCTGTTTTGGGCGCCAGAAATGTGAAACATGAACATCAATAGCTTTCTCCTGCCAAGATAAGAGCTTGCTGCAGAGGCCAAACATATGTCTCTCCTTCTTTCCCTGAGGAGGTTTCTGGATAAGGAAGAGGTGTGTCGGTACCTGTGCTGCTTAAAATGACTCAGACACATATGGGCCTTTTGTAAACTTCCCTTTGCTCCTTCTCTGTGGGGCAGCAAGAGGTTTCACTGTCAAAGTTGTTGCCATCGGGGTTTGAAAGGCCAGGTCTGCCTGAGAGTGGCCTCCCCAGCAAAAGTGGCTTTAACTGCCAGGGTCTGAAGGCCTCGGTAGGTGCCAGCCCTTATGGAGGCAGCAGTGTGGGCTGCTTTGCTTCCTCGGGAAGGGTCATCCCAAGGCTTCCACACTGAAAGGAGCAGCAGCACTGTCATTATGAAACACTCTGTGCTTCATCGGTACCTGCCTTGGCACCAGCAAAATTCAGGTGAGGGAGCGAACGTGAAGCGCTGCTGCGTCCCAAACAAAAGCTCTCACAGCGGGCCAGGAAAATCAGGATCTTGCTTTGCACAGCAGTCAAGGCAAGGCCTTTGCCACCTCTGAGGTGCTGGAAGTGCTGCGGTGCCTGATGCGCTGGGCCAGCGCCCGCACGGACACGTCGTGCAAGCGGGACAAGGCACAGCTTTGTGTTCAGCAACCTTGCCCAAAAGGCAAATTAGTTCTTGCAGCTCAGGTTTAATGAACAAAAAGTGCTCGTAGTAACCAGACTCTTGCCTTCCTCAAACAAGGTGGGGTAGTGTCAGGGCAAACCCAGCTGGGGACCTGGAGAAAGATTTTCCTCATGTTTTGCTCTGCTTGACTGACTCTGTGCAACCTAATGTAGATGTGAGCCACCCTGGCTGCCTTCCCTGCTGTCTCTGCAGAGAGGAGAGACACCTGAGACAGCCTCTCTGCCACTGGACTGGGATGTGTGCCCTCCCACAGTGACTGCCACTGTGTTTTCCTCCTCTCGGGCGCAGAAAGCATCAGTTTCATGTCATGCCCTCACGGGACAAGAGTGACACAACTTAGCAGCTCCCCACCTCAGGCTGCTGGCTCCCGGCCCTGGTACACTATCTAGAGACAGAATTGCAACCCTCAACTGGTGTTTCCCAGCCAAGCCTGCAGCTGAGATTCCTCCTGATCCATTCCAGTTTACCACAGTGTGTGGAGAGCTCTGCCCTTTCCAGAGCCATCTCTGCATTCTAGGCACTTGCACATGCCTTGAAAGCGCAGCCCAAAAAAACCACAAGAAAATATGTCAGACAAACCAAAGCACTCCGTCTGAGTGGAAAAAAGTGTCAGTATTTAATTTTTACTTCTTAAAACATATGTCATCAAAATCAGCACTTCATCAGGCCACCCTTACTGTGGGGACTCATGGGGACTCACACCTGGGCTGAGGGATGGTGGACATGAAGCCGCAGGGCAACTTCAGCTTCTCCATTTCTTTAATATTTAAAAAGCCTTAAGCATGGTCTGGCCATGTGTATACAGCAAATTCTTCCCCAGGCACTAAAATACAGCTGCCTTTAAAGTGGAAACAGCAGTAAAAGATTGTAGACCTGGACAGGCACAGCAAACGGCCCCCAAAATACAGGGAGTTTTGGACAGGGAAAATGATGGTTGCTTCATGGGATTTTGGCTCTGGTGAAGAGCCAGGGCTCCTAAATCTTCAGAGCCAGCACCATCCAATTTTTAAGCAGTTAGGCAGTGACAAATAAATGCACCATTTAACTGCCTCTTATTGAAATTAATAGAAATGAATCATCCTGGCACTTTTGAAAAATCTTTCTGAACCAGCTTAGGTGCCTAAATATCTTTAGTAGCATAGACCTAAGCAACTTTTCAAGTACTAGTTAGCCTCTGCTTCCTAATGTGTCTCTCAGCACTAAATCACACAGAATAAATGGGGTTTTTAATGAATGTGAGAGGATGGGGCTTCATGTGCCAAATTCCTCTTAGCCTTGAGCAAAGAGTGGCAGTAGCTATGAAGTTGGGCCTCCTTCAGCCCGCTCAAAGTCGGGCAAAAATGTTGCACCCTAATTCTCCCAGCCTGCTGGTACCACATGCATCAGTTTTATTGCAGTGCTGCTCTTGCTGCTCTTATTTCAGGACATTTCCTGATGTTTTTTTCATTTTTTTTCCTGGGATCCTGAGTATGCAACAACCCCAGCTGCCTCTGAGGAAGGTGGCACCGATGTCTGACATGCTCTCTCCCACAGCACAGCAGCGCAGAGCAAACCACAGCCTGGCCCCTAAAACCCTGCCAAACAAGGTCCTTCTTCACACAGGCCTCCTCACATTCATCCCTTAAGCTCCTGATGGACTTGAAATAGCCAAAAAATAAATCCAAGCTGCTGCAAACAGACATTGGAGAGAGATGGAGAAGGGCTGCTGGAGTGAGAAAGAGCAGCCAAATCACTGCTGTGGTCATAAGTTTGTTCTCAGTCAAAGGCTTTAGTCCACTGGAGTTGCTGTGAGAAGAGAAGCAAAGGGAAGGCATTTGGGAATGCTTTGCATCCTTTTGTGTTTGGTTTTGGATGGCTTGGGAGGCACAGCACATTCAGATCCCAATGTCATTGTTTAAGGGTTTGTTTGTTTTCATTCCTCTCCTCCCTACACTGAAAATTAAATTTGGCACACAGAGACCAGTCACTGATGACTCTTCAGGGATAGATTTTTATTACATTTAGGAGACATTCAAAATAGTTTTTGACATTATTTTATTCTAGGAATTATAACTGAGACCCCAAGGGACGGAGACATGCAAAGCCCACAGCAGAGCAGTGGGAGATGCTGATTGCCCAAGGCTCCTTTGAAATCCCAGATTATGTTATGGATATAGTCACAGAATTGAAAGTGATCCCTTTGCCACAATTTAACCAGTTTCTGCCTGCCAGATGAGGCATGGGAACCATGGTCATGGTCTAAGCAAACGTGTCAACTCCAAAGCTGTGGAGCTTCAAGAACATGAACAGGTTGGTGGTGGAGCAGAGTCGTTTTCAATTCTCTCAGCCCTGTGCCTCTCTCATGCAGAGGACACACTTCTCCTGTCAGACAGCACTGCTGAGCTACAAGCATGAGGTGGCTTCAGTGTCTGCCGTGGCTCCTGATTGTGCAGCTCACGATGCTGGGAGCAAGAGCAGCAGGGCGAATGAACAAACCAGTGGGTGAAGGGCAGAAGGCAGTAACAGTACTGGGGAGAAAGAATAATACATAAAAAACCCATTTTCTACAGCTGCTGGATGCTCAGACTTGTGATTCTTTACCAAATTTGAGGAAGAACCACTCCACTATGGACATACAAATGTATTGTAGGATTGTTCCTTCAAACTCACTCCAGTTTTGTTTTGGGGAGAAAAATCTTTGCCTCTATATGCTCATGATTGCAACTCTGCCCATACAAAAAAAAAAAGTTTCCATGTGTAAAAATTTTTAAAAACTGAAAAAATGAAGTTATATTTTTTGAGAAACTTAATCTAACATTTGGAAAATCTAAACCAAACTTTCCATATTTTTGGACAAGAAACTTCAGCTGGCTACTTGAATTAAACTGGCCAGCTACATCTTTTCCACAGATCTGTATTCAGTTAATAATAGTAGTACTTTGAAGTTAGCCAATTCCTTTCCTCTAACGGTCTCAGAGTGTTTTTGAAATGGATCGAGACGTTATTATTCCCATGTATTGGCTCAGAATAAATCGTGAAATAAATGATTTGCTGAAGGTGACAGAGTAAGCTAGTGGCAGAGCCTTAGTTTTCCATGTCCTAGTCTATTCCTGTAGGCCAATGAGATCCAGTTTGGGGGTCCTAAAATGCCATATATTCCCTTAAGGGGGCATTTTAATGTTATTCACACTTCCTTTGTCACATGGATACTATGGAATTGAACTGGAGGTATCCCCATCTGATAGGGCCACATGGCAGATGTATGTCCCACATCATGTGAGGTAGTAACTGCTGTGGGACTCAGGAAAAAAAAAAAGAAACAAATGTAGGAATCGACCTGATCATCACAAAACCTGGCCAGCAACTCGCTCCCTGCTCAAATCAAAATATCAGGCAGAAATGAGGGCTGCAGAGAGCAGGGTCTGAGTGGGATAAATTGTTGTGATGGGCTGGAAGCAATAGATATGACACTTCTGTTTTTACTAATACACCTGCCATCATTCACTGTGTTCATTATCACAACTGTTCTTGTATTTTTATTCATCAGTGAGAGCAAAATGACCGAGCTTCTTGATGCCTTTGTCTGCGAAACACCTTTGTCTGCTGTTTTTGTATCACCTTTGCCATCGCAGCTATAACAAATCACCTTGTTAATGTTACAGTGCTTGTTCTTGTGGCCCAGGGTGATCCCATGTAGACTGGTGGGCAGTGTGCACATAATTATAATCCGCCGCGTTTTCATGCAATTAGTATGCGGCAGAATTGTTCTCCGATACTCACAGACATACAAAAAGATTAAATAAAACCCATTTAATGTCATGAATTGTCCTGTTAGGAGTTAATGAGGTCTGGTGGGTTGCCAAAGTCCAGCACACAGAAAGCTCAGGCAGGCCAGGAGGGAGAAAGGGAGGAGTTGCTGGGTTCAGCCAGATAGACCTTGAAGTGCAACAGCTGTGCCTTGTCTTTGAGGAGAGGATCAAGTAGAGAATATGAGATAGGCAAACGTTGGCTTAAACTTTCTTCTCTCTTTGATTGTCCTTGGACATCTGCCTCATCTACTGTCAAGAATGTTTGGCAGCTGTGAGCCCAGAATAACAGTGCCGCTCAGCCAGGGCGCTATCGCGGGCGTCTAATACTTTAAGCCAACTACTCTGCGCTGTGTGCCTCGCCCGATCCTGAACTATGCTAATGCCTTGAGCTAACTGGGCTTTCTAACAGCCCGGGAAACACACAGAAGTGGGCCCTGCGGTTTATTTTCCTCACGTGCTAATTGGCTTTAATTGTTGGCCAATTGGATTTCAAGTTTAGAAAAGGGTGCCCCAGACAAAAGGAAAAGTGTTAACTTAAGACCGTGGGAGAGACGGGCCGTTCTGTTCAGTTTCTAATGTAGCAGACTTTATGCAGATGCATAAGTCTCAGGGCAATGGCTGTCCTAGAAAGATTTCTCAAGCATAACCAATGTGGTTTCCTATAAAATATATGCTTCCATACAGGCTGAATGTCATTAATGTTCAGCTATTTCCTGGAGTGCAAATTCCCACCCTTCACAACCAAAGTGCTTGTGCTCATTTTGCCTCAAGAATAGGTAGGTAAGAGGAATACCAGATTCATTTCGGTATTTAAACTGGTTTACATAGTGGCTTTAGAAGTGTTTCTGCAAAATCCAGCTTTCATTTGTCTCCACAGTCATGGCAAAACAGAAGGAAGAAGGGGTTCCATCCTCATGTACCTCAACACTTGTCCAACAGAAAAAAGCCCTCTCTGAATAAGAAGTCCCTCAGGTCCTGCACCCATTTCTCCTCTGATCATCATATCACACCATAAGATTCATTCTCTGGTGACACCAGTTTTATGACCACTGCATTTCCATTTATTTCAAAAGAGTTCATGGGAAGAGAATTAGGCCATGTAAATACAGCTGTGAGATCAACCAGCCTAAATTATTTCTGTGTCATCTTTAATGTACTGTACATGTCCTGCCAACATCCCTGGTACGTAGGGTTGTGCTATTATCCATCTTTTCCTGAAGGCACAGAGGGGCAAGTCCTCAGAGGTAGCTGGGATCATAAATACCTATGAAAATATGTGCTAGAGAGACTAAAGGCCAGCTTTTCAAAACTAAATTAATAGGATTTGGGAACTTAACCTGCTTAAGCACTTATAAGAACTTGCTGAAGAACTACTGAAAACCTGATCAGAAGTGATTTGCCTAGGTCATATCAGCTGGTTTTTGCAGGGGAGGAATCCATGTCCTAAAATCCTGGTAGGAATTTAGTGCCATTAGGACCTGACTGAGCTCCCGAGCAAAACATCAAACAAATCCTCATCATTATTACTACATAAAACATCTAGAAACAGGAGCAGAATATGGCATTGTGAAGATCTGCTGATCAGCAGTGAAGTTTTCTGCCATCCTTTATTTTTCTGGTTTTCTTAAGTGAATCCCATACACAAAGCTCAGCTCACAACATTTTCATTTGCCCATCCAGAAGGTAGAATGATGTTCTATAGAGGCAGCAACTTGTTTTTGAAGATATGCAACATCCATTACAAGATGCTGATAAATCAGGCTTCAAACTCTCTTTGACATGATTTTTCAAATTGTTAGAGATCATTTTGTAGTAGAGGCCCAGATTTTTTTCCATTGCTTCTTGTTAATGAATACTCCCCAGGCAGTATAAAAGGACGTTTGGTGTTTGGCTCTAAGAAGTTACTGGAGAATCCTTGCCAGGGAGGGATTTTAACAGAGTATGGGATTATTTGAGATGGTCTTGGTAGAATAACATATGATGTTCCAATTTAAAAGTAGTCTTTGAAGGGTTGTAGTTCATGGCACCACATTTGTCAGACTGCCTAATTTAGATCTGTAAGTTGAGGTTAATGCACATGCATAATAAGAATTCAGAAAAGCAACTCTTCTGTGAAAGATCCGTGCATTTTTGTGAAAGCTACACTTGTCTAAGGCTAGAAAATAAAGGTATTTAGGCACATGCTCATTCTTATGCAAAACTCAATAAAGTTTTCTCTGTCCTTTGAATTCTAGGGTAGTCAATATGTTCTCCTCTGTGCCTGCATCCTGGAAGTCCAGGACTGCCTTTATGGGAGCAAACACAAGATTGTTCTTGAGAACCCTTAGGTCTCAGTCTCTGGTGTTGTGGTTCAGTGTTCTGAAAAGTTCAGTAAAATTGTTTCCCACTCAGGTGCATTTTACTCACTCACTCCAGATGGGATCAGAGCTGACTGTGCCAGACCCACACACAAAAATCTTCCAGAGGTTGTTCCAGCTGGGATGAGAAATAGACATGTTATAAATCTCCTGACTCATTGTTCTAACAGAAGCAGAGGTAATTTGGATGACTTCAGACAGTGGGCTGCTTTATCCAAATCAAGCTTGAGCTATGAACATCTTGAGCCCTTCCCTTGTAAAGAACGTATTCAACAACAAGAATAAAAAGGGGATTTCAGTTCCATCCTATCTCCTTACTCTATGTAAACTGCTATAACAAAAGCAAAAACAGAAGAACTATGCAGGGGAGTGACAAATTCACCAAATTCCTCTTCGTTAAAACTAGTGCCTAGTAAAAATATCGTGCTCTTCTCCGTGAAACACGATATTCTCTCCTGGTTTACAAAGCACCAGGGGGGAACATCCTTGGAAAAACTTCCAGCCACGGTGAATCTGACTTGAAGCATCTGTCTTTAGGGGCCAGACCTAGGATCAGTCTCCTTGGGAGTTCAGAGACACCATGGGATTAGCACGAAGGGGCTCCCCTGGCTTCTTCACAGCCCCATGCAAAGCACTGAGGCAGCACTCCTCCCTGCTGCCTGTGGAGCACAATGCCCAAACTGAAATATCTGCTCCAAGAGCATCTCAGCACCCACAACAGGAGGAAAAAGTGCTTCACACCAACCCTGGAGATGGGACTATCACAATGTGCTTCCCCCGCCTACTTTATTTTCACTTGGGATTGTCCCAGCTTCACTCCCTTTGTGTTTTATGCTGCAAGAGACCCTACGGCCATCCCTGAGGAAAGCTGGACACTAGACACCTTCTGCAGCTCGTCATCACATCCCTGGGGTTTGTCACAGCTGCAGGCTGACGCCAGTCACCTGCTTTCGAGGCAGTGAAGAGTGCTGCTTGCCAGGGCTCAGCAGCTCCCGGGAAGCTGCAAGTGGATGCGAGTGGCAGATGCTAACAGACACCAGAGAGCCTGGGTCGCCAGCCTCGCCTCTCCCTGACAAATTGCGCCTTCCCCGCAAACATTTCAGCGTGTAACTTATCTCCCAATCAGAGGGCTGGCCGCCCCTCCTTGCGAAGGCAGTGTCCTTCCAGGTGGATTATTTTCCACTCAAAGACTGATGCCTGCAACAGCAATCTTGAAAGTCTCCTGCTATCTGCTTCTCACTCTTCACAAGACAAGACAAGACCACCCAGAGATTCGCCTGGAGAAATATTACACCAGCCTGTGGGCCGGCGTGCCTGAAATTGGCCCAGGGAGCATATCGACACCAGTTACCCAGCTTAGGGAACACAAGGGGATTAATAACTTGGACAGTGTGCGGGATAAAACTAACCTCAGAAACAATTCCCCATCCAAACCCCATCAGAATTTTAATCTTTACAGACTTTTAGCTCCATAGCCCAATAAATCCTTTCCATAGTGACTCATTGTTACCCTGATCTTCCTTACAAAACACACGGTGCAAACAGTGTAACATTTTCCTTTCTTAATGCTCTCCTTTGTAAAACCATCTCTCCTTGTATCTCGCTGCCATTTGCCTGTTAGTCATGGGCTTCACTCCTGAATGAGCCACTTAAGAAATGTTACACTGATGTCAAATTGATACATGTCTTGTGAATACTTTATACTTTCTCTTTATTTAATGTGAAAGGACAGTGTTCAGTACTGATCAAAAACTAGGGCCGAAGTTTCAGCCAAAATGCACTTTTTCCATTAAAAAAAGTAACCTTTAACATAAATTAGAATACAAGAGCTCAACCAAGGCTGTAAGTATTCCACGTTTCAGATTTTTCTTTTCTTTTGACCCTCTTGAAAAAATTTAAATTCCTCATAGAGGACATTATTTACATTTCTTAAGGAGCCCTCAAAACACATTTTCAAAATAACTCTGTTGCCATGTCTTGAAAGATACAACTGCAAATCATTGGATTTTGCCTGTGAGCTCCAGCCTGGCAAAGTGTTTTCCCAGATATTTCAAATCTGGGAGTCTGGAGTGACCAGATTTTACACCAGTTCTGGGCAGGCACAGTGGACACACCACCGAGGAAGAACAAAAAGAACATTGTTCTGTGAACCAGTTATCTATCTCAGGCGGCTCCCTTCCCTTCCACAGGACAGCAACAGGAATAGCACAGAGGACTTCATGAAGCCCCTTTCCCCAGGTGTACATGTTGCCTTTTCAGGATCCTACGTGCCATTTATGGTGAGGTCACGGTAATTCATTCAAGTTTCTGATATTTTAATTGAGCGAGAACATGAGGACATCATTATAGATCCCCAGGAGCAATGCAGGAAGGACACTGAGGTCCTTGTTGAAGCAGTGCAGCAAGGTGTGCAGCCCTGAGCACATGGCCAGCCTTATGAACCACCGTGTCATTCCCCACAAGCTTAAAGCAGTCAGCTCAGATTTGGAAATTCAGCCTTCAACACATAACAGAGTCCTTGACCACCCTCCTATAGAAAACAAAATCCTGCTTATTTTGGCAGATGTTCATTTTTTCCTTTCAAGCACACCATTCTGTCTTCTTTCTGGCTTTTTAGGGTCTTTTCCCTAAGTACAGCGTTATTGTGGGTTTAGCCTGAGATGTGAGTCAATCCCCTCCTTTAAAGCAAACTGATTTCTTCACTTCTTTCCCTGTGATATCTATTTTGGAGGCTCTCAACTCCCTGGTGGGCCAGTGGGACATCCTGCAGCCTCTTTATGGCTGGTGGTCTGCGGGAGGGAATGGGATTACATCTCTCAGCAGCCAATGGTGCTGCCTGTAGGTTCAATAAACAGGCTTTAAAAAAAAAAGACACATACACACAGCATGTCCTTCTTACTCTGTTTTGCGTGGTGTGACTGAACCTGCAGAGCCAGTGGGAGCGAGTTCTATAGTGATAACAGTAACCATTGACTTTCCCTTCCCTGATTTCACCTCTTTCATTATGTTGGAGAGCTTTGTTCCAGACTAGGAGATTATGCAACGGGCTGAGGAGGAGATGTGACTTCAGTGAGATATAGCACACAAAAAAGTGTGACAAATTGCAATGACAGGGGCTCCGATGGTAGCTTGTGATGGAGTGAAATTAAATCCCTAACCCAACAATGCAGCATTATGCTATATTCTATAGGCACCCTTGTTGAGGGTAGATTGAGAGAAAAAGAGATGGGCAAAAAGAAAGATGCACACATACTTTCCCCATCCGTGTTCCCAGCTAGCCCTTTCCCCCAGTGTTAGCTTGGGGGTAAACAAAAAAAAAAAAAAAGAAAAAAGTCCTTAATGCTTGGGCCCAGATGTCAGAGATGTGTGACTCGGGGAGAAGTGGAACGGATTGAAGGGATGCCCAGCGAGCGCCCGCAGCCTGCGGTGCCATCCCCTGCTCTGCCCCCCGGGAGACACGGCTGGGACAGCCTGTCTCCATACCTCCACACACTGCATCCCAAGCAATTTGCCCTCCTTCCTAATTAAAGTGCTCCCTGAGGGCCGCTGGAGGAGGATGTGTGTACACCTTTGTACTCAGCTGCTCCAAACTTCCTAGGGCAATACCGCAGGGTGATCCTGATGGCTTTTTTCATGCTAAATAACTGACCTAGACGCCCTTACTGCCCCATTCATCTCTTCTACATAAACAAACTATTCATTCCCTAAGGAATAGGTGCATCTGTTCGCTCAGGCCCAGCTCCTGAGGGAAGCCAACAAGAGACTTGAAACTATTTAAGGAAGAAGGGAGCACAACACACTGTTAGAGTATCTTTGCTGTCCCGGGGCCATCCAGGTGTTAAATCACTCAGTGGCCTCTGAAGGGTCCAGAGCCAAACACTGAAACAAAAGGCAAAGATGGGGAAGGAGAGTGCCAGATATCACAGCTCACACTCTTTGAGTTTCTCTTTTGCTCGCTGAGGGTTTTCGGGAGCTGTGTATTGACGAGACAGAAAATGAAGTTGACTGTAGGAGGCTTGGAGCACTCAACACTGCTGCAAACTTTATGAGCTGGTCAGCATTACTAATGTTCTCAGAGTAACACTCTTGTGGGACTCCTGAGCTTAGTTTTCACTGGAAAGAAACAATAGTTTTAGCTGTGAAATGTTTTACATTTAACTTCCACCTCTCCCCCCTCCCCTCCCCATCTTCAGTGGAGTTGCCATGAGCCCAGACTTTAAAAACATTTCAGACTTAAAAGGTTAAGATTTAAGTGCTGCTGATTTTATCTGGGCTTTTAACTAACATAGGCAGGTGGATTAGAGATATGTGTACAATCTCCACTCTAGACACTTGGGTAAATATGCACAAGTGCTGAGTGAGCCAAGGAAGGAATCTGATGTTATTGTCTATTAATTTGAAAGCAGAGATTAAAGAAAGTGCAGAAATCAGTAGTGTAAATATCAAAAAGGATTTCCATTTATATGTAAGAACATTACTCTAGCAGTCTGGCTATTTCAAATAACATGAAAGCTTTTTTTCTGAGGAAAAAAGAATTGTGAATTTGTTTAAATTTACATATTTTCCTCTCTCTTTGTTTGCAGGAATGGTCTCCATGCTTGCAGCTAGGAAGCAGTTTGCTCAACAGGGCTGGGTTTTGTTCAGGGCCTGCATTTGGCTGGAGGACCTAAAAACAGCAAAAGTATTTCACAAGGTTGTATGACAGGCAACCAGGCTGGGATTTCCTCCTCCTTGCCTTTTTTTTTTCACAGTAATATTTGTGATTATTTTTCCCTTTATTATTTTCACCAAAAATCAGCTTGAAAACAGCCTCTGATTTTCTACAAATGTTTTTGTTATTCTGAAAGATTCATGGAAACTTGGCAGAAATGATATGCAGGTGATGGGGCATACCAAACCATTTTGGCTGTGGCTATTGATGGAGTCAGTGATGTGACTGCTTATCCAGCTCCTGTGGATCACTTCTGCCTCCTCCTTGGATGCCTACAACAAATTTTTTAATTAATTATGGTAATAAACATTAAACATCCTCAAAACAAATGGAGTGCTTGCGCTTTCTCCTAGAAAAGAGCAAAACAAAAAAAAAAAAAATATTGTATCTGCCCTGTAAATATAGCCTATGATTTTAATACTGGAAGCAACAATATTTTCTCTAGAATTGGAATTAAGTTGTGTCTGTGTGAGATTGGTGCTCTTTAAAAGCATACTTGGGGCTAAAATATCAAGAAATTCTCTACTTTTATGAAAGCTGTACAAATTCCTGGAGGTCATCTGAATACTCAAAAATAATGCATAATGTGACCCCATGAATCAAATAGGCCAAGCTCAGCACTTTTTATTAGCAGAAATATTCATGAATCTTTTATCCTCCTCCTTAGTCCACCAGCTCTTATTTTCACCCTGTTCTCTCCTTAATGCAACATTTCATAGGAATGCCAAGAAAAAGGAACCCAGCTTCAGGTTTAATTGCTAATATTTCTAAATTTAGTCAGCATAAAATCCATCTGAGGCTCCAAAGATTTTCCTTGTAATCTGCAGAACCTGAGTTTGAATCTAGCCCAAGAGAGCACCACAGCAAATAAATACCATCTGATCTCTACAGAAATCTGACAAGAGTTCAACTGTTTTCCACCTTGCTACGAGTATATCAGAGCTGATTTCCCAATGCAACGCTGTAAGGGAAAAAGTCAATTAAAATGCAACTGTCCCAATTTCAGTGGAAGTTACTGATCAGCAGGAATCTCTATACATGTGGTTATTCTTTTTTTTTTCTTTTGAATTAAGCAGGCCGATATATTCTGTGATATTATGTTCTTATGCTGGCTTGCTTTCTGACTCATGCAACCCTGGACAAGCAGCAGTGATTGTGAGCCAAATGACCCCAGTTTTCCACACAACAATATGGGAATTGCTGGACTCAGCTCATTCCTCCCATCTTTCTCACCTGCTTCTGTGACCATTAGAGATACCACAGTGAAACTCTGCAATATTTGGCTGAAGGGACATGGCTGGGACTGCCAGTTTTGTTATATACCAGCACTTTCCCTATCAGTGTAGCCTAAATGGGATTAGGCTAGACAGAAAGGAACCAATTCTGGATTCTGGAAACCATCCAGATTTGGTTATCATTTCATTCTTTACTTTGGTCCATGTAAGTGTTTCATGGAAGATTTCAAGTTTTAGCAACCAAAGAAAAAGGGAAACATTTCCAGCTCTCTTTCACTTGCATCACAGGTCTGACTGTAGGTTATCAGCCTCAGCAACTTGTCCCAACTCTTGCTAGCATCATGGAAACATAGACATTATCTGATTGAAGACTGGATTTGCACATTTTTTATTCTGCAGCGATTAGCTTTAAATAGAAAGTTTTCAATATTTCAGTGAGAAAGTCTCAGATCCAACACTGATTCCATTTGGAGTGGCTTTTGCTCAAGATTACAAATTTTTGTTTGTCAGATCATTTTGCAACTTACATTTGGAAAATTTTAACAGGGAGAAAACCTCTAGTTTCCATTCAGTTCTGACATTAAATGTCCATAAAACACAGAGGAATCTCCTCAGTGAAGCACTTAAAGTATCAGGTCTTCTTAAGCCAGTAAGATTAATTATCATGTATAAGTAAATAGGAATTGTTTTTAATTCATTTCCCATTTCCAGACGTAGGATGATTAGGCCTGCAAATTAGTTTGCTCCAATACTGAGTATTGAGACTGCATCAATAATTACTGAATAAAAAGCTGAGCCCTGGGGTTTGGGCTCCCCTGAACAGTTTGGATCAGGAGTTCACTCACATTATGTTAGAGATAACAGCTCTGCACAACATTTGGCTCAGGCTCAGCTGCTCTGAGTCTAAGGCCAGGACAGACCTTCAGTTCATCTCCTTCGACTCTCTTTCTAGCCCACACAATTATATTTCACTCACATATTTCTACGCTGAGCCTGGTGACATTAATTAAATGGGAACATTTTAGAAATCAAGAGACAGAACTGTTGCCTGCTCTAGGCAGAGAGCGGGAGGGAGAGGCAAACCCAGCCCTTGCCATGGCTGAGAGCTGATAAAGGTGAGCACGCCTGGGATTTGTCTCCTGGAGCTTTAGGGGTAAACAAAGTAGATGTCTATAAGGTAGATGTCTACATCTGATCTCGTCATGCTCACACCCCACTGCAGTCAGAGAAAAGGGCATTGCTAGCGCTCAATTCATCTGCTCTGCCCGTGTCAGGGTGAGACTCAGTGCTGCCTTTCCACCAAAGGGTGACCACCTCAGGCGTGGACAGCTGTGTCCAGGTATGTGAGAGCCATGCAAGGACCCTCAGCCTTCATGGCCACAGCACAAGCCCTACAAAACAGAGCAGCTCTCAGGCCATTAAAGATCCATGTTGGTTTAACCAAGCAAAGTTTCGGATTATCATTCCCTCCTGATGCAGGAGAGCAATAAAGGTTGGGATTTCTAGTTTGGGTTTGCATCCACTACAAAGGAGAGCTGTCTGTCATGCAACATTATCTTCAAGGTTAAGATGGGGCTGAATGCATTCTCTTGCTTTATGAAAGCGAGAATTGGTATTATTGTCCTTTCGCTCTCATGAGAGACACTTAATTTGAAAAGAGGCCTTGAATTTTGTTAAACATTATCAGTTCCTATTTTATTCTAGATTGATATGTAGATTAGGCAGTGCCTGACACTCAAAATTAAATATGAATAACACAAAATAAGAATAAATTAAAAGACTGCAAGATGTCCTGGCTACCCTAGCTTTTGTCATAATAGTCCTAGTAATATACCTAGAGGTGTTGGTTAGGAGAATTCAGTTTGATCCCTATGGAAACATGCTACAGAGGAAAATAAACTATACAAAATGTGAATTTTGGAATTAAAAGTCCTACAGACCATTGTCTTGTGCTCATCTAGCCAAGATTAGAAAACACCCACTACGGCAGTGCAGTCTTTTCCAACATTTCATCTCAGCCATCATGTGTTTCAACTCTCTCCTGAAAGAATAGCCTCTAGGAAGAGGCTGAGTGCAAAATTCACAGCACATAAATTAGCCTCTTTCTCCAGCTAGTGGGTTATTGAGAGGAGATTGGAATTGCTTTGTTACTCAAATGTATTTGACATACACTTTTGCCATTTTTTTTTAACTCTCTTGGCTACTCAATGTTTTGCCCTGAGTAGTTGTGATCCCTATTTAAAGGTGAATTGCTTTCCTTAAATCTAATAAATGAGCAACTTGGCTTGTGTGAGCAAATGTAGCAGCTTTCAGAAGAACTTGCATCCACACTGGTGATATTGCCATTTGAGAGCCAGAGCATGAACAATCACACAAAATTAATGGAAAATTGGAACAAAAGAGGGGCAGGCAGGGTGAAAACGAATTCTTTAGAAAATCTGACTGTCTGTGGATTACTTAAGCTTAACTCTACACCTTCACATAGGCACAAGACATCCTGTAGCCCACAGGAGAGTTTCAACATGTTACACATTCAGCATGCAAGACACATTAAGAAACTCGATATTAGGTTTCCCACTGATTTCTGAGTGACTGGATGTGCAGTTGACTGTCTGCCTTTTCCCTTTTCCCAGCACGCCTGGATACCTAGTTTTGCTGTCATCAGTCCAAACACATGCTCTATTTTCCCCTCTTTCTAAGCAAAATCCTCTTTCCCTCTCCCCCTCTCCATACATTACTCTTTCCTGTCTCTTGTTTCTCCAAAGCGGTGGTGCCTGCCAGGAATCAGAGAGATTCAGTGTGTGTATAGAACGACCTGGGAAAGGGGCACTTAGGACAGAATTGCCTGTTTTGGGCCCAAAACGTGAGGTTTTCAAACTCTGTGTTAGTCTCATGAAAAACCAGCAATTAGGAGGAGCAGCAGAAAGCATCTTGCATGTGTCAGTGTCTGTGTGTGTGTGTGTGTGCACGCACACTCTAACCTGGAGTTATACTGGTGATTAAATGGTCTTTAAATCAAAGCTGATAGATAAATAAGGGAACGATTCCAAAACCAAGGGGGTTAAAAAACACTCCACATGCACCTGCTGGAGACGCTGTGCTGCTGGCTCTACATTTCAACTCTAACCTGTATTTGATATGGTGTTGTTGCAGCTGTGGGTTGGGGTGGTTTATTTAAGTGGCTCCAAATGCTTGTCAGTGTGGCAACCAGCTGAATACATAAAACAGGCTCTCCAAACCCTTTATGGCCCAGGGTCAGAGTAAATGGAATAATAAAATCCAAATGCTTTTGTCTCATTTTCCATCACCCAAGCCTTCCGCATAAATCTACAGCTTTGCAGTGACCTTCGCATTCAGTGTCGGGGATGAGGCCGCAGGTCTGAGATACATTTGGTCTTCATCTTAGGTCTTTAAAAGCTTTTTCCAATTAATTTTAACTGACTTCCATAAGGATCAAGTACAGTTTCCTCCTCCCAGCCCCCTCATTCCACATCCCACCCCCTTTTTCTCCTGCCTGGAATCTTCAACACATCAATTGGGGGGAACACTAGAGAATAAGACTATTGATCATATTAAATGTGGTAGCACCAACAGCAAAGACATTTACAAAATGAGTGATTTAGCAAATAGGAAGTGAGTGATTTCTTTAAAGAGTTTTAATTTGATGTCTTCCTCACTGCAGGGTGTCTGGTTTTCTTTATTTCTCCAGTGCCACATTATCCCTGTTCAGATATCATCGTGGGGACCCACGTGTTTGCAAAGTGTAGGTCACTATGAAATTAAAAGATACATGTTTGGGTTTACTGAATCAAAAATCACCTTGTCTGGAACTGCTGAGGGCTAGTCCTTGCACCCTCTGCATCTGATCTAAATTAGATGTAAAGTCACTTCTATGTGTTTCAATTACAATGAAGAGCAATTCAAACCTCTGTCAAAAGAAATCCTCAGGACACCTCTGAACATTGTCACTCTTAGAACCCACAGATTCCTCTTTCCAAATTCCCAACCAGGCTTTTAACAGCCAGCTAATAAACTGGTGCCTGAAAAAAGTGCTCATTCCTAGTTTTGCACTCAGTAAAGCTGGGCCAGACTTTGAGAGCTGTAGTGGGCGTTAGGGGACACATTCACAGCAGAGTTTCCACGTTTATTGTGGCTCCGTTGACTTCTGTACAGCTGAACAGGTCTAGAGCATTGGAAGGCTCTGCCCATACTGTGCAGATGTGGTCCATAAAACCAACAGGCAGGTACCTTGCTACTGGGGGCTTGGGCTCAATTAACTTTAGGGGAAAAAAGAAACAAAAACATCCATAAGATAAGTACTTTCCCATGGCCTGCCAAAAGAAAAACAAGAACTAAACTGCATCTCCAAGGCAAATCCATATTTCTTGAGTTTGCCGTTCAAAATTTTAAACATTTTAAAAATGAAGGAAGTTCTGATCATGTTGGCACAGCACTGGAAGTCCTGTCTCCCTAATCAAACCAAGCACTCCTACCTGATGCCTTATGAGGTTTACCCATCAGTAATGCAAACTCCTCTTTCAGCTCTGACAGGAACATCAGCAAAGATTTAAAACACAAGCCTTAAAGTAGTAAAATCCTCCAACCTTCACTACCTGATGATGTATGGGGAGATCTGATTGTGATATTAATGACAATGTGAATCAGTAACCACTGAAGTTCATGTAGTTGTTTTCCTGTGATCTGTTGACAAAATACAACTTCTTAGCTTGAATCAGCTTCCTCAGTTTTTTCTTGCTCAGTGAAACTCTCCATCCAAGCAACAAGTAGGCCAGTAGCTGACAGAAGTAGAACCACTTGGTTTCCTGTGGCATCAAAGGCTGTCCTTGGAGACTCTGATGTCCAAGAATGGAAATACCAGCTGAAGCTTTGCCTGTGAGCAGAGCATTGGCAGTGGTTCTCTGATGTGAATTCTCTGATCAGTAGATCAGTACTGACCACAAGTTGGGCTCTTTCCCTCAATGGGTGCATTGTCAGAGCCTCACATCTCTGCCTGTTTTTATCAAATTTGGAGGATTTAAAAAGTTTCCTCTTTAAACCTGTCTGAAATTTCCTGACAGATTCAGAATTACCAAGAATGGACAGGCAGAGGGGCAGAAATGCCCATCCAGCCATGTAGGCAGTAGGAGATCAGGTAAAATCACTCCTGTAGGAAACCAGGCTAAGAATGAAAGTTGCACCGTCCCTGTTTTGTCCTCCAAAAATGAGAAGAAATCATACACCTGACCCTGGAAGTTTGATAAGGAAGGGCAGAACCATTCCTTCCTGGAGACTATGGGATTAAATGCATACTACTAAAAGTTAAATTCTGTCCCCTGAAAACAGGGTCTTTGTGTTAATTAATATGAATGCATGAATTAGAGACCCTAATCTCTATCTTATCTTTCCATTCCAATGCACGTAAAGCAAGCCCACAAATGCCCAGCTTTATATTTGCTGTGCAGGAAAACTATTTGTGGCCCTATCAAAAAAGTTGTGAATAGATTTAAATTATTTTAAAAAGACATTAAAAAATCCAAACCATAACAGGAAAGAAACAAACACAGAGCAAGTGTTCAGCCACTTAATTAATTTACATGTCTTCTAGTGTGGCACAGGGCATTAGCACCCCCCCAGCAGGGTGCCAGGGTGCGTGGCTGGGAGTTGGGCAGGCAGCAAGACATACTGTGAATTTTCTCCCCGAGCAACGCGATTACAGAAACAACTGCAAATAACTTTGTGCTGATCCCCAGCGATGCATTCAGCAGCCCCTGATCTTCCAAATGTCTGCCTGTGTGATGGTATGAAAACTATGGCATTCCTGCAGCCCTCACCTATGGAGACACATCTGGGCTTTTCTACTGATTCTTTATTTATGGCTTTCTGTTTGAAAAGTGAATTAAATGAAGATCACTAATACAACCCTGAGAATTCAAGAAGATGCTGAAACACTGTCAGAAAAGCAAAGACACACTATACACATTTCCACCTGGATTTTTCAGAACTGCCTTTTAGGCATGCACATTTATAAGAAAAGGAAACTGAGGCATGAGGTGAAACAATATCACCATTCCTTGTAGCAGGGGAAGAAACTGAACTCAAATCTCTTGCCTCAGTCATCCACATGAGCTCCGGGAGCCTCCATGCCTTGGTTTCACATGTGAAACTCTAAAAGCTTTAATTGAGAGGCTGCATTTCCCCTGGAGTGGAATCAAATGAAACAAGCTAGACACTCAAGTAGGCTTACTGGTTTAATTTAAAAGTGAGAGGGACTGGTAGCAGGGAGCTCCCGGTCAGGGGTCATTTGTTGTGGAATATACTTCTCACCTTTGTGTTCCTCAGTGCTGGGCTCTGGCAAACTTAATGACATTTGGCATCTCCACCTGCTCTATCAGTTTATCCTTGAATTAGACAGCTCGGCCTAGAGTGGTTTGAGAGCTTATTTGGGGCTCGAGATTTATTGGTTTTAGGGTTTTTTTTTTAAATAAATCTTTAGCTTTTAATGTTGGATTAGTAGTAATAGTAGTAGCAGTAGGAGGAAGAAGACCCCACAGGTATAAGGGGGGAAAAACAAATGTAGTGGATGATGTAGTTTGCCTGGAGGAATGACGTTAATTTGGACCACTCGACTTTACCTTGGCATCTGCTTTGTGATTATACAAAAATGAGAATTTCACAGGATCTTGATCCAGGACATGAAGCTGACTTCATTCCTGTGTAAGTCTGACCAAACATCTGTTTGAAACTTGAGATGAAATTCACATGATTCAGACACAAAGCCGTGAGTCAATTAGATATCCAGCATGCCTGGTCAATATCCTTGGCTCGGGTCCTCTGAAAAATTAGCACATAAGTAATTTTATACACTGAAGAAGGCCCAGTACATTCAATGGGATTGGTCCAGGTTATTCAGCCTTTTCCCAGGGCGGAGTTCAAAGCTGGAACCAAACCTCAAACCACATCGAGCTCATAGAGTTCTCGTACAGATATTTTGCACTTCTGAAACCAGAATAATTTTCTCCTCAAGGCTCTGACATCACCACTCAGCTGCAGGGATACTCCTGATGGACATTTTGGACTCCTTCAGAAGCAAAGGCGGGCTGAGAGGCCAAATATCCCAACCAGCACTACTCTGTTTGCACCCCACATAATCCCTTAATAAAATCCCCAATAAGGGACACCCAAAGCACGTCGCTGTTGAAGCTGAATTTTTTCCAAAATAAATGTTGTTTTCCCCAAAAGCCTTTAAATATTGTCAATATATGTAATATATAGCTTTTTCCATGGCATAGAAGGCTTTTTGCAGAGTGATTTGTTCCCCTTTGCCCCTTCTGATATCAGGAAAAGCAGTCCCATTTGGTTTCCAGAGGGTGACCTGATCATCTCCATGAGCTATGGGGATGTTGGGAGAGGAGGACCGCCCTCTTAAATTACAAATTCTTGTCAGACTCAGTGGGTGAGAGACCCACGTGCCCTCATCTGGTCACAGAGCACAGCACACTGGCACATTAGCTTCTGAAGCTGCCTTTTCAGTGCTGACCTTTATATTAATGCTAATAGGGTTTGGAGAAATAAAATGTAAATTTGTCTCTAAATGGATTAGTCTAGGCTGGGGGTGGGAAAGAAGGGTGCAGGAGGGGGTATTGCTTGGAGCATTCGCACTAAAATTAAAACATTTATGTTCCAACACTTAATTTTATTAGTGGCACATTGAAGTTGCCTGAATGCATAATAACATCTCTCAAGTCCACTCTGCTCTAGTTCAGCCTCTAAGTGTGTGTGCTTGCACACAGTGCCTCCCCAGTTATACACTGTGTTTACCTCATCCACAGCCTTTTCCTCTCCCATTTTGTCATCAGGGATGTTTGTTGGTTGTCGCATCTCAAATTCACCAGAGAAGGAAATAAACAGTCTTCAGCTCTACCCTGGAACCATAAAACTACAATCCGGGCCCAAAATAAACCCTGTTCATTTATTTTTGTGTATCTGCACTCCAGTGTGGGTGCCCACTTCACATCAGGGCTGTGTTTACACACAGGAATTGGGCAATAAGGTTAATTGGTGCTTTATGTAAGAGGAGATCTTCAGAAAGGTGAGTAAGCAGCAGTGGTTGCACCTCTTACATAGGGAAATTGAGCCATAATTGGCAAAGACTGGTTGCAATGTCTGCGAAGGAAGAGTGAAGAGGGCAATATTAACCCAACAGAGCACAGTTCAGCATTTTTTAAACCATTAAAGCACATTCTTGCTCTGCTTGAACGCCAAGAGCAGACTCTGCACCAGCAAACTTGGGAGGGTTGGGAGCTTATTTAGATATTGGTGATAAATACCTCTTCAGCAGGAAAAGTCTGGGGCTCTCTCACATGGTGCAATATTTTTACAAAATAATTATCAGTGGGAACTATATATTTTCATCAAAATCAAAACATTTCCATAGGAATAAATCAGCTGTGGCAAAAAAACTTGGTGAGAAGAAGTTACGATATCTCATTTCATCAACATCAAAACATTTCTGTTAATTTCACTTATATGTTTATATCAAAATATGAATTTTCATGTTCTGTGTTTACATATTTTCCTTAAATTGGCACCTAACTTGTTTTTAATGTTTTAATACCATGCACATTTTTCAGAGCACCTTTTTTTTTTTTTTTTGGCTTGGAAAAGATAAAAATTTCAGCTATTCATTCTGACAGGGACCCAGGTTTTCCGAAATGTCAGCATTTCTTTGGAATAGAACATCTGGGTCATAGCCAGGTCTAAGTCCTTCTTATTGTAAATGAGGCCTTATTCATTAGACATCCAGCCATGACACACTTATCTTACAGGAACATATATCTCCAGCATGGTGGCTGGGCCAAGGCAGGGATCAGAATTGGCACATGGGGCTGACATAGATTCATCCCTAATGAAACACTTCTAACATAAAGGTGATTAAGCCAGCAGCGTGCCAGAAAAATGACTCTAAAATCTATTGTTTTCAGGGAAGATCTTATCTCTGGAGTTGTATCTAAAGCCACTTGTAGGATTCTATATGTTGACGGAATCCTATAGAGTGGCACGAAGCCTTTACATGAAGTCCTGTAGGATTTTTCCATAACTAGGTAACCCCCAGGTTAGATTAATCAAGTGATTCAGCACAGAAACAGGCAAAAGTCAGGCAGGGGGAGTGGGAGCAGGAAGGAGAGCAGCAGTGATTTGGGCTCCTTGTGGCTGCCTGAGCTGGGGTTGGTAGCTGTGCATTAGATACGGCTCAGAACATGATGCAGATGTGGAGCACCGAGGTACTGTATACACACACAGGGTCCTGTAAGGTGAAAAAAGGGGGGGAAAGAGCAGATCATTCAGTAGTTGAAAAGTATCTGATTGCCTAATGTAAACTGTGATTAGTGGCTCGGTGCCTGGACAGTGAGTACTTCGCGGGCCCCCAAATCCAGTCCCCAAATCAGCGTGTGTGCTGCCAATCTGTCAGGCAGCCCAGCTGTAACACTTTCTGGCATTGCAATGTCTTCAGCTGGTTTGTGTCAGAGCCGGCCAGTGCGGGGGGAGGCTTTCCAGAAGTTGGCTATTGAGTGTCTGCCTGCCTGGATCAAGGGTGTTGCCAGTTTGACATCCCAGCGAGGGGCCGCCACATCTGGCCGCAGAGCCATTAGGAAAAGGGAACGGTGGGGGTGTGCCTGGGAGGGGGCAGCCCTGCAGGATCCAGAGCTGGGAGATACCCCCAACAATGGGAAAACACAGGACTTGTGGAGAAAGTTGAGACCACTGCATGGAGAAAGGTTTTGAAGTGCTCAGAGCACAGCTTAAAATTCACAAGTGGCACTAAACTCCCGAATCAAATTGGGTCTCAAAGCCCTAAGCATGCAGACCTCTCGCTGAGCCTTTTCCTCCCTGTTACAAATTGATATTTTATTAGCTCAAAGCCAGATGCTTCCCCTTAAAACAGATTAATCTCCAGTTCATCATATCACCAGAGACTGAGCGAGGTGAGGGGTAGCAGCCGTGCCAAACACGTGTGAAGTGAACAAGACCCCCAGGTACTGCAGGAGGAGAAACCAAGAGAGGAAACAAATATTTTTCTTTTTATTTACTTAATAAAGTCTGTTCTATGTGATACCTCAATTTTCTTCAGTGCAGATGGGTTTGGCCCAAAATCCATGCAGCCACCCTGACAGGTACACAGAGGTGGTTACTGCTGCACAAACCACAGCAATCCCAAAGGATAAAGCTGTTCCCATGCAAGGGGCAAGGCCAGGATGCAATGGGCCACAGCAGAGAAGAGCCTGGAAAAGGATTCTTTAAGAGGATCTTGAATCAAGGGTTAATTGTTTCCAAATGACCACTGTGTGGGAGACTATTATGGGATGGGACCCATTCAGGATTGGTTTAAAGCTGCCGGTTAGGTACCTTAAAAGAGGGCTAAGCAGCAGCAGCTGTTTTACATTTAAAGTGACTGAAGTGAGTAGTGAATTACTGTGGGAGACAAATGAGCCCATGACATGATTGGACCTGGGACGGCTCTCCCAAGTGGCCACTTGTTTCATGAGAACTCCCACCCCCAGGCTCTGCATTTGAGTATCAAAGGCACAAATAGCACCAATTAATTCAGATTAGCCCAAAAGAGAGCAAGCAGCCAGGTTAGCTGCCTCTTTATAGATGCAAGAACCCCTGTTGCTGTCATCTCTCCCGTCTTCGGGGTGCCCCTCTCCACTCCCAGGTTCTTGTCTTGTTGTTCCAGATTGTTTCTTGAGGAACTCATGGGGAGCAGGGGCATTAAATGAGAAGCCAGCAAGGCAAGAGGAGTTGTCTTGGTGTAAATGATCCCCTAGCAATAAGAGTTACAAGGAGGCCTTGTGGTTTCTGTCCAGGAGTTCAGGGCCCTAGCACAGCTCACTTTAGTTTATCCTAATAAGTACACAGGTTCAACATTTCTCAGGGGTAAGCATACAGAAAACATAAGTTAGATCAGAATTAGGAGTCTGCAGCCAGGATAAACTGTCTGGACTATGTTTTACCAGTCAGATTTCAAGCCAAAATCCAGTTTCTGACAGCTTTGCAAGACATGCTGGACTAACCACCTACCGTTTTCTCCTTTTTTTTTTTTCTTTTTATTATTATTCTATTTCACCCTCAATTTGTGATATAAAAACCTTTACTCTCACTGCTAAATGCAGCTGCAAAGTGCCCAGAGCCGTCTGAGCCCCCACTTTGGGGTTCAACATTCAGGCTGGTGATTTCCTGGCGATACCAAGGGCTTGCGTCAGCCTTCCCAGAATCAAGAGGAAGAACCAGTCCTATTTACCAACCTGCATTAGTCAAAATACTGCATTTTAAAGCCCCTTAAGTTGTTATACATCATCATATAAGTCATCACAAAATAGTGAGTATGAATTCCTAAGAATTATGTTGACATGGAAATTGTCAGCAGAAGTGCTGGAAATTTACATCTCCTCATATATCTGTACTCCTATCCTCCACAGAAATTAACATATTATAACACTAATATTTCAAGGTAATGTTTTCTCATGAGGATGCCATATTTTATCTGTTAATATCATCTGCGTAAAAACTATTCAATTACAGTATCAAGCAACGTGTGATTAATACTAATATCACTAATGTAATGGCAACTTTGTAAGGTGTCATCATAGCTGTTCAGGCAGCTGGAAATGGCAGGAGGAGGGGAAAAAAAAATCATTCTTTTTAATTAAAAAAAGAAAAGTTCGATATCCATGAGAATGAATGGCCAGTGATATCTGGAGTGTTGTCCTACCCTGCTTAGGGAGTGGAAGTTGGGCCAGAGATCTTAGTGGGACAAGGATTACACCCCACAACCTTCATGCTGATGTGTTCAGCCTTGAGCTTCATTCCTTGTGTCCCTATATTATTAACTGTAAGCATGGGAGGAACTCAAGTCTTTTACCCAAGAAGCAAGAAAATCACTCCTGAAATTTATATTTTTTTATTATTATTATTATTTTTCAGTAGAGGCACAGTCGAAATATCCTTGGATGCTCATTTCTCTCTGCTTTTATCTACAGCAATGAGGGACCTGGGGCAGAAAACTGTATTAGTACAAGGATTATCAAGGTGTGAGGAAACCCGAGCTGGAACCTGTCTTTCCTAGGAAACACAATATTTTTTTAAACAGCAATAACCCTGCTTTGTCCCTCTGGATCCTGAGTCCTGTGAAGGACAGGGGTCTCAAGAGGCAGAATCTTAGAGGAGCTCCCAAAAGGCACAGAAATGAAGAAAGAGGCAGGATATCATCAACTGATCACAAAGCTAAAGCTTCCAAACCTGAGAATGGCTGCAATGCACCATTGCAGATAGAATAGCTCCCCTTCTCCCTTAACCTGCAGATTTGTTGCCAAAGCTGAGTAGTTCTGTAATGAATAATTTATTCCAAATCATTTCCCCCTTCAGGAATTGTCAGAGGGGGATCATGAATTTTTTTACGTGTATATGTTGCACATACCACTGACACTGTCCAAGGGAGTCATAGGAGAGCTGTAGGACTTGTATCTCACATGAGCCAAGACTTCCAAGCTTTCTCCCAGCCTTTTGCCCAAGGGTGAATTCCAGGCTATTCACACAGATATGCCATATCATCCTGAGAATCCTTTTGGGTCTGTAGCTCATCCACATGCATATTCACAATTTCAAATTCAAGCTGTCTTGACAAGATGCTTAGGTCACATGGGCCATATCTGTTCCCAAATTGGAAATGGGTGATTTGGAATCAGCTTCCCAAACCTGCCCCCACATTCAAAACCCTCTTCCCACAGAAAAATCTCTGTCATGCTCCTGAAGCTCACTTTTCCAGCCATGTTCCTGTTCGTGTACATCTAAGAGAGGATTCATGGGAAGTGCTGAAAAACCTGGCCCAAGTGAATTGGTTTGAATGTTAGGATAGTACAAAACCCAGTTTTGGCAGCATTCCCCTAATTTATTTCACCAATTTAGGCAGATTTTACAAAGGCAGCTAAGCAAAAAATGAAAAGGGGACTCTAACAATTCTGAATCGTAAACACATTTTGAGCAGATTGTGCAAAGCAATTCAACTAAAATTAGATTATGAAAAGTACACTAAGTAAAACTGTATTATGGAAATGTTATGAAATTAATTAATCTAAGAAGCAGCATTGCCACCAGCATGTGCTGGCCCTGTAAACTCCTGAGTGCATTTGTTCCACTCTCAGCCTTCATTCCAGCTGAAGTTAGCACAGAGTCAGAGATGTGACATTTCTAGGTCTGTGACCCCAGTGAATATTGTGACCCATGACAGTTTTCCATTTGATCCTTAATTTGAGACTGGTCAGTGACACTTGCATCCACTAAGAATTGTTCTGGTGACCACAGGGTGACAGCTAGTTACAACCAGTACAGCATTTCTTTAATGGGTTTAGTTACCAGTGTGGGTTGTACTCAGCTAAACCAATAAATAATGTATTTTCAATTAATAGACAAATCTTAGAAGGATTTGTACAATATGTAGGGCTAAATGAAGAAACACATTATAATTATATGGTAATTTGTTAAAATGATCATTAATACTTCTGATGTTAATTATCTAATGGCAGAAAATTACTGAGGGTAAAAGTAATTTGCCCTTTGTAATTGCTTATTAGGTTGTAGGATAATCATTTTGTTTTCTTTGCATAGCACTATTTATTGCCTTTTTCTTCTGACAGTAGCTGAAGTGTATATGAGGTCAGAAGTTATTGGATAATTTTCCAAAGAAACAAGACCTCATTTTTGGTTGAAGGTCAACAGAGGGCATCAACCATGATTGCTACCTACAGTCCTCACTTTTAAAAAAATTTGGAAAGAACACAATACAAAGTGAAAATTATACTTTTGGTTATAGACTACCTGAACATAATTAGGTAAAACAACCATTTATGGGTGGTTACTACAGATAGCAAGGAACCACACATATTGCACTTGTACTCCTGGTTCTGCCAGAGATTTGCTGTGTGACTTTGGCACACAGCAAATGAGATACATGGCATTATCTGCAGGTCATCACAGCTGTCAACGTGACTTCCGAAAAAAGAGCTGCTGTGCCAAAAAATTACTATGGATTTCTCTGTTCATTTTTCCCACCTTAAGGGTGAGTAAATGATTCCTCAAATGCAGGGACTCTGATTCACCTCCTCCCTCACGTTAATCAAGAGTAGATTTTAAAGGCATTTGTTTTCAAGAAACATGTTTCCAGAATATGTGTTAAACTCCAAACAACTTATTGGGACCACAGAAAGAAAAAGTCAGAATCTTTTGGTTTTTCTTTTGAAACAAATAATTTCTTTTTTTTTTGTTTCAGAAGGATATTTTTAGAACAAAGTCAAGCTTACTTTTTTAAAATTTTTAAATAATAATAATTTTCAAGTTAATGAAACAGTTCATGTCATGCATGGGTTTTTTTCCAGATTCAATTTCGGTCAGAAAATTGAAACTTCCCTTCAAATTTTTTTCCTTCTATTTTTCAGAGAGCAAAAAGAANAAAAAAAAAATATAAGGAAAAAACTCAGTTAGCTTGCTGCTTTGCATATATTGAGTATTCCTTAAAAAGCATTGACATTTGAAAATGCATCCCCAGATGGCTTCTCACAAACCACACAGAATCAGAGGTGAAGAGGGCAGGGCAGAACCCAAAGTAGGGAGGAATCTGAAGCAGTGGGACTTGGGATAACGGAAGCAAATGGGGCAGGAATTAGAGGCAATGGGATTACTGGGAAAGAGGGGGCCCCAGAGTAAACTCCTCCTCACATAACTTACATGTGCCTGTAAACCACACTGCTGATGAGTCACAGTTTTTATAGATAATCTGTGGGTGCTACATAGGAAAATATGGTATTCATCAAATTCTGATCAGGAGCAATCCCACTGAAGTCCGTGGGACTGCACAGGCAGGAGCCAGATGTGAAGAGTCAGAATCAGGCCCACTGAGCATGCACACAGGCTGCCAAGCATGAAGTGTTTTGATATCAGTTTGGGAAAGGATGCTCCATTTAAACCTGGAGTTCAAGCTGACTTAATAATGAGACCTGTAAATATGGAAGTTGTCATCAGTAAAGCTCAGTTAGCATGTTCCCAGGTGAAAACTGATGTCTTGTGAGGGTTAGTGGTGAACCTCTATCCAGCAAAGCATCACACGTTTGCCATCACGACAGCAGATTTTCTTGCAGAACGATGCCCAAATGCAAGTGATTACATGGGGTGTAGTGAGAAGCACTAGGGCCATTCACACATAATCACAGAGTAGATGTAGCAGAGATGGGTGTCAGCCAGCCTCCGGATCCAAGCACATTTGGATGGGAGAGAAGTTCAGATCTTGATCCAAACTTTGTTGTTCAGACCTGCCTCTCACTGTCAGGAGGTGGCTTCTGGCCAATTCCATCTTCCTTGAGTGATCTCACTTCACCAAACAACAGGTGGGATGTCCATTTAACTTAACTGGCGGGAAAAAAAAATCTTCATCCTTAAGCAGATGCTATTTTTGGTGGTCTTTAATAGGCACACGAGGGGAATAAGAAGATAATTAGCCCTTTTATGACACCTCTCCCCATACACCTCAATTTTCCAGCTTGCTCCCTTTTTCCGTGGCGATTCCCCCACTCGCTGTTCAGGGGGATGTTGACAGTCTCCTTTTTGGATGCTCAGCCTTCTGGAAGGCTTTGCTCTCTGCAGGCAGAGCTGTCTGGCACACAGCCATTGACAGCGAGCTGGAGTTTGCTCTGAAGTCCCAATGCAATCATGCACTGTCTGCTGCCTGCTGCTCCACAGTGCTGCAGGAGCTTAAAAAAGACTCCTCTGGTCCTGTCAAAAAGACAACCGAATTATTAAAGCAGCAGCTCTTCAGGTGTTCAGAAGGACTGTGGGAGCCAGGGGCAGAAACTCGTGGCAAAGAATTATCTGCCCCTTACTCTAAAATGCAGTGGAGTAGGAGGGATGTGGATGTTGCAGGAGAAACAATGCCAAATATTGCTGTCTGGATGATGTCACTATAATATTTGAGTGGATCCAGGCCCCTTATATTCCTTGCTTTGGTGGCTTTGGACTGTCCAAGTTTTAAAAATATCCACTCCTAGCCTCTGTTTTGCCTCTCTCTTTCCCACAGACCCAGGAAAATGTGGTAATCCTTGGAGAAATCCACATTATATTAAAACAGCATGCAAGAATCTATTTCCCCAGCTCTACCCCGTGGGATGAAAGCAATGGCAGCATCCATAAACAGTAACTTGAAAATCATCTGGCACCTATGGATCCCCAAGGCTCTTTGGTGAGGTACAGAGCCCCATGTGAGAGCAAAGTTAATGTGTGACTTGTTAAAGGCAGAGCGAGGAGAAGGACAAAGGTCTCTTGGCCATATGCCTGTCCCACTCTCCCCCCCGTTTCACTATAACTCAAAACTTAACAATATTTGCTTGTTATTAAGCATTAACATCTCAACCTTAGCAGCCTCATTCTCTACTCAACTTCTGAATGCTCTGCACTATATTATATTCCTATACTAATTCTGTATTTTTTTGAAATACCATCAATTTCAAGTGATTATCTTTTTAACTAACCGGTTTCTGAACTCTAAAATTTTTTATGTGGAAGACAGCCAAGCTTCATCTTTCCAGAAGTCAGGCCCTAAACTAAGAACCAAAACCACAAACCAGCCCTGAAATCTTTGGCTTACTCCATCCCTAGACATGTCGTTGCCTAGAAAAGGCTTAGTCACAGCAATTTCTAGATTGCTAAACTTCCCACTGTCTAGTTTCTTGGCTAAGGCACCAGAATCCTCGTGTTAACAACTTATGGAACACTCCTCTGTCTATACAGGAGCATCCTCTTTAAGGTGGTGACATAACCATACACTCAGCTGGCTTTTTGGGGTTTTTATGTGGCGGGGTGTGGAGAGGGTTCTTTTCACATCTGCTCTTCACAAATGCTTTCCTTCAACCCTTGCAGCTTCCACAGCTCCCCCGCACTGCCCTGCCTGACTCTGAGCATCCTATTAACCCAGCAGCTTGGCTTAAAAAACAGCAAGTCAGCATTTTCCTTGCAAGATGTATTATTTTATTAATAAGAAATATAAACTCTTGCAAGCCTGCAGTAGGAAAGAGGGTAGAGAAAGCCAACTCAGTCGACGAGAAGCACTTTTTTCCCCATCTCCAGACAAGCTTGCTAGGACACAAGGCAGCATATCCTGCATTATCCAGCAGCCTTCTGAATGAATACTTTCCTCCCTGTGACAGAATGTAAACTGCTTTAGCCTCACTCTCCTCCTGACAGACCTTCTAATTATCTCAGCTGTTTACAGCGCTCAGGCCCTCTGCTACCAATTTCTCCATTATTCTGACAGTCAACAAACTAGACCTATTAGAGCACAGCACAATTCTTGCCCAAGGCAGGAACTTTGTGAGACCACAAATCGTCTCGGTATTAAAAGTCGGTGCATAAGAACTGCCCTCAGCTTTAGCGCTAAATTGCTGGTTTGGAGACATTCATTGCTGTATATTGTATTTCCACTATATTCCGCTTTAATAGACTTCGTGCTGAAGTGTGTAAGAAGAGTTTTAAAGCCTGAGGTGGCAAGTAGACCTTTTTTTCTTTTTTTTTTTTTTTTACCATTTTATATATTTTTCCATCTTTTTTGTTTGTCACCTTATATTGCAAGGTTGGCTCACGTACATAAAACAACACTGCAGTCATGCAAGAATATCTAACTCTTAGTGGAAGGCACAGATTTTACCATTAGAAGTCCAACAACAAGGTTTGGGCAATACAAGATTTGTTATGCTTTGATTTGTACAGGGCCTCAGATTTAACATTATTTCTTTTGTGCTTTGGAATATTTTATTTTCCTATTTGACAAAGCTAACTTGGTTTTGTTCTTCTAATCTTCTGGTATCAAAGTTGTTCGGGCCCAGTAAGAATAATAGTTAGACAGGGAGTTTCTATTAATAATTTGTGTCCATTTGTTTAACAAATGTTTATCCAAGATTCAGACAGCTCTTAGGAAATTGTGTTTATTAATTAGTGTACACAACACTCTATAAGGTATTTATGTATGGCCTATCTCCAGGTTTCTCTTGGTTTGAGTTAGTACAGACCCAGGATGTATTTTGACTAAACACATAGGAACCATCTGATTCAAGTATCCTTGTATCTGAAATCTGGACTAATTTTCAATATTATCTTAAATTCAAGATGTCTGCAGGTACATACCAGGTTCCAACTTCCCAGGTTACCTACCAAGGTGTAGAAATCATTCCAGATGTCTAAGATACACATTATTATCAAGCTGATAATAATGACTAATGCCGCCAATTAGCCCAAACCACAAAAGCTCCAACTATATTTTCCTGAGCAATTTGATTGATCCTAACACAGCCAGGAATATTCTTACTACAAATTTCATTCAGCCTTCTATTTGCCAAGCAGAAGTGGTTACATTTATGAAAAATTAAAGCTTTTAAATTGAAAAAAATCTTTTAAGGACCAAACCAAAGAAAAAATACATAAAATGTACATACACACCATTTCATCTAAACAGCATGTTGGAAGGAACGTGTGCTTTTACTGAACTATGTTACCTCTGCCTGCTAGAAAACTGGAATATAAAATGACATGTTATATTAGATTCTACTGAATTTGAATTCTTCCTTTGAGGCATCTATAGTGAAATAAAATATTTTCCAATGAAGACTCTTGGAAAAGTGACATTTCTTTCAGCAAAAACTTCCTGAAGACAGCTCCCAGTTTAGAGACACAGGGCTGGGTGAGTTGTCACCTAGCCAATCACATGAAATCATGTACTGGACATGGACATCATGGAACAAGAGAGGGAACACCTTAGCACAGGATTTGTGGAGAAGACTTGCATTCCTGTGAGATCAGTTAGTACTAAGGCAAATCTAACTCAGAAGCTGACCACTTAATAGCTTTAAAGTGTTCAAAAGTTCTTAAGTTCTTCCAAACATGGCTTTGAAAGAGAAATGTGTCTGTGTTGAGCCATGGTTTCATATTTCATCTTGCAGGATGTACTAATTTGGGCTAAATATTTCTGTGACTTAGTCAAACAAAACTGAAACCAAACTGTCAGGCCGCAGTGTGTTCTAAACACAGAAAACTCCAGGAGAACTGTGTCTGATCTGAAGTTTTGCTTCTGAGATTAGGAGCAGCTCTAATGATTTCTACAGAACTTGTGTGAAATGTAAATTAGCAGAGTCTAGAGTCATTCCTCATCCTTTTAAATCTGTTTCCAGAACTTGATTTCCTGTTCAGGAGAAGGGCGTATTCCTGGGTCAAAGCCAAGCTGAGAGAAATCAGGCCCTAGATGGCACTTCTAATTGGCTTTGGATCAGATTGTCCACTGGGATACCCTGGATTTCTGCCTGCCTGAGGACTTCTCTGCACAGAAGACTCACGCACACAGTCTTAACCATGTCTGGAGTATCTCTAAGGTAACAACGTTATTTTTCTCTACCCTGACAGAAAACACAGGTTTCTGCTCTCAGAACCAAGAAGGAATCAGAGTACAAAATGAAGATATCAGAACTCCTTGGACCATGATGGATGGAACTGGTGTCCTAAAAAGGGAAATAAATAGTATCATTGAACTTTAACATGAAAGCATGAAAGATTGGTTAATATTAGTTTTAGGGGGCCTGTATGTAAATAAATGCATTAAAATATTTTTAAATAGTCTATCAGATGTTGTACTTTCATGTTTACTTATTTTTTAATCTGAAATAAACCCATGTTGACAAGGCGTACAAGCCCTTTTTTAAGTTGACATTAGTGAATGAATTTACTGGTAACTATTTTCAAAGTATGTCTTAAGTAAATAACACATGAAGTAATTGAAAGAGAATTTCAGGCTTGCAACCACAACTATTTGTAGTGTAGACCTAGGTCTAAGCTTTGGGTTCATCCAATTATGGTATCAAACCATTGCCATATATACGATCAGCCCCAAGGGTGTGGGATGACAGTCAACACATCAGCCAGGATATTTGTAGGCAAGTCATTATGCACTGCAATCTTTTCAGCTCTCAAAAACTAAGCAAGAATTGTTTTCAAATCTTGGCAAAACAGGCAAGCTGCTTAGTAACATGGTTTGGATATCGAGGGTATAATGAGCCTTCCTCTGAGACCTTGCAGAGCACCAGGGAAGTGCTGGCATTGGAGGCTGTTTCAGACACAGCCTGTCTTGTTGGTCAAGCCTCTGTGGCACTTTTCACAGCTAAAATATTAATTTTGGTCACTTAGCCAGTAGCATATTCAGAAAATTGTAGTTTTTCTATCTAAAATTGCTGCTCCAAAATATAACTGGAAAATATATTAATTCTTCCCTCTTTCATGCCCTAGACCACTGAGAGACAGTTTTGGCTTTATGATTTCTGGTCTGGACCCCTCTCTAGCTCCAAAATTAATTAAACCAAATCAGTAGGATAGACTTAAATTCATACTGGCTTCTGGAAAGAAAAAAAAAAAAAAGTAACCCTTGTCTATTATGGGAGGCTGGCAGCAACAGATTACATATTTAGGGAGCCTTGTTCCTGGTCGTTTCTGCAGCTTTCATTAAAAAGATATGCATGCTAATCGTGGAAATGGGAGGCAACCTAGAAAAAAGATGTATTATTATGAGAGGCTGGGACATTGTATTTGTGCATACAGCAGGGAAAACTATATTGAAATGAGTGCTAAAAACAGCCCAAGAGCGATGTGGGGAACGACGAGGCGGAAAATCCAGAGCCGGAGCATCGTAAGGGGAGCAGCAGAGTTGGAGTCAGAGATGCAGAAAGGAGAACAGGTGAGGGTCAGAAAGATAGAAAGGAGAGAGAGCAGCACTGGGAGAAGACATGAGAAATTAGATCAGAATCTAAAAGCACTCAGGAGAGCAGGGAGAAAGGCAGAAATTAGAACAGGAGCTAAGAGGAGAGCCGAAGAGGCAATAAAAACTCAAGGAGGAGAAAGAAAAACTGCAAGATGAAGAGAGGAGGACAGGAAAAAAAGGGCAGGAGATAAATATGAGGCAACATAAAAGGGCCTAATCTCCAGTTTGTAAAGATGACGTGATCTGTGGTGTGAAAGAAAAGAAATACTTTGCATTTTTTGAAATGGCCATGACGAGAGGACCAGGCTACATCTCAGAAATCAATATCACATTTTATGCCTGCTGCACCCTTCACGAAGAATCAAGACAACATTGATTCAAGTAAGTAATATTTCATTGAAAACTGATCTTTGATTGCATAGCTGCAAGGGACTGGCTCTGAAAGTCCCTCAGTGGTGTCTGTGCTGAACAGGTGTCATTTTCGGGATTGTGTCAGAAGTGATGTGGCTTCATTGCCGGTCCGTGGAACACGTGGAGAGCAGAGGACACGTCACTTTAGTCTCTGAGAGCAGAGGATGCTGCATCAGAAGGGCTGGCCTGCTCTCTAGGGTCATTAGTCTGTGTCTGTTAGTGTGTGCTGAGCAGCCTGGAAGGTTTGCTTTGTGGCTGTATTCATTTCAAGCGGCGAAACGATTATTTTAAGATAATTAGAAAAGCCTTAGACCGATATTTTAAATCTGCTTTCCTGATCAATTGTAGCAGTGTTAGAGCTTCTGTGCAGTCATGAGGCACAGGACCATCTCCCCAGACTGCAAGGCCGGGCCCTTGTAATGGAATTAACTGTTTCCAAGACATTTTTTCCCAGTATTTGAGAATGTAAAATCTCCCCTTGCTTTTATTTCCCTGGCCATTAATTCCCTTGGGAAAACAGATTCACTGTTTTGCTAGCAGATCTTGATGTGTTTCAGCTTCTTTGTACCACAAAGGGTGACATTGAAACAATTTATAGCAGAACATGGGTTGGAATTCCCTTTTGGAAAGTCACTTTCTTATCTCGATAAAATCAAAACGTTGGTGAAAGGCTATGCAGATGGGGAGGTGGGGCACAGATGATTTTTAGACATAAACTTCAATGTATCTCATTGAAAACTGGCTTGTCCCAGTCAGGATATTTAGCCATTTGAATTTAGCTGGAGCACTAATGCTGTCTAAACTTCCCACTGAGGCATGCCACACAACTCAGGGACACTGCAGATTTATTTCTGCCATTTTTCTTGGTCCCTTTGGAGAAATGTAGCCTCAAACTCCTCACTTACAAATTCTGGTGATTATTTACCACCAGGAAAACTGAAGTGCAGGATTTTATTGTCACAAAATGAAATTATTGAGGCCATCTCAGAAAAGTCAAACTTGGAAATTCTGTTTCAACAAAGTAAAAATATTGTGTTTCAAATGTCAATGCCTAAACAAAATGTCTCCACAACTTTTCAAACTGTCATTGAGGAAACAAGGGGATGAAGGCAAATGGTGAGATGCTGACTGTGACTCCATCAATCAGTTTCTCTGTTAACTCAGTTCTCCACTGGTACAGAACTGCAACTGAAAATTCATTTTGAGAATCAAGTAAACAAAAACACAGCTGAGAGGCTGATAGGTGAAGTCTGTGAACCTGGTCTTGAGGATAAGCCTTTTCTTCAGCAGTGTATGATGGTCCTACCTCCAAAAAACCTGGTCTAATGGAAGACAAGGCCGAGTCTTGGCCTTTGCAGGAAACTTTGAGACTTATTTTGGGAAGTTCTTTGGAATGCAGCCCTCAAGCAAAGCTGAGGCACTGTGTTACAGCAGGGCCACAGGAATCACTAATAATTTAGACTCTGAACATTTATCCACATGGTCAAGAGAGCAATGTGATATTGGAGAACACGTCATTGTGAATGACACCAGTTTGGCTCTGGTGGTGTGGGTGAGGACCATGGGGAAGGGTCACTGTAGTTAGGTGGTGATCCCAAGCCAGGGGCTTAGCAAAGGAAAGCTCCTCGTGTTTGTGCAATTTCAGTCAGCAGAGGCTGCAAAGAGCTTCCAGTGGAGCAGTCCTGGGGTTCCCTTGTCTCAGTAGACAAGGGTGACCACTCTGAGGAAACCTGGCTTCTCAGCAGCAGGGAATCCTGAATCACCACCTCCTTGGAATAAACACTTTCTCCCTGGCCTGGAACAGCCAAGGACTCTTCAAGTTTGTGCAGTCAGGAGCTGGTCTATCAGGGTGTGGTATCTCTTTAAATATATCACCCCATAGGACAGGTAATTTCCTTTCCAAGTGAAATCCTGAGCTTCACCCAATTTCTCTCAAATTAAAGACTGAGTGATAGTCATTTATACACATATTTACAAACAGTGCATTTTTTCTCATATATGTATGTCCCCTCCCATCCTTCCACTCTTCCCGCATAAAGGTAAAAAAATAAATATTTTGGGTGTTTTCCTGGTATTCAGTGACAGTACAACTTCTCAGATACAGACACAATGAATGAGTTCAAATTTCACAGTAGCACTGTAATAGAAGCAGAACAAAACATAGTCATATCCAGGTTATTATGGATTTCTGACACATATAACTCTGAGCCATCTAACTCGCTCCAGAACTGAAAATTGTTCAGCAAGCAGAATTGATAACTCTTAAAAAATGAATAATAATATCAAGTCAGATCCTTTGAGCATAGTTACAAGACAATGTCAAAAACTAATGTACAGTTATTGTTCAATAATCATTCAAAAAATAGTTGCAGAACTGTTTTGAAAGAAGGGGAATTAGGAAGACACTTTGCAGTGTTGAAAACCATACAAAGGACTTGAGGCCTAAGAAAATACCAGATAAAATTATACTGCATATGTGTGCACATGCACATGTGTTGTGTATACATTAAAGAGACAAAAAATTAACAACAATTGCAAAATTTATTCAACAAATAGTGGGGGGAAATGCAATGGCTATTTGTCATGAATATAGGGTACTGATGAAAAGTGTTTGTCATATTTCTGACTTCCCTAAGCCTAATACAAATGTGGAGAAAGTGGCATGACCTGCTGAGCCGACATTAAAAGCTTTAAATTGAATTAAATTGGCAGAAACCTTCAAAAATTGTCTTGGGAGGGGAAAAAAATTTCATGACAGAGCATAACAGATGTATGAAATTAAGAGCATTTAGGACACATTATCTTTGCTGTATAATGGGAAATGTTTCTAATTGCACTCACAGGGTGCCTTTAAGATGTGTTTTTATTTTAAAAGTGTTCTTTATGATCTGTTATGGATTTTCAGCAGAAATATATAGGCAAAAGAATAAAATACATATTAAGATATATGGGTTTTGCAACAATCAACACATTTGTTGTCATTGTTCAGTGAAGCAAACTGTAAAAGCAAAGTTACTGAATCTACACGAGTGGAACGAAAAGAAAAATCTTATTGGGTAATGAGGAACCTGTGCTATACTGGTGGATATGTACTCAAGTGCTCATGGGTGGTCTGGTAACTCATAGCAGCACTGGACTGTTCAGATTTCCAGGTACATCTGCACCTTACATCCTGCAAAGTTATTGCTCTTCTTTTCCTTTATGCTGGATGCTCACAAAGTCCAGTAATTGAGAAGCAATAGGAAATACCATACATAGATTTCAGCATTATTACTAATGTCTGTGCTGCAAGGCATCCCCAGCCAGCATTCAGTGTTCAAAGTCCTGCTCAGCACATAGTGAATACTGGATAAAAATGCAATGGTATTTCTCTTCTTGTGGTGTATTGCAGAATCTCAATTAGTTCTTGCTGTGTCTTTTACTCCCACAGATTTAACATTAATCTAATCGAATTTAAACAAGGGGTACCTTCTAAAATTATGGCACTTCCTTGTGTGTCCACCCAGAGGTTCACAAATGGAGTTTTTCTAACTAATGAACATGGTGTTCCAGGGTCTTTTGCTGCTTTTGATGCTTTCAATGGAAGTCATAATTTTAAGGCCAAATATGACTGACCAAACAATGCTGCTGACCTGCAGCACTGAGTCTGGAACTTTCCAGAATCTTTTCTCCACTTACCCTGATTTCCATTATGATGGGACTTCTTTGTTTGTTTTTCTCTAGATGGAGGGAAAATTTCATCCTTGCACAAAAGAGCTAGAGGTGTTTCTGGTCTGAGCTGGTACATTTGGGTCTAAGCTCCAGTGCATCACATCCAACCAGATCTTTTTGTCTCATTTTGTCAGGCCTTGTCATGCACAGCTTCTCCATGCTACATCAAATTTCTTTGCTCTGTCCCAAAATATAGAGAATCACAGAATCATTTAGGTTGGACCAGACCTTTAAGATCATGGAGTTAAACCATTATTCTGACACTGCCAAGCCCACCACTAAACCACATCCCCTGTGAACATCTCCATTTTCTTTTCTTGGTATGTAACATCCTTGCCTTAGATGTGGGAAAAATTTAGACTGTGGTGATTTTCTGGTGACCTCACAGATTTTATCCTTATCACAGATCATGAGTTGGGAGTCACAGCTGTAAAAGCCATGTCAATCCAGTTAAAGTAAATATTCAAAACCACATGGCATCTGCTAATCTTAAATGGAAAAAGAATAAACTCTTTCTTTGTTGTAACCACAAGAACATCTGATGTTTACTAATATCAGAAATTGCTCAGCCCCTTAATACTGAAAAGTGACAAGACATAGATTATTATCTCTGACATAAATTTGAGCAGGAAAAGGATTCTTTGCAATGGAAACAAACACTAATGGAATAAAAATGACCTGCATTCTCCAACGGATGTCAAACCTAGTGGAGTCCAGGATGACTTAGAACCACTCGGCTTCCATCAGAGAAAACAAATTGGCTGAATGAAATAACCTCTCATTCAGTTCCATATTTTTGTCACCAGCAGTAAAAATAAATAAATAAAACAGTACAAAACCACTTTCCTAACTTTCTCCAAATGAAATCATCCAACTGTGTGATCATGTTTCAGGTCCATTGCTTAAAATCAGAGAGGGGAAAATAAATCAATTTTTTAAAAAAGAAATTACATTAACTAACTCCAAATTAGGATTATTCTGTTGCAGCCACATAACCTGCATTGTAAAGCCTGTTTTTTAATATTTCTCCTAGGCAATGTCCACCAGTAAAAGGAATATGCAACAAGTAAATAACCCACCAAATATTGTACATGTAAAAGATGAGAAAGACAAATATTTTTAGATTTAAAAAATTGGTTTCTAAAGTAATACTAGAAAGAAACTGCTAGAAATCTAGTCAGAAAATGGAACAGTTAAACAGAGAAAAGGCTGCTGGCTGGGAACAGAGATCTGATTGCTAATTCTGTCAAACAGTGCACGTAGCTCTGAGCTGATCTGTGAGTAGCCATCAGGAAAAACAGAGGAAGAGGAAAGTCACAGGCCAGAAAAATCATCCCAGAGTGTTGCAAATGGCCCAGAGGCTGTAGGTTGTGGAATGTAGTATTAGTTTAAAACTTAATGGCTTCATGAAGGCTACATGTGCAGGTAATGCATCAGACCCAGGAGATCTAGGCCCAAACTTTCCTTTTATTAAGACTTACCCAGAATTGCTGTGCATCTAAAATGATTTAAGAGTACAGTTTTTCAAACTGGATGAAAGAAAGAAAGAAAGAAAGAAAGAAAGAAAGAAAGAAAGAAAGAAAGAAAGAAAGAAAGAAAGAAAGAAAGAAAGAAAGAAAGAAAGAAAGAAAGAAAGAAAAAGAAAGAAAGAAAAAGAAAGAAAGAAAAGAGAGACAGGACTTATTCTCAATTAAATAGCTTTATATTTGAATCAGTGAAATTATGTGATCAGTTGAGGGGAAAGAAGTACTATGTAGTATAATTATATATAATATATACATTAGTGGAAACAGTTGTTTTGCTCTGATAAAACATGAATGAATCAGTGTTAACATGTAGCAAATTAAATCCTTCTCCTTCCTTGAAAAAAATCCCTTTCAAAGCTGTTATTTCTATAAGCCATTAACTTCTGAGTTAGGCTATGTGTCAAAGTGCCAAAAAAACTCATTGAAAAGGATATATTTCATTCAAAACAAGTAAACTTAGAAGGAAAAAAAAAAAAGAGAAAAATAAAGAAAGCACAGAACACTACCTTTAGCCTGAAGAAATCTTTTGATTTGGAAATCCCTTTAGATTGGAATCCCTTTAGTTAAAAATTATACATCAATGTTTCTTACCTAACATGTTGCTTTTTAGTAGAGAGCAGACAAACCCACTGGGAATATTTCCATCATCTGCTTCAGTGGGCTCAGAATATATGAGGTTCTGAATATATGAGGAATTATAAAATCATGGTTTTGCTGAATGGTTTGTGTTGGAAGGGACCTTAAAGACCATCTCACTCCACCCCCTGCCATGGGCAGGGACTCCTTCCACCTTCCCAGGTTGCTCCAAGCCCCATCCAACCTGGCCTTGGACACTGCCAGGGCTGGGGCAGCCACAGCTTCTCCAGCACTTCCAAACCTTTATTTGCACCAAACCTTTTGGTAAGCCTGGCAACGAGCCCAGCGACTGCAGGGTCCCAGGCCCCTGCAAGCATCCCCAGCCCTGCTGTGTGGCTGGAAACTGAGGCACAAGGGTTGTGGGATGTGTGGGGGCAACACGAGAGCCAGAGTTTCAAGAGTGATGACGTCTCCCAGAGACCACTTCCAGCACAAGGAATGGAATCCTGGTTATCCATCGGGTTCAGAGGGATTCTCCCTTGCAGTGCAGCCCTGCTGCCTCTGGAACAAGGTAGAGAAAAGCCCAGATTTTCTGAGAAGGGTCTCAGAGCACAAGTCAAGGGATAATGTATTCTTCCTAAGTATATAAACAGGCACCAACCACTGAAATGGATAGTTTAGAGTATTACAAAGTATTTATTTTTGTCAGTCTTTTTGTATTACTGAAATGTGGGGAGAATTCTTTCATTAAGCATTTCCCCGGATTACACACACATTCGTTTGACACTAATGCAGAGTGCAGTGTGTTACTTGGTATGTCTCCCTTTAAAATACAGAGTCACCTCCTGCAGAGAAGTCTCCTGGGGAGCTGGCAGCTAATGAAGCCAAAAAATATCGGGGTTCATTAGGCATGCAAGCATTCTGGTAAAATCAAAGATCACTCTGGAACCCCCTTGAACATATTATAGTTACCATTAAAATCATCATCATAGGATTTGATGTTAGTAAAACATATTGCTTAGGCTATAAAACATTCTAAACTAGTATCCCAAATGTCTTGCCTCAAGCAAGCACTTAAATTAAAGTTTCAGACAGCTGGCACTAGAATCAAAATAACAGTTTTGCACAAAGAGATTGGATAAACATGATTATTGTTTTCATAATTTATTTTGTCAACGTGCAGTATTGTGCCTTGATCCCTGCATTGTGCTTGGGCACAATTTCTTTCACTTTTCAACAGGTAACTATATTTCACTGAGGTTTTGGGTTTTTTTTTTTTTTACAGAAAGCAATCCTAATTGATCTGCTGCTCTTGAATAATCTAATCCCTAATTAGTTGAGCCTGAATGTTGAGAAAGGCAGCATTGTGTGCTTTAATTAATTTCCATAATCTGGAATTTCTGTTTGCTTGCCTCATAAGATCTTTTGGTTTTCAAGGAGAGGGTAGCAGAACAATATCACTACTTAGCGTATGAAAAAGGGGGCAGTGTTCTGGATATTTGATACACAGCAATTGCCACAGCTACAAACACGTAGTTCTTAATTAAGACTAAACCCATTTCCTGTTTACCTCGAGTAACAATTTTAAGATGTTCTTCCTGCATTTATTCCAGTTCAGCTGTTCCTCGCCTCTCAGGTGAAGTGAGGATGATATTCTTTCCTTTAATTTCAATTTAGTCCAGACATCCCAAACCAAGTAGCTGTTGAAATGTAGAGAAATAAAGCACCAGAAGTGTGCTGCAGCAATCTCTTAAGCAAATACACATTTTCATAGACATATACCAAAACATTTTACATTTCAAACCCTTTCTCAAAGACAAAATGCGGCTTCTTGAGCAAATCTCAGCAATTTCTGTATTCTTTTACCCAGGTGTTGAGCCAAAAAAAGATCTTCCCCCAAAATGCAAACCTCCATCCAACATTCACACACACAATTAGAAAAGAACCAGGCTTAAGAGAAGCTCCAGCTTTGCAGACACAGGTAAGTGTCTGGGCATTGCTGGAGAGTGCAAAGCACTTTTATGATTCACAGTGTAATTTTTTTACTGTTTTGTAACCAGTTCTTGAACATTTCTCAATGTTAAAAAATGTTCTCATTCTGGTAAACAGTTTTCTTGAGGGTTTCTTTGAATATTTTCACTGCAGATTTTTCACTCAAATAGGAAGTTAAACAGAGACATTGTCAGGAGCTGAGCTCTCCTGCCTCAGTTTACACACGGCATATTGGAAATATATATTCTATATATGCAGCATTCTACATATATTCTATGTATCCCTGCATCATAGGGGTGTTACAGGGTTTACAAAGGGCTGCAAATGATGTCAAGTCATTCTGTTGGAAGTATTTCATGGACAAAATGCAGCCCTCTCACAAATATAAATTAGAAATTACCCCCATTGTATTTACTAGGATCAGTGTAAATTTATTGCACATGTGGGACTGAGAGCAAAACTTGTCTCTGTTTATGCAAACTAATTGTGTGGTGTTTGCTAGCGTGAAAAATGGCCAGTCATTCTCACATTTGTGAAAAAGATTTATCAAGCCAACACAGACCAAACAGGTGCTGTTCAAGGCTGCCCTTTGCTTTCCACACCTGCAGTAAAATAAACTTTGCTTCTCTGATGGGAAGTCCACATGGAGGTTTGACCACCGGGGCACCAAGAGATATAACCAACCTTTCAGCTCTGGAAGGCCACCCATTTACCCTCAGCTGGGGCCTCCAGAGGGGCCTTGGCTGGACTCAGGTCTCCAGAGGTCAGTGTGCTAAGACACTGCATCAGTGCATGCAAAATTTTGGACACTGATCAAGGAAAGGCTGAGATGTTGAACATCTAAGAGAATTGCCTGTTCTGCTGTTCAGCCCTTTCCTTCCTTGGACATGTCCCTGTTGCTTTTAATTAAGCTCTCAGATTCATAGCTTGGAGATCTTTAATAACTACAGAAAGTGCTTGCAAGGCAAATTTTTCACTTCTTAGAAGGATCCTTAGGATAAATGTTACCTTCTAATTTATAGGTAAACTTAACCCAGTTTTACCTTTACAGTAATATATTGTGTGGCCATTTGTGTGCAACAGACTGGTGACAAGAAAGATTTTAACTTTTACTAAATGGTGAAAATGTTGGATCACACACCTCCAAGACACTGTAAGCACAGTGCCTGCTGATGAATTAATCTAATTAACAGAGGTGAAGGTTTATAATTGGGGTTAACTAGAATTTAACTGGTCATTGTTCATACCCCCCACTGCATTGTCCCCTAAGTAACTCACTCTGGTAGCCCTCCATGGTCCCTCGACCCCAACATCAAGCTCAGGGATCAACCAGCTTCAAGCAAAAGTAGATACAATCATATTTCCAAGAGTGTAATAACAGCAGAATTTAATGGTGTGGTATTTTTATACTGTTTGGGAAAGAGACCCTATTTTTTCTTACTCATAAGCCCAGAGTATTTTTAAATAGTTCAAGTCCCTGTAGTACTTCACAGTTTGCAGTACAGTTTAAAAAGTAATACATCTTTTCTTAGATGTACCCCAGATTCTGCCTTTTAATAGACATGATAATGAGATTCTGTGTCTTCATTTCCCAGTGTGCAGAAAGCTCAAATAAATCTTTGATTGTTCACAACCCTGGAGAAGGCTCCCAAGCCCAGGAATGTAATGATGTTTCTCTAAACAATCATTGCTAATGAAATTTAAGTGTATTTAAAATATATAGATGCGTGAGTGTTTATATATTAGTAGTATCAAAATTGGGCTTTATTCATTTTGCTTTGTAAATCGGATTCTGATTGCAGTAAACTGAGCCCTCAAGAGATCCATTTCTAGGTGAAGGAATGTCCTGAGTTATTTCTATGACCTGCAAGACACACATTGAGCTTCTGCCTTTGAGTGAGCTCCCTCTGATAAGGAAATCAAGGGATGTTTCAAAGACCCATTCAGTGACTTCTTCATAAGATTAGGGACCATGTCCCCAGACCACTGCTGAAGGCATCACAGAGCTGACTGCAATCAAATTGCTGTAACAACTCTGAAAGAACAGGGTGTCCAAGCAACCTGAAGGAACATTAGAGGGCAAAACAGGCAGAGGGGACACAGGGATCCCTCATAAGGGGTTAAAAAGGGGGATGCTTCAGAATGGAAACAGTGGTATTTTTAACAATTTTTAATATTTGATTAGTGTTAGTACTCTAACACTTTTAGAAGGAGACTCAATCGAAAAAACTTTTCCATATCAGCATCCACTTAAGGAGTATATATACTACATATATATATAAAATGATCCACAGACTGACACCTCTCTGTGGCCAGGCTGCTGGCCAGCTCCTCTGCCAGGGTGTTACACACACACCCAGGCTTGTGCAGAGTGCCTTGCACTCATGATACTGCTAAAGAGAATTCCTTGACAGCAAAGAACATGGGAAACCCCAAACTGATAATCATCAGCCCAAAGAAAACAGTCCCAAGACAATATTGAGAAGATGTGCCTCTCAAGACCAAGCTGTGGCAGCCAGGCTTGGCTTGGTGGCTTATTATAAATCCAGACTTGGCAAAGCTTAGTGAAATGTTAATATCAGCCAAAAGCATGAAAAAACCTGAGATTTGTTTTACGTAATCTGGACACCTCCAAACCTCTTTCATGTCCAAAGACGTGAAATACTGTGGTTTCATTGGGGGCTGTAAGACTTGTGGATAACTGAATTCTAAGATAAAACCCAAGGGGAACCAGTTTACAGGAAGTGGAAGGGCCATCAGCTTTCACCTGTTGTGTCATGGTTTGATGCAGACTGTTGAATACCATTATCCATGTTCAAGACATGCATATCATACTTTTCCTCAAGAAAAATAACATTTACCCTCTGTAGCTGTTAAATTTGTTTTAATGGGAATTCAGTCCAAATGCATCTCTTCTTTCATTTCAGGTCTCAAATTTGTCAACACAACTTCCAGTTAATTTCTATTTCTTTTACATTCGTATGTATCTCAGCCATTTTAGTGATACAAATGATCATTCACATTCCTAATTTTTACCAAATCCTGGTGGTCTTCAGAAACACTGCAGGAAAAGCATTTTGGCTGTAATTCTCTCCATTTCATAAAGACTGTTAGGGCTTTGGGTATCACTGGCTTCTAAAGGTTATAGCACAGAGAGGCTTACAGAAGAGAGCACCTCACAAAGCCACAGATAGGATAGAAATCTCACTCCTAAGTAGAGGAGCCACTTGAGTATGAAGTGTAGGAGAAAAAAGTGGTAGGAGAGCTACCTTCCCTTCCCCTGAGACTTATCCAAATCCCACAAAGTACCCACCTGCAACACTCTACCTGCTCTTGGATGCTCAGAGGATTTTTTGTGGGGATTAGTAGCCTAAAATAAGTAACTAGCCTCATTGCCATTCAGATTTTACCTGTTTTTTTCCCCCCCTCCCCCTTCCACTTTGACCATGATCTTTAAAAATCTTACCAAAAAACATTTCACTGGTTAGGAAAGAATTCCCTCTGCCCTGGAGAGTTGAGCACGTGTTCTGTGGTAGCATCAGTATACTCTCATAAATATTATTTCTTTCTAAGAAAAAGTGGTTTGGTTTTTTTTTTTCCTCACTGTAGTATGGAGTGCTGAGGTGTTCTTGGTCTGATATGAAGAAAAGAGAGCTAGACCCATAGAGGTGGTAGGTGAGCATTAGCCTGCAGTACATTTTACCTGTGATAAAGTTGGGTTTGGCCCACCATGAAGGCTTTTGGATAATTTTGGCATAAATTAACAGTGGCAAATACCATCAGAGAAGCTACCTTTCAAATACAAGATTCAATAGGATCAAATCAAGGTCATTTGTATTGCAAAATTGATAAGGAATATTGGGGTTACCTATATAAGCAGAAAACTGAATAATGATGTGATGCATTCCTCCATCTTGGTGAAGACTGCTCTCAATTCTCAGTTTCTTCTGCATATGGCCTGAAATCACATTAGAGAAAGGCAAGCAGAAATGAGAAAGGGAAGGGGAAAAAAAGCACCAAAAACCCCCCAAAAATCAGAGAAATAATAAATACTCTGAAAGCCAGTTAATTATTGAAATGGTGCTGGATAATCAAGAGAGCTGTGGCTATTGTTTACAAAGCCAAGATGGCCTGAGAGCCTCAAACCCAGATACACCAAGACAGCAAAGTTCAGACCTGGCTCTATCTGGCAAACAGCTGCAGCCCCTTTTTAATTAACAGCATATTCCAGATTCTGTTCAGCCTGCATGGATGGAAAGGTGTTTCCCAAGGAAATCAGAGTAAGGACAGCATAGGGAAAAAGGGGTGGGAAAAAAAGAGAGGGGGAGGGAAAGGTGAGTTCAGGAGGGCAATGAGGTGGGGGTTAACAACGCTGCTGAAGATCAAGGGCTGAAGTGCTGAGATGCTGCCAGACTTGAAAACTTTAATTTACTGTCACTGTTAGCCCCCTTTGAGGTTTATGGTGGTATTTATACACACAGCATCAATCACATGAAACAAGGAGGGGATTTATAGTTTGTTTTAAAGACTGTAAATGCAATGTAATGCAAATAGCATGCCTCATGGGCATTTACATTTAATGGGAAAATTACAGATGCAAAAGATTGGTAGAACAAATTTTAAATTGACTTTATTACATCTAGTGCTTTTCAGAGAATACTATTAAAAAAAAGCGAGGAGATATGGTAATGGAGTTCTACAGTGTAGCTTGACAGCTTAAATTCCACTTAACTGACTTTGCTTGCATCTTTCTGTTTACATTACTTCTTCCAATAAGTTTGGTTGGCAAAATCTCTGGATCATAAACTGATTAGAAGCTTTGATTCTGTTTTGTTTCCTTTTTGGGGTTGGAATATTTAATGTGTAAAGCTGATTGTATCTTGATAACTGTTTTTAACTAAGGTTCATCATCAGAATTGGTTCATCTAGACACAGCCAGGAACAGCTCTTTGAATCTATTATCGCCTTAATATGTGACCATACATTCATTCTCCTTAATTTGTATAATCTTCTGCTATCTCCCCCATATCTCTATAGATACAATAGAACAAGATGGGCTGCATTACTGTGCTCACTGATGGCATGAACATTCAGAACTAATCACAGCTACTTGTGGAAAGCCCATTCTTTCTCAAAACAGGTTTATTTCCCAGTATTCCCGTGCGGCTCTCTGAACACTTCTGGAATGAGGATTGTTCTCTGGTGGGGTTGAAGGTTGTTATCATCTGTTGTTGACTTATGGTAGATCCATCTGAAAGGTGTTGGTGGGCCTCAAGCTCACCTTCAACAGACCAGATGAAGCCCTGATTGAAACAGGTGCAGCTCTACTTGCTTCAGGGGAGTTGTGCCCTATTACATGAAGGCTGATTTGTTTTTAACACCCTATAATAATTGCTGGATTTCTCTCCCATACAAGCCTCAAACAAGCAAAATAATTTAAGGGTTTTTTTTTAAAGCCCATTCCTATTGAGCAAAGATTGAAGTACACATGTTGGGTTTCAGTCTGTTCTAAAGCCACCAGCACAGCAGCCTCTCCATGTGTTGAAATCTGCATCTATCTGACAGGAGCCTTCTGCCCTTTGTTTCTTTGAATTTCCAAATGTTTGCTATCAACATAACACCCTTGTAACATCTTCCCAGTCCTGCTCATTGCGTTGTATTTTAGTCATAATATAAGTAAATGATGTCCTGACCTTTGTAGGACATAAAGCAGTGTGGTCAAAGATTACTAGATCTTACCCAATTAGGATTGTGTCTTTCCAAGATTTCAAATCTCCCTGAAACACCATCCTCTTTTTTTGCTTCCATTCATCATGACACATACACCCTTTTAACTCATTATCACCAAAAAGCCGTGAAGGAGATGGTTTGTTATTCATTAGTGATTCAATAGAGTCTACTCAACTCGGTGGAATAGTTATCATCATGTACAAATATCCCTCCAGAAGTTCCTGCTGTGTCCCTGTTTGCAGACACCTTTCATCTATCAGGACCTACCTTGTGAGGAGACTAATTACAACCTCTGTGGCATCTCAGTGCATTTATTAGCGTGGAACTGAGTCAGACCCGTGTTTATTCTTCACCCAGTCCTGAAAGATACATTCTCCAGGTGTTGTCACCCATAGCAAATACATAATGGCAGAGAGCAGCCTATATTAACATTTGAGCTAATACAAACACGCACTGTTTAAGCAATTCACCTGAGACAGAGTGCCTCGCTGCTGTGACTTTTGTTTAAGGCTGTAATCCCGTGTGATGACATTCTCTTGTGCAGAAGGAGCACGTTAGCACCACGCTTGGCAGTGGCACGATGATGAGGAAACCACAGACTCAGGAAGCAAGAGCAGAAGGGAAACAAACTTTCACACTCAGGAGTGGTTAATGACGTAAACACGCTTCAGCTCTGACAGGTACCTCACAAAGCCACCGGCCAGTCCTGTGCCAAACTGCACCAACAGATAGCCAAAATGCAAGCAAAATTTAGAATCATTTTAAAGTTAGCAAAAATGCAAGCCTACGTGTAAGCAAAATTTAGAATAATTTTGAAGTTAGCTTATGCTGTGACAGCCAAGTAAATAATGCCCCAGCAGACACAACAACTTCTAAACAGAGCAGGAGAAGGCCTCTTTTCCTCCTGTGCTTCCTTTTTATATCTGTTTCTGATGAGCCATAAAGAAACTAAATTTACTGCAATTTACTGCATCATAATGCAGAATCCTAATCCCATACACTCCTGAATGTTGTCACCTCACCTTTAGGCACCATAAGTATCACTGTTTTCAATAAGCTACTCACCAGTTTTAACTGTACTTGGAAGAATTTGGAGTGCTGAAATATTCTGTGGTTCTTGGGAACACCCACACACACCCATGTAAGGATGGGTAAATCTATGTGGTCATGTGTGATTAGTTATCAGAGTTGCACAAAATTAGTGCACTGCTTCTTTTTGGGAAAGGTTATCTAGATCATGCACGAATCACAATATTTGGATCAGTTTTACAACCCACAAATGACACATTTCTACAAAATTTATGGAAATAATAAATTAAATCCCCCCAGTCCCAAATCATCTTTTGATGAGAATTAACGTTTCTTCTGGAGCTAAAAAATTACACTGAAAAAATTTGTAGCAGGATGGAATAGAATAGTAAAATATTAAATGCCTTAAATTTCGAGTACTTTTATCTTTCTTGGTAAACACTTTCCACATCTCCAGGAACAAACACTATTCAGAGTTTAGCCAAAGCTTCTGAAAGACACAGACTACACTGCAGAATTTTAGGACTGTCATGTGAATTTAAAGACAAATACTGTCCAGACAGCACATACCAGCTGCCAGTTACTGCATAGTGGGATATTCCCTCACCTTCTGTTTTAGTTTTATGAAAGATTGTTTTCTTTTAAAATGGCAGGTCCCCTCCATTCCTTCTCCTTTGCTCACAGTGAGACATGTCATCTGATACTAATTTGTACTTGCTTTGTGTTTTGACTTAATTTGATTAATAACTATATCCTTTAATGGCAGTGTGACTTAACAATATGCTATTATGTTGGTGCACTGCACTCTGGCATTGAGGAGCAATTCGTCTGCACCACAGCAACGTTTTGAAACTAATTCAAAGAGGCATTATTCTGTACCTCTTTACCACAGGGTAGAGGTCTGGTCTTCTACTGGAATTGCCAGCTCAGAGCTGGAGGCCAAATCTGTGTTGAATTTGTCCAAAGACTTTTCTTAGCACTCACATTCCAGCCTGAATATCTATGGAATTGTTTTACCCCTTTTTTTTTACCCTCCTATTATTGATTGTGCTTTGTGTCTTTTTTTTTTCGTTTGTGTCTTTTTTTTTTTTTTAAGTTCCCCTATGGATTCATATTTTAGATATTTTAAAGAGTTTAAATAGTACCATACTCCAGGCAATGACAAAAATGTATCAGAATTGTAAAAAAAAAATGTAAAACTTTATCAAAGAGTTTACAAACACACACTCCCCCAAAAAATACTAAGAAACAGAGAAAGGAAAGAAAACGAGAAACAAGCAAGCAAGAAAGCATTCATCATACCCAAAATTAAAAGTATTACTGAACTTCATGGTGTCTTAAGATAACACATGTTTTCTGCTGTACAGGATGAAACTGGTAAATAAGGTTTAGCATGCCTGCAGGGACACAGGGAAATCCAGTGAATTCCCTGCAGCTCCAGACAAATTCAGGAAAAGGAGTAATTGCACATGACCAAATGTATTTTATCATCATCAACACCAAAGAAGAATCTCACAAAAAAAAAGGAGAGAACCAAAGCTTAATCTTTGGCAGTGGTAGGTTATTTTTGTTTGTGTTGTAAAGACTCCATTCCCCAAGGAGAATAGTTGGGAGGGAAAAAAAAAAAAAAAAGGAGAGTTTTCTTAAAAGATTTCAGTTCTAAGGGAATGGGATAACTCAAAGCATGCCAGAGAAGCCAGCAACTGGGAGAAAGAGGAGCACAGTCAGGACAGAAAGGATGTATCAGATTTGAATTCCCCTGCTGCTGACCTAGTCACTAAATGTTATTCAGAATTCTTGCTTCTGTAAAAGAAAGATTTAAACCAACACCCAGGGTACCACAAAGCAAACCTGTCTGAGTATTGGACAATTAAACACTTTTTAAACAACAACAACAACAACAATAATAATAATAGTAATAATAATAGTAATAATAATAATAGTAATAATAATAATAGTAATAATTTAAAAGGCAATTGCCCTTAGAATGGAAACACTGGCACTGAAGTTTATACATGATGGTTTCCTTTGTATAAACCCAATGCTTGCCACATGCCAAAACATAAACCAGATTGCATAATATGTAGGTTTTTCATAATTTCCTCAGATTAGGTTTTTATTAATGCCTGTCAACAGCAAATGACAGGCATGTGTTGCATTAACAGCTGCTCTAAGCCATGCCAGTGCTGACTTCTCTGCAAATCTCAAGCCTGGAGGAAGCTTAAAAGCCCATTGATTGAAGAGGAACCAACCCCATTTGCATTAAATATCTGAGGTTTTTACCCTCTGGTTTTTTTAACCACCTATTAGTTTCTTTTATATTTTCACTAGTAATAGTCAATAATTACAGGGTTATTAACAATCACCTGGAATGAACAGATCTGATTATCTTCTCCAATGTGTTTCAGCCACTTTTGGTTATTTTTAAACTTCCTGACTTAAATCATCCTGAGAAACTATTTTCTTTTTTATTACTCCGTGGGACTTGTAGAAAAATACTGTGTATCTCCAAGCCTCCAGCACCTACCCATCCTCATCATGAAAATCTGTAAAATATGTTCATAATAAAGCAAAAAGGCAGAAAAAAAATAGATTCCACACCAGTAACTGGAATGAACTAGACCTGAGACATGTGTGTTGTCCAGTTCTAAAGTCTACACCAGTACATATTTTATCGATTGGAAAAACACACAAAGCTTTTAATGTTTCAATTTCTGGAATAACAGGAAAAAACATGATTTACAGACCATTAAAAGGAAACCATGACCAAAATTTTTAAATGGGAAGTGGCTTGTAAAACACTAGGGTCTAACTGGTGAAATAGGAGTTCAGAATTGTTTTTCCTGTTAGGTAACACTCCCACTATGTAATAAAAATGATGCAAATTCTTAAAAAAAATTTGCAAAAATTTGCAAAAATTTGCAAAATTCTTAAATCAAAAATGGACACACTGTGTTCTCCCATGCTTTTTTTTTTTTTCCCTCCACACTACCAGATAACCACTCAGGTCTCTAAAATTAAAGCTTTTATCAGACTAAAATGAATTAATCCAAAAAAATAGTAGGAGGAATATCTGGGGTTAGAAGAACATCGTGAACATTGATAACATGGTATTCAGAGAATTTATTAGCAAGGTCTACAGCTGTTGGCCTGCTATTCAGCTGAGCTGTGCATCGCTCATATACATTTCATGGCAGGAGCATTTCATTTTGATGAGTGTAAAGTCCATGAGAGTTTGGCCCAGACTCCACAAATGTAAAACAGAACTCCTCTGTGTTGGGCTGCATATTTCTGGATTCAGATTAATTAATGCTGCTGACACAAATCCAAGTTTTCTGTGAATGTCCATCAACCTCAGATGAATTTTATCCAAGGACAAGAAAAGAATTAAGGCAAAAATATATGGGTCAGCTTTAGGAAAGATCCATTATCTGTCTGTGTGCCACTCTTTGTCTGATAGAATATATTTAATAAAAGAAAGATTCTACTTTTTTTTTCTATTCTGGCCAGACTGAAATCAAAGTCAGTATTCTGACTGGCTTCAGTATGGGTAGGAGTTGTGTCTCTGTGATTTTAAGTTTATTTTCTTCAAGTACTTTCTCTCTGACTGTGCAGCCACCCGGGCATTTCTCCCCCGCTCTGCCCATCACAGATGCTTGGGATGCACTCCAGCACAGCTCCTGCTGGCAAAGGAGCACACCTGGAACGTGTACTATTAAAACATGGGTTAAGATGCAAAAAATAATTGATCTTACCCCCTCTGTATCAGAGTACTCCAATACTGTACAATAGTCCCTACATATAGTTATATTCATAGAATCAGAGAGATGGTACAACCACCAGCAACAAAAAAAAAACAAAATCCAGTGTGCAGAAAAGCCATCTCCATTTTGTGTTCAAGGCAAAATTCTTGAATCTACAACAGGAAATAATTGATGGGATGGGAAATTTCCTAAAAGGCCAGTTTTGCCTGTTTTACCTTACATACAATGTCAGCTATTTTATTGCCATTGAAAAATTAATCCTGCTGCCTGAGTTGCCATTTTGCCTCGTGTGCAATCAAGGCCTACACATTTTTTATTGTACTCCACGACCCACGCAGGGGAGAGAACTTTCCAAAAGAAAAGCTGACAGCTCACTTGGGAAAAGACTGAGTAAATAGATACGACGTGAACGGTGCCTGAAGGTCAGCAAACAGGCTCCTGAACTAACGGCAGATGCAAATTCCATCCTCAAAGTCCCGCTCTGACAGCTCCCCTCTGACTCCCTTCCCAATTAAGATGGCCAAGCTGATTCACCACCCATCCCTGCAGCTCCCCTGAGCCAAACAGGACGCCTCTTAACCCACCACCTTAGAGATGTGCCCAGGTGATGAGCTTTTACCCCAAAATGAGAACCGTCCACCAGACTGGCACTGCAGGAATCCAGTTCTGGGATATTAGGATTCCAGTATAACATATTAAGACCTTTGTGCCAGTGGTTGTTACTGCCACTGGAAGACTGTTGGGCCATTATTAAGAAATAGTGACCTGCATTTCGAACAAACCCAACTAATCAGTGGCTAAGATTTTGCACCAGCTGTTTAATAATAGTTTGTCTAATAAAATATTCATATTATCATATATTTTCCATCTTAGAGGATGATCAGAATGTCATTTTAATATTTTCCCCCTACTAAAATAAAATTTTAATTAAGGCTAAAGATATATTGCCTACGGAAAGCTAAACTGTTTAAAATTATTAACTGCTTGAATACTTGTTGCTATACTACAAGCTGCCATAAAAGAAAAGAAATTAAGTACATGGGGGATTAACGCAATTTTGAAAGCTGCGTTCCCCTCCCTCCTCCTTTTAGATACGCCTAACTGAGCCATAACTATTTTTCTCCACTCAGCCAGACTCCAGCTTTGTGGCTTTTTTAATAACCTGGCTTTTCAAGCTTGTGCCCCCGAGAGCCTTTTCATTTCTGCCGCACTACCTACAAGCAAATTTCTTCCAGTTGCTCAACAGCCTAATGCCTCCCTTTCTTCGTTGTTGAAGCATTTCATTGCAGTTTCATTGACGGGGAGGTGTTCTGTTACAGTGGAATCAATAGCTCAGGGCTTCCCAGCACACCGATTAGCTTGTCAGTCAGAGCCTGGGGGAGGTAGTGTAAATCCCAGAATACCAGGGGCCACCAGTTTGAAAAGTAAGGAATGCGAGGAGCCCGCATGGGTTTTTCTACCACCTGTTGCTCTGCAACATGTGCAAAGTGTATTAACTTCTTTGCTGCTACATGCCTTAAAGGTCAACTGTGATAGAAGCTTTAAGCTTTTGGAATATTTTAATTCATTACAGGAATCAACTTTTACTGATTTGCAACAAAGAGTGCCTTACAAAAGGCGTGTTTTTTCGGTGGTTGGGCTTTTTGTTGGGGTTTTTCAGTAGGTTTGCGTTTGGCAACATGTTGGTTCCTCTTTCAGCTTTTTTTTTTTTTTTCCTTTTTTAAATCAGTACTTCATCTGCTTCTTAATTGTGTACTAATAGAAACCAGTTTCTATAGCAAATGTGGTTCCTTCCCGTGCCCTTCCTTCCACCACAACAATAGTATCAGTTTCGATGATCCAGGCTGTCACAAGGGGGATATTTCTTCATTCACCAGTTTAGATTTGAGGAGGAGGGAATTATGAAATGCAAAGTTGGAAAACTTCTGCTGTACATATGCTTCCAGTCCGGGACAGGGCCCTCATGTTCTGGGGACATGAGCAGAGCAGGGCCAGCTCCTTCCAGTCCTTTTAGGGACTCCTAGTATTGACCAGGAAAAACTAGAGAAGCTCAAAATTGCTTTTAACTGCACATTCAAAGGGCCACCATGTCACCTGAAGATTATTCCCTTTCACCTACCTCTTTTGGATAATTCTGCAGGATGGAACCATGTCCTAGTGACTGGCCAAGGTAATACAGAGGAATATTGTCAGCATCCATGGTCTGAAGTGGTGAGTGAGCAATGTGTCCCTGGATCAGCCTTGAGGTCATTAAATGCTGTCTCTAAGAAGTGCTCAAATTCTAAGAAAATATATGTAACCAAAACTCCTCCAAAGACAGCCATTAAAAACAGAGGCTCAGGCCCTGTGAGCCAACCTAAGGAAACCTTATTACAGACATTTATTATCCAAAAACCACGTCACACACAACCACAAAAGGAAATTCTGTGCTTAGATCATGAAAGTCTGTGCTTTGGAAAGGTTTCGCTGTCACCACACTTGGGTTTGCTCACAAAACCTCTACAAACTCACCACAAACCACAAAGTAAACCTGCACGGTGCAAATTGTGCTTATTAACATAATTCTACAAAATTAACTCAATAGAGCTTTTTTTGTTAATTTTGTTTTAAAAGCATGGCACTTGGATTTTCTAACTAATAGCATAAACAACAGCTGGAAGCTCTGGGCTGTCCAAGTGGATTTCAAAGTTTGGATTGAAAATATTAATCTTTTCAATAGAGATTAGTCTTAGATTCATGTCTTTACAAATGTGAGGAATAAAAATTTTTATATTAATTTAAGGACTCTTAGTGAAATGCCCTCAGCTTTAGAAGGAAGAAGGAATCCAAGCTGTTCTTCTAACTTTTTCCCTTTCGCCACTAAGTGTAAACCTGCTTTAATTTTAAAATATAAATGTGCACCTTGATCTTTTACTTGTGTTACTCCAGATATTTAGTTGCTTAAACAACACACCAAACTTTTTGTGATACTGTAGACCACGTAACTTTCCTATCACCTGGCAATTAATTGGCTGGGAATGCCCATAACAGATCTCTCTTCTTTATTTTTTCCCTCTTCCCCTCCACCCACTACAAGTCATGCTGTTAATTCAGCAAAATTAGTAGTCTTGTGTTGTCAGAACAAATCACTCCCACTCGGTTATGAATGTGGTTACTCAGCAAGACTGCGTGTTGAGAATTTAGGGGATGTTTTTTCTCTCTGTTTCCATCTTTCACTTCTTTTCCTCCCCCTGCATGCATTGTAGTTGTGAACATCTGATATGGGTAGAATTGCACTGGGTGATTACTTAAATTCAACCTTTGACTGCAGAAAAATACTCTGTGTCTTGACACTTCACCAAAAGCCCTCCCCGTGCTGAATCCAAGCACCTGCAATAAAAGCTTGCGATCGTATATCATTTCCCCCATTTTAACCAGTGACTGTAATTAATTATTTCTTTGCTTTGCACCTTATAGACAGTTACCTCAGGCATCTGAGGAACAGGTCTGCTACTTGTAACCACTTGAAGCTTCTGTCATCGGAAGGGGATTACCCTTATTACTTATTACAGGCGCGCGCGCGCGGGGACACACAGACATTATATTCCAAAAAGGAATGCCAGACCGCCCAGCCACGAGCTATCAACGCCAGGCTGGGCCTGGGGAGCAGCAAACCCCCAGGCAAGGCAGGATCCATCCAGCACAGCGTGGCCTGAGGTTTGCACTGACCAGCAGATTTGCCAAGCAGAGATCAGGTTTCAGCGCAATTAAAGGGCTCTTGTTAGCTGTAGGCTGGAGAGGATGGAGCTGTGCACAGTGAGTAGGTGTACGTGTATGTTCACTCTCATACTGTTAATGCCCCAGGTTTAAAAAGAGTGGATAGACCAGTAAACACTTTCACAGACTGCTTGGGAAAACATATCCAAACTAGGGAAAATAAAAAGAGAAAGAAAAAGAGGTCGTTCATAGGTAAAGTGGTATCGCCTTTCAGACATATTATTTTTGCAAATTATCACTATTTATAAAACTCATTAATGGATTCATGAACAAAAGCTATAAAATATTCATGAGCTTTCTATAGGCATGGAAGTTTTGTCTGAAGATGAAAATGCACGTGCAGAATATACACACACAAACAAAAAATATGTATATAAAGATGTACAAATGTCACTCACATCCAGCTGAGAAACCCACTAGATGAACCCACAAATATGGTAAATTGGAATAGACTCTAAGGGCATGATGTCCAAATGATTATGTATGTGGGCGTCCAAACACGTTTTTAATATAAAATAGTTTTGCACATCAAATTGTTTGTTAACAGGGTAATATCCTGTCTTGGGCTCATTCTTTCTGTCCCTACACCTACAGTCCTCTCTGCACTTTGCACTGAAAACTTGTCTCTGTTAATTGGTGCTGCATAAGCTAGGTTATACATTTAATATCCAAATCAACACCTACAGCCATCATGACTTCATGTGTTTGGATTCTGTCCTAACTGGCAGTAAAAGCTGTCATTAGGAGCAGGAAACAGTATGAAAGACCTTTCACGGCCTCTTTCAGCGTGCAATGTCATCTGTTACCATGGGTTGTATAGTACTGATGGCTATAAATGCCACTATGAATGATGCAATCTCCTATGAGATGATGAACTTGAAAAAACCTTTGTTGAATTTGTGCTTAAGGTGCTCATATTCCGGTTATTCATGAGCATCCAAAATGTTGATCACCAGCCGGGTTTTTCAGCAACCCCAGCGGCAACGCTACAGAACTCACGCACAGCCCTTCCTGTAAAAGATGGCACAAATAAACTCACTTTATAGATTCCGTGAGAGTTATTTGTCAGGCGTGTCAGCTGTGGCTCATTTCCCTAAATTTCACAACCTTTCCTAGTGGAAAGGTTTAGAAATAAAATTTGCTGTTTCCCTTCCTTTTTAATTTTTTTTTTTTTTTCTTTAATGGTAACACTTTTCTCTAATCCAGCCTTCCAGCAATTGTTTTGTTCAGACCTTTCTATAAATCCATTTTGGATACCCAATCGTGCCTATATGTAAACTACCTTATCTACCAGGGGTAAAGCAATTTATTTCCCGAATTTTAGGTGTGAGGCAAAGAACTGGGTGAACTCCAAAGACAGGGATGTAGAAGGCTCCCAGTGCTCTGTGGTTCAAAGGGATGTTGTGGGCACCACCGACTGCCAATGGCTCTCCATCCCAGCAGCTGCAACCTTTCCTGCACAGCCACGGGCCGCTCTCAGGAAGCAGCTGCCAATCATGCTGCATTGTGTGGAGATTTTGTGCTGCCACAAAATATCCCCACCGTGGGCTGTGGCCAGCCCATCACACGTTCTTCCCTGTAAATCAATGGAGCCTGAACTTCAGCCTCCAAGGGCAATGCTGTCGACATCATCAGTGGCTTTAAACCACGAGAAACTAAACTTCAGGTGTTGAATTTGCTTTGCTGAGAGTCAGACTGTGTGACTCCAGAGTGGTTACTTGATCTTGTTGGTCCCCCATCCTGGATGACCACTACTGCGGCTTTCCATGAGGGAGAAACTCATCTGGTGCTTGCAATCTTCTCAATAACTTCAGGCCTTCCTTCTGAAGGATAAGGTTGTAAATTTAGCTGCTAATCCTGAAAGGTTTTGGCTTAAAAGGTGCAAAAGTGTCATTAAGAAGACTAGACATGAGTCAGAAATGTAAATACAGCTAACAAAGCCTAACTGCTGAAGAGAACAGGGAAATAAAGAACATTTAACTAACAGAAACAGTGAAGAAAGTAAAAATTCGGACACTTTGCACTACCTGACATGCAACATTGTGAAGTTAAGGGTCATGGCCATAGTCTGTAAGGTCCAGAGTCAAATCAGACTTTCAGCACTGACTTTGGAACTCCACAGTCCTATGATCTCTTAGTTGTATAGAATTTTATAATCTAATTGTATTTTGTACATACCATATGGGATATAATAGTTAGGAATCTCCAGTAATGCATTTTCTAAATATCCTTTATTTTTTTTCTAACAAGAATGACTGACAGTGTGTAACAATTTGTTAACATTAACTATATATGAGAGTGATAACTTGGAATAGCAGAGAATCTTGAATATGTGGGAATTTGTAAGAAAGAAAACACATGGAAAAGAAAACCTAGAAAAGAAATAACATGAAAAAAATGAAATGTAAAGTGAGAAGCTGCATGAGACAGATGTACTCTATTAATCAATGTTGAAGTAAGCATTAAAAAATGGGAGAGGTGAGTGGGCTACTGAGCCTTTTCCATGAACCAGCACAGAGCTAAACCTGGGGAGGGCTTGAAAGCTAAAGGATCATATCACACCCACGGCCTCCAGGACCTTCCATGCTGGTGCTTTGGAATAATGGCTGTGATTTCAACCCCTCTGAAGTTAAACGTGAAAGTCTCAAGACTGACTGCACACAGGTGAGGCAGGCACATCTTCACCTGTCCCTATGTGTTAAATGTGACAGCACAGTGCTCAGAATCTTTAAGCTGTTTAATATACACTTGCCTCTAGTTGCCTACCCTTAGAAATATCCTGTTCTCTTCATTCTTAGCCAAATCAGCAGAGATGCTCACCATCTTTCTTCCTCTTACAAGGAGATCACGAAAAAGGCAGGTCCACAGAATTTCTTAGATGGACTGAATATGCTTACCCAGAAAGACTAGAGATTTCCCTGTCAAAACCTGGGGCTATACAGAGGAAAATAATAAAAAAAAGATTAGGGGAAAGGGGGTTTTCAGGTCTAGAACCAGAGCCTTGTAACAAGGATAGCCCCTTTTGTTCTCATCTCTTTTAACTTTCTTTTTCCCTCGTAACAGTTGCCCGGTGGTTATGAAGAGCTTCAGTCCTGCATTTCAACTAAGGGGCCCTTCTTTATTCTCTCAGAAGAGGGCTGTCTCAAGAGCACCATGCTAAAGTGCTAAGTTATCATCAGGCTGGGGCTTTCGTGCAACTGTTTGTGTGTGTGTGAAACAAGCTCTCAACATGTTAGTAAGAAGCCTTTAACCCAGATTACGCCACCTCTCTTTCTATAGTGTTCTTTTAGGGCAGAGTGTGAAAGGTCACCCTCTCAGGCTGGATAGCAGCACTCAACCAATTACAGTGCACCAGTGTTTCCACAAAAGAGAGTTTCAAGCCCACAGCTACAAAAGATTTTACGTGTCTGATTTTCAAAAACACAATTACAAAAGGAGGAGGCTCGCTTATGTCTATTTTTGGGCCCTGAATGATTTTTTTGTTTCAAAAAAACAAGGAAAAAAAAATCAATTCTGCTTCTCCAAAGAGGTCTGAAAAATTGCGGCCAGCCCAGCACCTATGCTATTTAAAAAGCAAAACCTCTAATCCCTCAGGTTCAAGTAGGTGTGATTCAGGAGTCCTGGAGCTGCGAAAATAATAGGATGGGTTATCTGAGTATATGATTAGTCTGGCTTTATGAAAACAATATTTACAGCAAGTGATATATAATGACTTTGAATTACACCTCTCATTCCTGACACTTTGAAAATTGTGTATTTCGTTTGCGCAGATACATTTTCAGGCCTATTACACCGACTAAAGTTTTGCCATTATCCTAAATGTAAGTTCTTCAGAAGTATGCATGAGAATGAGCCAGCAACCAATGTCCTTCCAACAGTGATTCTGAAGCCAATGCAATGACATCCAAATTGTGCATTGTGTGTATCTACAGGGAGCTCACTGTAAATGTAGTCAGAGGAAAATCCTTCTGGGCATTAACCATCTTCCAAGTCCTGAGGCAGAGAGTTCTCCATTTAACATGGAGACTCAGTGTCTTCCTTTACTCTCTGTAGCTAAAGGTCTCTCAATACTTAGGGGGGAAAAAAATCTCAAATGCTTTAAAATTGTGTGGCTGAATATTCAAAAGGTAGAGGATTTAGGCCATCAGCCGTTCCTAGTTAGTTCCCGGGGAACACTCCATGCTTTCAGCTTAATTGTTGAAAACATTACAATGAATATTTCAAAGCTATCTTGGAGTGTTGAGCACCTGCTACAATCAAATCAAATAGGCAACCTTGAAAATCACACCCTGGAAATCTTATTTCTAGTAAGTCCATCACAGTGGTGCCTCAGTACCTATTTGGAAATTTTCGTATTTCTCACTAAGAAAGAAGTATATTCCCTAGTCTCTTTCTTCTGGAACCCTGAAAACCCTTTAAAAGCACAGAAATTAAGTGTTTTTTGTAGACAAAGGTGACAACTAGAGGAATTGAAAAAAGCATGATATTAGAATTGACTGTAAAATATTCCTGGGATCACAAACTGTAGATGAATTGCTACAACAGCATTTATTTGAAAAATTAGGACAGGAAAGGCAAAGTTTTATTGTATGTCATGTAGAAGACTTACAAAGTCAGAGAAAAAAAAACTAAAGACTGGTGCTATTTATGTCAGGGCAGAAAACAAAGTCTATGGGATTCCTGTGAAGCTCCTTGGAGATAAGAGCCACCCATGCTAAAAACTCCTTTGGTGGTTCTGGGAAAACTGGTTAAAATTCCTGTACCTCGTTGTATGTATCTGCAAAATGATTACTGATGTAATTCTAAAATGTGTTGTGAGGTTTACTTGCCAAGTTTTGGGGATTCTTGAAAGAGAAGAGCCAAGTGAAGTTTCACACCATCTCACAGAAGATGTATGCAAGATTTTATATGAGCCTATCTACGTGCTCCAGTATGGATTCCCCACAGATAAAATATAACAGTGCTTGCTGCACATTTCCAGCAATGGTCCCATGTCTTTTTCTCCTCTTCCTCCATTCAACGAACTGTTAAAAGGCCGAGAAGAGCTGTTGTGCAGATGATACGAAACTAAAGAACTTGTGGTAGGTGTTACACATTTTGGTACCATCTGTGCTATCTAATCCCAGCCAAAACAGTCTCCTGTTCCTATGTAACTCTGAATCTCACTGGGAAAGGGGGGGAGTAGTGTGACTGGCTCAAACCTTCCTGTGTAGGAGTATTATTATCAGTGTTTGCAAATTTTTTCCCTCTTTATAACTACCATAACTCTTCTTTAAAACCCCTCATCTGGCTGCTGGCCTACTACAGAAACTGATCTCTCTACAGAAAAATGGCTCATGTTGGTTGGTTCACTTCTGGTGTGTTGGAGGGAATCCTCACCCAAGAGAAATTCATCAATTCGCACCAAAAAAAATCTTGGTTTATGTCCTTACTTTCTCAAATTTTGCCCTGCTTTGGGTCAGGAACATCCTGATGACACATTTTCTAGCACAACTCAAGACAAGTATTTCCTGAAAATTGTTCAGGATTGAAACCACTTGTGGTAGATGTTTCCAGACACTGATGCCATTACATCTTCTCATAAGACCTGAAATTAGTTTGGGGTTTGTTTCATTCTTCATTTTGCTTTTAGATTCAATCCATGCTCTGATCTGCTCGCAGGGAGCTTGCTCTTCCCTAACAGTTTATGGGAAAACCTCTTTGTGAAAGGGCTTCACACATGTACACACATTAGTCACCCTGTATGTGACACACACACCATCTTGTCATCGCTGTCAAACATAATGAAAGTAAGGCTAAAACACTTAGACACATATTGATCTGCTTCTGCACCTCCTGTAGTATCCTTAGTGTAATGGGGTCTTTCCACAGAGCTCTAATGTGGGCAGCAGCCTGTTTCCTGGAAATATTCCCTTCGGAAAAAATAGAGGAAGCATCTGATCTCAAACCTGTCCATTGTTTTGCTCTTCTGCTGCTGCCATATGATCCTTGGCAACCTGTGGCCTTCACCTGTGGCCTTCACCAGAAACCCAAAGGAGAATGACTGGGCTCCCATGACTCTTCACAAGGCTGGTTTGTCTTGGAGGTATTTGTCTATGAGAGAAATATTTGAAAGGACCCTGCTAACAGGGAAAAGAGAAAAGATAGAAAAAATTAAGAAATTATAAATCCACTCAGGCAGGAAGCCCATGTCCTGCCCACAGTGTGGAATGATGCTGTAATCCTCATTTTGTAGTGCTGTGGCCACCCCTACCAATGGAGCATTCCTTCATGGGTAGACAGGGAATAACCCTCTTTCCCAGAACTCTACTTTTCTGTGTTGTCAGTGTGTATCTCCATTTTTGTCCAACACACCTGTTTATACTGAAAGCCCATGCAAAATATTCTGTGCAATTTCATTCATCTACTGATTTAAAAAAAAAAAAATTGCTACTGAAAGATGGGAACTCTGGCCAATTACATAAACTTGATTACTGTAATTGCTGTCAAGACAAACACAGTTTGGCTTGTAATGAAGCAATAGATGTAGCACTGTAGTCTTTCATTGTGCTTCCGAGAACCACCTTTTTTTGTATTTTATTGCCCTTGGAAGCTGGCATTTGCAGAATGAACTTTTCACAAATAATCAGCATGTAGGAAACAAATGAATATACAGCAACATAACTAAAAGAATAACTTCCAGCATCTGCTTACTGATTCCTTACCTTCAACCTACCCTCTTCCCTTTAGTGGTTTTTTTCATCTCTGCACTTACCACATCACCTGGAGCAGATAAATGCATGCTCTATTTAATCTTATTAAAGAAAAATCCACTCAACTATCTTATAGTTAAGTACAAAATCTTAGCTCCAGAACATTGGTTTTGCCCAGGGATATGGAAGAGATAGAAGTGCTTTATTCAAGGATAGATTGGTCTCATTGAGACATATGGTCAACCTGCTAATAAGTTTGTACAGTGCAGTCCAACTTCAGGGGAAAAGTTGAAGCCTTTTATTCTTTTTTTATTTTTTTTCAAACATAATCAGCCAGTTTGCAGGAAGAGAGGTATTTACTGTGCTACCTTTGACTTTTTTTCTCTCTTTGGTGAGTCATGGGAAATATCTTGTTTTTCATCACATCCGTCTTCTCAAAAAAGAGGTGAAAAAGACAAACTCTTAATCAAGGATTTAAAAAATTATCTCTCCTTTGTTTCAATCATCAGTAATCCTTTGTATAATAAAAGCAGATCAGGTACCTTTAACAAAATGGTGTTTCTAAATTACCCCCGGGTAATTCAGAATGGTAGGTATTTTAATCTCTACAATCCCTAGTATGTATCTATTTATTTTCACTGGCTTTTGGCACCCACCTGGCAAGAATCCAGTCCCCACGGCAAGAGAACTATCAGAAACAATGGGAACTTCAGAGAGCAACACAGTGAAAGGATGATCAAATCAACTTTTTTTTTTATAATTTGTTTTCTGCTGGCATCTAGCTGGCATGGACACACACCTACAGATACACACACACAAGTAATACAAGGCAAGAAAAAGCAAGGGAAGAGGCAGAGGGAGTGAAACTGGAACACGATACATGTGGAGAAATCCCAACAGACCCACTACGTTTTATTCAAGTTTTCTTGTTTTCCCAAGCCTCTCTAACTGGCATTACTCCACTGCAGAGAAGCACAGAAGATAAGAAAAGCTGAATGAGAGCAGCAGTGCCCTGATTCCAACATGCACTCTCTGTTCAGAAGTTGCTTTGCCACCCTTTTGCCAAGTACTCTGTGTGTGTGTGTGAGTGAGAGAGTTCTCAAATATCCAACAGCAGAGACACCAGTGACAGCATTTATTCAATTGTTTACAAATCTCAACAAATCAGTCGGGTTTTTGTATTGTGGTCATGAAGTTGGTCAAATCCCCAAAACTTAACAAATAATGTTTTAATGGTTTAGATAATGTTCAGCTAGTAGAGGATTTCAAACCAGAAGGATTGGCAGACAGATTGGGAAGTAACATTAAATAAAAAGTGACCTTGGTTACTTTGGTTAATTAGAGGAATGGTCTTAAATGAACCAAGTGGTTCAAGAGGGGCTGACTTAAACTGCTGCATCCTGAAGGAAAGCCAGGGAGCATTTCTGTGGAAAATGATCAGGGAGAATACATTAGTGACAGATTAAACTTGAATGAGCAATATTAAGATATTGGAGGGGAAAAAAGGAAAATGTCCCATTGGAATGATGTGCAATCTGTAGAGCATCTGATGTTTCCCAGCACCAGCTACCATCTGTAAGATTGGGATCTACCTTTGGTACTGCAATGCAAGAAAAGTTTGCACCAAATAAAAAAATTCCCCTTTCCACCATCATGGAAATATTAAGGACTTGGATTTGCTCAAATCTCAATAAGAGAAGTGAAAGAATGGCAGCAAAAATATAGAACTAGAAGTAAAGGTGAAAGGAATAAATGATTTCACATGTCCATTCAAGCTAGTAATATTTGGGGTAGATATCAAGAAGTATTTAAGGAAATGGAATATAGTTGAGTGCTAGAATAGACCACTGAGGTACTGTGAGGCACTAGAGGCTGTCAAGAAAAAGAAGAACAGGTAAACTTTGTCCAGATTATTTCTTGTTCCCATCCTAGCACAGAAGAGGACTAGATAATCTCCTGAGGTGCTTTCCTGGCTTACTCCTGATGGTTTCATGGCAAAACCTAGGAAATGTCAAAATTACACATCTATTCCTCATTGTCCTCCACACAACATGAGCTCCAGCTGGGAAGAATTAAGCAGCAAGAAAATTCTCTCTGCTCTCAGTCCTGGCAGCACAGCAGCTCTCAGGGAAGAGGAGGGTCCAATTCCAGCAGAAGTGAGGCTCAGTCCCTCCTATCCCAGGCACGAAAAGGCTCCTGCTCTTCTTGGTCATGGTGCAATCTTCTTACATGCACAAAAACTGGCACATACTCAGTGCATGCACTACCTGGAAACTTGGCTACCAACCTCCAGCAAGTTTCTGCTGGCCATGAGTCAACTGGCTTTATTTTTTTGCCCCTCAGGATCTTAGAATCTGGATAAAAAGTGGGGCAAATTTTCCACAGGGCAGCAAATTGCACAAAGAGAGCCACCTGCCAAGTTTCATTCCCACCCTTCAGAGATGGAACACTAAATCTTTTCCGTTAATTTGCTCTGCAATGCATGAGCAAAACAAAAAGTTTTTCCTGTGACACGCACAGATAATTTCACAAAAAAAATTTAGGAGGAAGAAAGTGCTAATTTCCCTGCTAGAAATGCATAATTTCAATGAAAATATTTGAAGTTTGGGTAAGTTAGAAGAGAAAACTGAAAAAAGGTCATGCTGAAGGTTAGTTCTAAGCCATAATTAGAAGGAATAATGTAATGTAAGACTGAAGAGAACTTCCAAGGTCACTTAACCCAGCTCTCTGCTATGCGTCTACATTGTGTAATCCCATTTATAAATTCATTGAACTCAAAGTTAAAACTAGTTCCATTATTTGACTTAACTGCACCTATTAGAAGGCTTTCCAAGAATGTCAGTCTCTGACTAGAAATCTTCTTCTAATTTCCAATTTAGATTTATTCACCATCAGTTTATCCCATTTGTTTGTGTGCCAGCACTGTTTGCTAATTTAAATAACTCTTTTTTTCTCACTTCTTTATTTCTCTGATGTATTTCTAAGGAGAATCATACCCCATATTCAGCAGTACTTGTCCTGCTAATTATAGTTAGCTCATATGATGTTTGATGTCTGCTTTGTACCTCAAGAAACAAATAATACCTAAATTTATGTGTGTATCCGTTCAGGTGCACCAACTGCAAACTGAGTGCAAAGGGACAAACCTACAGAAAGCAACTTTTATATAGGCAAGTTATTTCAGAGCTGACCCCTGCAGACCATTTTTCTGAAGGTTTAAGTATTGGTGATTGCACCTGGCTGAGTCTCCTGTGATCTTCCCATTTTTCTGTTCCTACAGCAGCGCTGACACTTTGTGATGGCAGAACTGCTTTTAGTTAAAGGCACCAAAGGTGAGCCCTTTAGCAAACAGCTTCTGGGGAGCAGGAAAAGGACATCAGGAGCTTATCATAAACCTCATTAAAAGCAATTCTGCTCTGCAAGGCTGTGGAGAGGGAATTCGGTATGAGAGAAAACAGACAGGAGGGAGTAAATGGGTCTGAGGCTTGGCTCAGTGCTCCCAGCTCTATCACTGTGTGGTCCAGTCAGGATAGATGCTCCTGCACTCCCTTACAGATAACAGAGGCTCTTTATAGCTCAGATGAGAACAATCCTTGAAACACAAAGAGGAAAGAGTTCAAAGAGACTGAATTTCTTGGAGTACCGAATCCAAGCTCCAGCTAAGAGCAAAAGAAGGGCCTGGGGAATCTGGGGACTTTGCAATGATAGTTTAATTAGACGAGCCTTATCTGTACAACAAATGTGGCAGCTCTCTGAAAAACTCAGCTTTTTGTTCCTCACTTAAAACTCTATCACTTTCCCCAGCACTGGAACAGCCTTTTGCCTAGTAACAGGCACACTGCCTATGATCCAGACAACATCCATGCACTGAAACTTGAAGCATTGACCCTTAAACGTGCAGCATTTTTCATGTAAAACTAGAAAATGTTCTACCATTTAGCCACTAGATAAAGGGATCCTTTCCAAAAACTCTTAGGAAAAGCTGTATTTAGCACATGTATTTATAGCTTATTATTTTACATATTTGGTACCTATCTGTCTGGACTTTCTTTTAAAAAATATCTTATCACTATTAGTCTAAATAAAGTCTCTCAGATTACTTCCCATCATCTCTATTTTGTTATCCAGCTGACTGCTGCTATCTGTGTATTTCAAATGTTTGTTTAAAATTATCAATATTTCTTTGTAAAGTTTCCAGGGAAAAAGGAGAAAAGCCTTAACTCCACTTTCTCATAGCACAAGAACAAGGGCAGAACCAGTAATATTAGCAACAAAAAGAAATACTTTTTACTCAAGTAATTTAGTACTTTTACCATCAAAGGATATCACTGAGGTCCAAATTAGAAAAATATCATGTAGGAATGGGCATCCTCCAGGGATTCATGGGAAGAATGAAGGACTGCTAAGTTTTAAATAGTCTATATATTGAGGTCTTCAAGAGGTTTTCAATCATAGAATCACAGATTCATGGAATGGGTTGGGTTGGAAGGGACCTTAAAAATCATCCAGTCCCAAGCCCCTGCCATGGGCAGGGATATATTTCACTGTCCCAGGCTGCTCCAGGCCCCATCCAGCCTGGTCTTGAACACTTCCAGGGGTCCAGGAGCAGCCACAGCTTCTCTGTGCAACCTGTGCCAGGGCCTCTCCACCCTTCACAGGGAAGAATTTCTTCCTACTTTCTAATCTAACCCTGTCCCCCTGTCAGTTTGAACCCATTCCCCCTTGTCCTATCACTACATGTGACCTTGTAAAAACTCCCCCTCCAGCTTTCTTGTAGGTCCTTTAGGCACTGGAAGGCCTCAACAAGGTCACACCAGAGCCTTCTCTTTTCCAGACTGAACAATCCTAATTCTCTTAGCCTTTCAATCAGACAATTAGCTACTATTTACCTGTAGACACTTAATTCCAATGCATAGATTCAGATTTCTTTCCCTAGCATAGGATTGTCTTCATTTTTGTCACATCATGATCAATGACATCAGCCTTAACATCCAGAGTTATCAAAAGTGTCAGAATCAGTTACCCTGGAAACATCCTAGGTGAACCTGTATGACAGATAATGCTTTAAAAGTGAAGTTTAGATACTTTAGGCAAAAGTTTTATTGTTTTATTTTCCTGAGTATCATTCAGAAAGGAGAGAGGGAGATAGCTCTTAAATTGGAGAGGGAGATCACGTTCATATTGGAGAGGGAGATTATTCTCAAGTTTGCCCATCTTTTCTTGAAGGAGAAGAGGGGATCAGGGTCAGAAATTTTCCTTGTGTCTGCAAACAAACCAGAAAACCCAGGAACATCAGATGCATTTTGACTAAGCAAGAGAACTATGTGGGGGGAAGCAGGAGGCAAGTGGCAGGTCCAGGGTAGACAAGAATAATATGCTACTCACAAGGTTAAGAGAGAAAAACCCTCTTGCTCAAGTAGCAGCTTCCAATTCCTGGCTGTCCTGTGCAGCTGGAGGTGGGAGCAGCCCCAGCACCGCTGTGCACTGCCCAGCCCGACACACTTTCCCAGGCCGAGGCACTAAAGGCCGGCAGCACAGCCGGGGTGTACCCACCCTTTTTGGAGACCAGGTGAAAGCCGCCTGCCAAGGTCAGGCATTCAGTCACCAGGTGGTGTATTTAATTTAAAAGGAGTGTTAACCTTGTTTACACAAAATAACACCAATATGCAGAGAAGCAGTAAATCCATTGTCGTTAAACAGCGGGGAGGCCGGGCTGCGCTGGCAGCCTGCCCGCCCTGAGCTCGCCTGGCACTCGCCGCACGCCGCCACCGCCGGCCACCGCAGCCCCGGCCCGCCGGTGCTGGCAGCCGAGCGCTTTGTGGCGTGCCCTTTCTACCCCTCCGGTTGACTCTTTACATTCTTGTCAAATATATTTAGAACAAGAGGTGTCCACTTGAAGGGAAACATTTGTTAATCGCTTAAATGCAGGAGCCTGGCAGCGCTCCAAGTTTACATTTATAAATATGTAGTATCTGTTTCCAGCTAAACAAGGAACTCCTGACCCCCCTCACCCGCAATCCCGCAAATATATATACATATACAGGAGGGGAACTTGCGAGGAGCTGGGGGGGAACTGGAAATGATGAACAGAACCAGCCTGGCTGAGGCAGGAGCGGTCCAGCCTCCCTCCCCGCTGTCAATTTGTTCTCCGCCTTTGTCTGCGAGTGATGTAGATAACAGCGCAGAAAGAGGATGATGTATCTTTAAGTAATGAACAGATTAAAGTTAAATTCCTGTTGACCGAGACAGTTGTGTTGACATTCCTGTTGTTTACAGGCAGCTGTCTCTACTAATGACACTTTGATAACTGGAGTGAGGCTGCTGTTGGGCAGGGGGATGGGGGCAGGCAGAGTCAGCCGGGTTAAAGAATGCTCTGTTTAAAACCCGGTCATCCAATTAAACATTAAAGCTGGATCAGAGATCGTCGGCAGCGGTGCTATTCGGGAACAGGAAAATTCTGGGCTTCTTTTTAACTTATGCTCAGATTATGTGGCTTAGAGGTCAGCCTGCCCCAGTTTGCTGGAGGATGCGAAAGATTCCAAGAGTACTTAAAATAAGCCAGAAAGCAGTAAACTCTGTCAAGCCATCCGTGCACTGCCATGACATGGGCAAGCACACACAGAGTTGCCGGCGGCTGGTTGGGACCGGGGTCACGCAGAGGTCCTGTGGGGCAGCCTCTCTCTCCCACAGCTTTTCAAACAGGCAGAGAGAAAGGATCTGTGAGCATCCCAGCGCGGCAGCACCACTCCTGTGATCCTCTGCCACCTTCTTCTCTGAAATAAGTTGCTTTGCAGGGCGCTGGCTGCTGCTGGAGCTTTGCTTACTGCTTCCTCTTGAATTAATATGTTTACCATTAACAGCTCCCCTGTTTGGCTGCGGGCTTCTCACCAGCAAGGGCTACACTGAAATCCTGGAGCCTGCTGCTGAAGTCCTTGCTCAGGTCAAATTCCCAAGGGGAACCTGTAAAGCTCAAGATCTGCCAGGTGATAAACTTTAGACGTGTAAATAGTCTACTAGATATCGTCCTCTGGTGAAAATTAAACAGATGCTAAGGCGCTCTCCCAAATCAATGCCCAGCAAAGGTAGCAGAGCCCATCCCTCCGGGTCAGTTCAGCCCCACAGCCTTTGTACCAGCAAAGTTTGGTCCTACTCACTCCTCGAAAGCAGCTTTTCAGCTGATGAATGCACCTGACATTATGTTACTGCCTCAAAGTTTCCAACACTCCAGAGATCTGCTTAAAATGCAGATGCATCTTTTTGTTAATGAAGCCTAAATTTAAGGCCTTTAAAACAATGTGATAATGCCTCTTTAATTCTAAATCAAATGCCACATGCTCATTAACTATAAGCATTCATAGAAATAAATGGATTTATTTTTAAATTTATGAAGTCACTTTAATGGACTTCAAACTCCAAATAAAAGTACTGAATAGGCAGCATTTCCTGCCATCACTAAAAACATCACTGCTGCTGTAGTGGAAGCACATTTCATGCAGCAAGAACACTTTCAGTAAACACAAGTTAATTTAAGTGAGTATCAATTAGAGGGAATGTACCCCGCTAAGAAATATAATCTACAGATTGATTGATCCAGACAATTAGAAATCCAGACAATTGATCTTTTATTGATCCGGACAATCAGAAATTGAATCTTTCTAAAGGTAAAAGCATCAGTTGGTTTGAGTTTTTTTCCTCAAACCCGTAATTCGGAGTGGGAGGAGTGTAGCTGTGTTTGAAATATTTTGTAGATGGAAAGGCACAGATATTTCAGCATGAGAGACAGAATCACAAATTTTTAACAGCACAGAAAACCACCATTGATCGCCAGAAACAGAAGTCTGACTTTAAGAACCGTCATTTGCACACACGCCTGACTTAAGCTTAATCCTCTGCAAACAGCAGCCTGGGGGCCATCCCCACGCCAGGTCGTAGCCAATTTCACCTTTACCAGGCGAGCAGCGCCACATCAGCCCCATTTCCAGTGGGAGAGCATCCCAGCAAAACCTGGAGCTGCCACAGGAAACCGCGCCGGGGCTGAGGCAGCCTGAGCCCGGGCGGTGCCGGTGCCTCCGTGATTCTGACGAGGCGCCAGAGGCAGCTCTGACCCGCGGTCACTCAAAGATGCTGCAGCGCTCTCCGCTGCGGGAGCGGGGTGCCGGGAGCGGAGCGCTGGCTGCGGGCCAGCCCGGTAATTACGGCGCGCACTTGGGTGCAGAGGTTATCCCCCGCCACAAAGAGCGGCCAGAAGAGCCCGGCTCAGCCTCGCTGGGAGCCGGAGAGATCTCCCCGGGCTCTAAAGTGTTTCGGGGGTCCTTCAGGATGAAAGGTTCATTAACGATTGGAAGTTAATATTAGCATAATAATCGGTCGTAGCTCTTCTGGTAAAACCTGCTCCGGAGATCCCACGCTGCAGGTTCCCGTTTCCCAACCTGCGACGAGCAGAGTCCGGCCGGAGTTTTCCATTTGAGTGATTTGCCAATAGGAAATGCGGGGTTTTTTTTAAGAAGCAGGATACCCGGGGGGAGGGGAAAGTTAACTGAGCCCCAAATTGCTGGTTTTCCATTTGGTTGTTGGAAGAGCAAGATGAATTTTTTATTTTTTATTTCTTCGGTCTAAAATCACATATCAATTTGCTGAAATTATTGCAAGGTAAATCCTGTATAGTCAAGGCCTTATAGGAAGAAAATTCAAGAAATATAGTTTTATTGTAAGAAGGGAGATTTAATAGGAATACAAACACTCTTGGAAATAATCAATCTACTTAACACGGAAAAAATACAAAAATAACAGATCAGATTTTCTAGTTTAAATGTTTCAGTATTTCTTTTCCAAGTAGCATTTTTCTTTTGGAATTCAATTCTACTCAGAAAATACTAAATAATACAAATACTCAGAGAGCCACATAGTTTCAGGTCAAGGTAAATTTTTTGCATTGATCCAAAACAAAAATTTCCCTTGTCAAAGACCAAAAAAATCCATCCTTCAGTGGTTCTAACATATAAAGGTGATGATAGTTACATTATTTATTATTATTTGCATCCCATGCTTTTGTCAGGACCAAACATACAATTTCCATGGCAATCTATGTGATTTTCACATTTTTCTAGCATGAAGTGAATTAATACTCACTGTATTGAAATGAACTGGTCTTTGATCAAGTGTTTTTATCTCTTGAAGTCTGTTCAGCAAGAACAGATGGGGGGAGTTTGAGAGACAGATACAAGTTTGAGTAAGAAAATGAGATATTTTACTTTGCAAGAAGTTCCAGTGGAAGAAACTCATTTACCTACACTCTTCCACTGCTGGGCTTGTCACGCTGCCCAGAGAGGTACTGTCACTAACATCATCAGTCTCCTTAATGAGCACTTTTTTTTTCCAGCAGGAGAAAAATAAAGCTGAGCCTTTTAGGGGAAAAAAAAATCCTGCAGATAATCCACAGGGTGGATTTTTAATCCTGTGTTCTTGTTTTCATTTGCTGAGGTTGTTGGGGTTTTTATGTCTTGGAAACTTAGACATCAAAGGCAAGTCAGAATAGTTGGACGCTTAACTAATTAATTAGCTTTGGTCTAAACTGCAAAAATATAGACAGCAAATTTTTTTCACTCCAAAACCAAAGGCAACACTGAAAAACATGAGTGGCCAATTGAAATAAAGCAGACAGGACATTAGCACTTAAACAAAAATTCAGGTTCTGGAGGAAAAAGCAATTTTCAAATTTATTAGCAGGGTGAGATTCTGTAGCAGTGGAGGCAGAACCTGAATTCCAAAACACACCTGCAATAGGAAAACCAGCAAATTTTGTAAATATTGTACTAGTATATTCTTGGTTTCCATAATGCACTGGCAGACACTGGTAAAAAAATTCATTCTCTAAACAACATTTGTTGGAATTATTTCAATCACTCGAGAATTAGTCACAAGTTTGATGTTCACTTTTGCTGATCAGTTAGATTTCAAAGGCTGAGGGGGAACCAGACGACAGCAATTTCATCTTAATTCGACTGTCAACCTTCCTACTGAACCTTGTACATTAGTTGGGGTGTTAGTTAGATTTATTGTGCTACAAGACAGACTTTTCACACGAGAAAATGGTGTCTTGATTAGTACTGAATGTGCATCATGAGAGATTCCTTGGATTACAAAATAATGACCAGTTTCTAACCAGCACTCCTGTGTCTTTTACCTTTATAACACTATCAACCAACTCAGTTGACACAAATTACCTCATTTTGCCTCTGACGCATCATTTTATTTCCATTTACCACTGACTTAAGCACACATAATTACTAACTTAGGTCACAAACAAATGTGACGGACAAGTTTCACACTGAGCAAAATGTTTTATTACATGGCATTACTATCCACCTAAGTTAATTAATTAAAATTAACATAAGCTGTTGGCTAATTGCAGCCCAGGAGAAATTCTACTGCACCCGATGGTATAACATTGGAAAATTATCACAATATTTTAGAACTTGACAAGTTCCAGTGAAAAGCTGAACATTATTAGAAGCAGGCTATCATGGTAAATAGACCAGTGCTGACTTTCAGCATGGAAAATAGATGCCCTCAGCTTTGCAGTTGGTGCAGGAGCAGCAGCAGCAGCAATGCTGTTCTGAACATTTCTGTGTTTACATTGCAATACAAATATCCTCTAAATAAAACAGATCCTTTTTCAGCAGTCTTCTGACTACAGCTGCGTGCAATAAAACCTTCCTGATGACAAAGGCCAAAGAAATTATACTAATGCCAAGGAAAAAATTATGCAAAACTCTTTTGTGAGGAAGTGAAGAAGGGACAAACCACTCAGTGCATTTCGTGTATGTGGCTATAAGGCCCAGGGGAGACTGGTTTAGTGACATTGCCTAAACAGAATGTGGCAGCTCCACAAAGGTGTTTAGGAACCTAACTCTCACCTAGGTGCCTACCTGCTCTTTAAGTTGATGGAAATTTAAATCCTCCTGTGACCTGCTTTCATGTGCCTCCTTGGTGATGGTAGCATTTGCAAAAAATAAGGGTTTTTTCCATTTACGTGAAGTTTTTAAAGAAATAATTAAACAAGACATGGATCCACTTATGGTATTTTGGACACCCAGAATTAAAGAGGCCAGTGAGAATCCCATGATCACCAAAACCACCTAGGAGGTGCAATGGAAGTGGAAGATCCTGAAATAGCAGCACCTCTGATGGTCATGAGACACCACAGCAGGTGGATAAAGAAAAAAAGCTGTATTTTGAGTTTCCTATCCCAGGCAGTCTGAGCAGCCTCCCCTCACTGCTGCTCCAGACAGGAATAATGGGCACATAAAGATAGTTTGGGGGCTGTAATGAAAGACAGTGAGTACAAGCAGAGGAATCATATCTTAACCTCCTGAGTAGGGCATTTCTCTCTCCTGCAGTCACAGTGAGCTGCCAGAAGCACTGGCCTGGCCAGCCCCAAACTCAACTGCAAAAGGACTGTTTTGTTTAATTAGCAACAGAAAATTTTAGAATAAGTCCGTTTAGAAAGGGTCTCTGGAGTCATGTGGCTCCAACCCTCCCACTCCAGGCTGGTCCAGCTTCTGTGACATCCACAGCCCCAAGGTGCAGCCCCTGCCTGGGGATGTGCAGGAAGTGGCCACAGGGTTTATTAAAGCTTCCAAGGCCATTTTGCTGGAAGCAGCTTCTGTTTCAAGAAAGGCACTACATTTTTGTTCTGCTAATGCAATCTTTTAGTTATCTGCTGTCAGACGTATAATAATTCTGACTGTTTATGTAGCTGCTTAAAACTAGCACATAAATTTCAATTAAACAGAAAAATGCAGAGGAGGGGGAGGCTGTGAGGTTACCAAGTTTATGGGAATGTATTAATCATTGACCTGGGCAGTATTTAATGCAGTTCTTTCTCATGTTCAGTCCGCACTCACTGACCAGTACACTCCTACCTAAATGTCTATTCCTACTTACCCCAAAGTCACAAAGCAAACAAAGCAAACTACTGTCCCTTTGGCTTTCTTTGTAGGCAAAAAACACACAGTATTCATATGCCTTTCTGTATTTTTATTTGCTGTTTTACAACCTTATAAAAGTCTCTTTTTCTACCTAATACTGCTTTTTAAATGAGTTAATGCTAGAAGAAATCAGAATGCATTACCTATATCATCTTTATTGCCTCCTAGTGTTTTGGTATTCCTGGGATGATTTCACTTCCTAATGAACCTCCAAGCCTGAGACAGTTGAGCCATTTAAGAAATATATCTTGGTTTGGTCTCCTACGCCCTTGGCAGGCTGTAACTTGTGGCAGCACTGAAGCACAGCAACAATTTGGGAGGTTACCATCAGCTGATTCTGCTCACAGTTTTGTTCCCTTGTTTGTGTCCCTTCCTTCTTTCTCCTTGTCCTGAGCAAACACCAAATCTTATATGCATTTTGTCAAGTCATTTTTTTCAGGGTGGTGCTAATGGTGCACAGAGGAAGGTTTGGCTTCCATGGACCCCACAGCTGTAGGACTGACTGACAGCTCCCAAATTCCCAGCCTGGCATCACTCCTGCAGGCTGACACCAAAGCTCTCACACCAGACCTCCACCCTACCCATGGAAACAGGGGCAATGTCAGCTGCTTCCTGCAGCAGGTGAAATAATCAGGCCTTCTGACAGTGAAAAATTCAGGAGAGATCCATTGGCACAGTGAACAGCAGAGAATTTGTGTTCATCAGGGTCACTGGCACCCTCATTGCCCTTTTTTCACTGTACCTTGGCAGAAATTCCAGCCTCAACAAGGCTGATGGTTAAATGTCCACTGCCCAGATATTTTCTTTCACTTTTATTGCGTGGCAGAAGATTAAATTCATGTTGGTCCTGTTTTTTCCAGAAGTGAAAAATGTCATGAGAGTCATATAACAGCTCCTGAAATTAACTATTAGCCCTCCAAATGTCCTGTGCAATGAAGGCTCCTGGGCCAGTTGAACAGAGTAGGGTGAGTGTGTCAGGCCATGCCTGAGTGTCAGACCATGCTGTCTCCAGTGTTTGGGCTGATAGATGCAGAGGTCTGTTGCTGAAATTTATTATTGAATTTTCCACTTAACACTGAAGATTTGCACCAAGCCTATTTGCTGCCCCAAAACCCCCTAAATTAGCCTGCTGCCATGAGCATGAGATGAAATATGAGGATGTAAAGTGAAGGAAGAAAGACTCAAGCACAGAAATGAGAAGCAGGTTGTCTTGTCTAATGTATTTCTAATTCTATTTTTTGTTCCTATTTGATTTGGTAAATCCTATAGAAAGCTAAGCATGAAAGATAGATAGATAGATAGATAGATAGATAGATAGATAGATAGATAGATAGATAGATAGATAGATAGATAGATAGATGATAGATAGATAGATAGATAGATAGATAGATAGATAGATAGATAGATAGACAGATAGATAGACAGACAGATAGATAGAGTGAGCAAATAAAAAAGCAAACCCTGCCGTGTTTGGTTATTTTCCTCACAACAAAAAATCTGAAATATTTTATTCTAAAGGTTGGTGTATCATGGTATTTCTGTTCTGATCTCTCTGGCTATTGACAAAATTAATCCTGCATGCTGTTGGTTGAGAAAGTAATATTCTTTGTCTTTCTAACAAAGGTGTTAGTCCTACAATGTTGGGTCAAAGGGTTGCACACTGACCTGTGAAGGGGAAAAAAAAATCTCTCATAAAATTAATGTCTTTCAGAGTTACAATTATTTGCAATTATCTAATTCAGCATAAAAGGCAAACATGATGTCACAGGGCCTTTGATACTATAAAAGGTTCTTTTTGTGAAAGGCCTTTGACCCTTTCTAATCCACACACCAGGTATTGCTGATTTAATTGCCTGAAATGTAAATATAAATTGCTGAAGGTGTCTTTCTGCTAATTTTATTTATTGCAATTGGGTTTTTTTTAATACATGTTTTTTGCACGCTGAAGTGTTCTTGTAGCATTTCTATATTATTTTAATGAGCTCTGCATGGATACTTGTAGCTATATAGAAAAAGTAATAACTATGGTGAATTCAATAACATTTGCTCAGAAACACATGATGGAGGGAACAGTACTGACTTCACATGTTCTGTGTGTATATCTGCATGTGTGTTCTGCAGGAAAATGAATTATATCTTCCTGAATATGTCTCAGGAGTAAAATTTTTCACATTTAAAACATATGCAGGCTTCAAACTTTTAATCCCAGTTGAAAAAAATGAGGTAGTTTATTAATTCTTTCTCTTAGACCTTCTGTCCTTTCAGTCCTTTTAGTTCTTTGTCATCTTATTTAGTTTGGAGCCAATAGCATCCCTGTATTGCCAGGCAAGTGTAGCTTAAAGAGAAATTGAAGCTAATTTTCTGTGACAAAAACTTAATATAAAATTGAGGTAGTGAAATTGCTAAATTAGGGCTACATATGTAAAAGAGCAAAAAGAGAAAGAGAATAATGAAAAATAGTGAACTAAAGTTTCTCAAATTTGTTTTTCCCAAGCAGTCCTGTACAGTTTCCCCTGCAGCCTATGCTTGTATCTGCCCTCTGCTATAAAATGTGAGCTTTGCTGCTGTGAATATTTCCTCATCCACATCAGGATTTCTTGGTAACCCTGGTGAAATAAAACAAAGGGATACTTGCTGCAGAAAGCTTTGATGCCTTTTAATTTTACATGGCATTTTAGTGTTGCCAATTAATACACATTCTTCTCACAGGAGTCTAAAAAACGAGCAGGAAGCAATAAGAATGATTTTACCACCCTAAAAAAACTGAGCTCAGATTCAAACTAAAATGACAATCTCAGTCTAAACAATGACAGGCATTATCTTGCAATAATATCTGAAAATGGAGAAGTTGCTGGCCTGAGGTGAATCTCAGGGCAGTGAAGACAACCAACTTCCAAAACATTATTAGCTAACATCAATAACTCTATCTTATTAAAATCTCCAATGATAGCACACATGAAATCACCTTTGTTAATGGAATACAAATACAATTGCTGAAATCAGGCTGGCTCTTGCTTCAGAAAACATCAAGTAGGGGGTTTGGAAGAGGGGGCACTCAAATATTAACAGTGGTCAATGACACAAGTGTTAGAAAAGAAAGGAACAGAAAGAAGGAAAGAGAAAGGGTGGGGGGAAGAAAGGAAAAAGAAAACTCCAATTAGAAGTATCCTGGGGTTATTAGAGATAACACTGCTCATATCCAATTAAGATGAAAACCATTTTACCAGTTTAATGTGCCACCTCTGGCAGTTTTGGTTTATTAGTTTTATCAGACTTCAGAACTGAAACTCACAGTGATATGTATGCTGTGTACTGGAGAGATAAATGTTAAGGCTTAGAGATTAATTAGTATAGAATAAGATGCTTGAAACGTCGTCTCTGAACCATGGGCAAACTACATTTTCTTGGGGAAAAATACTCATTTTTGAGGCACTCCCTTGGAAGGGTTACTTTGGATGTTGCAGCAGGAAATTGCCTGCCTGGAATAAGATGTGTTAACCTGCTTTGCTGCCCATTCCTGCAGGGGGTCAGGTACACGGCCAGCCCAGCACCAAACCACCTCTCCCTGCTGGGAGGAGATGCTGATCTCAGGTCAAAAGCTGTGATCTGGGTGCTTTGGAGAGCAGACAGTCTTAGTGCTCTGATTCACCTGTTGAACTCAAGGTCTTTTCATTTTCTCCAGTTCTGTCTCATCTGGGGACTCTGGGGAATCAAGAAGGCAAAAAATAAAAATTAAAAAATCAAACACATAATTTCTTTAATATCTGGCATTTCATCAGCCAAAATTATGAGAGAATATTCATGTAAAAGCCAGTAGGCAAAAGGCAACTCCCTTACACAATATGAACCTGGACCTTAGAATAGAGGTTAGATGGATGAAAAAAATGGAATTTGGTTATTATGGAGGTGAAAACTCACGATTGCTTTCATAGTGAATAATCACCAGAATAACTGTGAAATCACCAGAGTAACATCTGTGCTGTGCAGGCCTCTAAAGACTAAGAAGTTGGGGCAGCATATTTTTACAAAGCAAATTCTTCCTCTAAGAGTACAAAACTCTCCTACAGCATTTCCACAACTTCCTCCTCTGGGTGGATCAAAAGTAGCTTTTATTAATCCCACTTCCTAATCAGGATAAAATTAGCAAGTTTGAATGAAATATGGAAATTTGGAACAGAAGTCTTTCCTTTTTTTTTGTTTTTTTAACTGAATTTTAAGCCAGAGAAAGCACTGAAGATTGTTTGAGCTCTCATTAACTTAAAATATGAAACACAGCTCGGTTCTTAATTCTATTCAAAACAAATGTCCAAAAATGTAATTATGTGAAAAGCAACAGAAGAAGTTGGGAAGCAAGTGGTCTTTCCCAGTGTCTGTTTGCAGTCACTGTATCATTCCCTTGGTTCATTTAGGTTGCAAATCTCAGTTTAACAACAGAACAGTTCAGATGGGTTGGTTGCAGTTCTCAGGAAATAACTGAGAAATGGATTTTATCTTCTTGATCACTTTGAAAATTTTAGTTGGCTTAATCAAGGTGGGCTATAAGATTACACTCAATAAATAAATAAACAGCCTTAATCAAGGTTGCTAATATTGTGGAAAATCCTGCTCCTAAATATCAAGGAAGTCACATCATGGAGGTCACAAAAGCAGTGTTTATGCACAAGCTGAACTGCAAGAAACTTACTGGGTTTCCAGCAGTGACACCTTAAACTGGATTACAAGAAATCACAAGCAGTGAGGTTTCTTTTAGAACACTGCAGCTTTGGCATTAAACACCTTTACACATATATATATATATATGCAAACGTAGAGATATGTATTGTTGTTACATTTCTTTATCAAATCTCCTATTTCATGTATTTATTCACACTTTAGTTCCAACATTTCAAAAGAATTTAAAAACCTATCACAGGACTAGAGACTGGGTACAGAGAAGGTCTAATCCCACTAGCGCCACCGATTTTCTCTATGAGCTGGAAAAATGGAATCCAGAACAATAAAACTCAGGTAACACACATTCATACAGTCTAATGGCAACTATTACCCAGTACTTTAAAAACATTTCCATTATGAGCATTGACATTATATATTTTATGAATTACTTACTATGTTCTGGTGGTTGATGCTCTTACATTTTCCACTTTTAGGCTACTACAGGTCCAAAGTTTGAGAAACATTTCCATGAGTTCATTTTCTGTCCCTGTTATGAAAAAAATATACCAAAAACTACAATTTCATCGCATTGTTAATCAATCCATTTAATAACCTTAATGTGGCCTCTGATATCAAATTAACAAATAAAACTTCCATTCTAGGATCACTTTTATGTATTTTTAAAATATCTAATGAATTAGTTGTGATGTTGAACCCATCACACTTATTTTCACCATCTTCAGCATTTGTAGCACTGCAGAATAGGCTGCCCCTTCTTCAGAGCCACACAAAAAAAAAAAAAAAGGACCCTGAAAAATATCTCTGCTTGTTTAGTCACTGTGATTAATCTAGCTGAAGGTACATGAACAAAAAGAGAAGGGTCTTGAAGTCAAAAGGCCCACAGAGTAGCTGAATCTCTGATTGACTTCAAGCAATGTATCCAATTAATGTCCCCCTTCTGCTAAAATCCCTACAATAGTTTCCCTATTTCTCAATCTATTTCTCTCTGAAAGAGTTTCATGTCCACCCACATATAAGGCCCATAATTTGTGGCTAAATGGCAGCTGCAGCTCAGTGCTGGAGGCCTTTCCTCAAATTGGTCTTTAATTGGTATAATCAGGAGCTTGAATTATTGGTTCAACCAAAGGAAAAGTATTCATTCGAACCAACAGGATCGCTCTCTCTTTTTCTTTTAAATTAGCAATAAATTAATGACTTTTCAAGATGTTAAAGAGAAACTAAAACCTATGCACAAAAGATGGGATTCATTAATAAAAGCCAGTCAGTTTCATTCTCATTAAGGAGAAGAGCATTTAGGCAGCGACTTAAAGTCTTAAAAAAAAAAATAGCTAGGGAGAAGGAGTACAGACTTGGGTGGGTACAATTGAAAATCAAGATAACTTGAACCGTGACCTGAAGAGATCATCAACCTAAGAGGACTTTGGGCTGGCTTCCTTTATCCCATACAGCCCCTTTTCTTTTGCAAATTCTGCTGAATTGTGACAGGTTTTTTTTTGTTTGGGTTTTTGGGGTTTTCTGGTTTGTTCTAAAATGTCAGACCCCATCTTTTAATCCTTAAACGTAGCTTGATAAATTAATTCCAGAAACTGAAAGCAGTTGACGGGCAGGAATTGGATCAGCCATTCCTATTATCCTGAAATGGACTCCGCCTCAAAAGCGAGCTCCTGTAAGAGCTCAGGGTGTGTCCTTCCCTCTGTTTATTTAGTGCCTGGTTTTAACCAAAGAACTCATCTTGGTCACAGCCTTTGGTCTTTAAAAATCTTTATAAATATTCAATGTGTCAAAGTCGTCTGCTTTGGTCAGAAAGCCAGAGTATATAAGTTATAATCCCAGGACGTCTGAGACCTGTATTCTTTTCCAATAACCATGACTTATTTGGGACAGTTAAAATTTTAAAAAGATACTTATAAAAGTCAAGGCCCATCCCCTCCTCTAAAGATTTGTAAGTTAGGTCACTCCTGGCCATTGATTTGGGTAAGGGTACTTCAAGTTATGGTAAGTGCAATTCCCTAGTAAATGCAAAGATATGGCTGTGGGCAGCAGAGCATTGGCCTTGATCTCCTTTGTCAACACCTGCCTATGCAGAGAACTCAAAATCGAGCAAGTGGGGAAATAGCAGCATTTCCCTTCTTCCTGTGATCAGTAGGGCAGCTGTGAGCTCCCTCTCTGAAGGGCTTGCAAATAAGCATGAAATCCCTTTCATACTCATTTTCCAAGCAAAATCATGAGTGTAGAAACACAAGAACTTTGTTTGACTGCACTGAAAATAGGCAAGACTTTATTATTACATGTCCAGAAGGCTTTGCAACATCTAAAGAATTAACAGACATCTACAGCATTAATATTTTCTACCTCTTCACACAATACAGCTTCCCACACTTCCAGGTAGATTTGGATCAAGGGCGCAGACTCAAGAAGAAATCCCCATAAAAATCCCATGGACTTCCTCTTAAGCACCATCTCCTCCAAACTAGCTAAGCACAGGGCCAACTCAATTCCTTTCAGGTAGTTGATGAAAAGAAGACAGCTGCCCTGTGCTCCAGTTTTGTGGAGAGATGGAAATCCTATAATCCTGGAATGGAAGAGACCTTCCAAAGTCATCTAGTCAAACGTCTCTGCAGTGAACACAGACCTCAACCTAGAGGCAGGATTTGCCCTTCTCCTGTCCAGATGAGATGTTACTCCTGCAAAGAGCTCTGTTACAGCAAGGAGAAGCTGAGGCCTTGTGTCTGAAGTCTTCAGCTGCTGTTGCTGCAGACGTCAGCAGTGAATTGGAGTTACCATCGTTTGCTGATTATATGGGACAAAAGAAGCAAAATTACTATCTACAGCTGAGTCATGTGCTCTTTTAGCTTCCCCCTTTGGAAGAGCAATTTTTCAACCACTTCTTGCCAGGTCTCAATCAGAGCTCTTCTTAGCTGGAATTACAACAAATAGGAAAATAACGGTGCTTACAGCATTTAATTATCATGGCTGAAATATTATTGTTGTCTTTCTTGGCCCTGACGTGGGGCTAGAATTCCTTAAGGTGACATTTCCATTGCACAATGAAACATGTTTTACATGAGATTCCTTAAAACCCATCAATTATGCATGCTACAAAAACTTGTTATTGTACTCCAAGGACATGATCCAAACACCAATTGTGGTTATTGGAGATCCACAGGACTTGGATCATATCCTAAATCAACTCTATGGCCAGCTATCAAAGTAATAACTTTTTTCCTTTTCATTTCTGACTAGGCTCTTTAAAGGTTGAATCCTTTTCCTTTACTGTCTTAAAAATACAGATAAAGTGTCTTACTTTATGAAAGTTTCCCTTTTTTTTCTACTTGGGTAAATTAGCAAAATTTAATAGTTTCTGTAGTATAGAGTGATTGACTACATGTGTGTGCACAGGTATGAGTCATCCCCAAATACATTTGTAATATCTCAAAAAAACCCTGTATTTTTATATTCTCATTAATCATTATCTTCTCATTAATTAAAAACAGGATACTCAGTATTAAAAAAGGTAAAAACCAGATTTTAAGAATATTAGCCACATAAGTAGCATGAAGCACCTTGGTAGTCGTGCTTTTTACCCCCATGTTTTATTAGAAGTCTGAATCCTGTCCAGAGTAAAAGGAAGTTGTAGTGTCCTTCCCTTCAGTGAAGATTGACCAACTTGCTTCACGTTTTCTCCACCGATGTTACCACCAGGAAATTATTTACAAGCCTCTTATCAAAAGTTCTTTTGACACCTAAGAGAGTTGTGAGTTGTGTTGACACAACCCTTCCACATTTACCACCTTGTCATAAAAGTTAGAAAGACTGGCAGAAAAACACCCAATAAGGGAAAAGTTTAGTTAATACAGTGGATTAGCCATTGCTTTTTTTTTTCCTTTTCCTTCCCCTCCCTTTCTAAATTTGAATATTTAACACCAAGAGAGAAACCCGTCCTGTTTTTCAGCTGGAATAACAGCAGTTTCTGTTTCTAACCTGGGAAGAATGTGATGGGGATTGAAAAGCACCCCTGTCCTATTGTTAGACTCCCCCAGCACTGATCCTTGCTTTTAACATCATAATGAAGGATGCTCTTTAGTGGATTATCTTGAGAAGGGATTAACTCCTTCAAGACTTCTTAGGAGGCAAGGTGTTTTGAGCCCTAAATACACACCAATTGCCTGCTTAACTTTTCATCTTATTTTGAAAACTGCCCAGCTGGAATTCAAATTCTTTTCCATAGAGCTGAATTTTCTTAGTAGCAAAGTTTGAGTCAGGGGCAGCAGATGCTAAAAATAAATACTGTTCATTTAATCGCGTGCAGCCAAATGTTTCGGATGCTTTGCCGAGACAGGCATGGCAGGGTAAGACTCAATCAAAACTTTTGCTGCAAATTCAGCAAAGCTTCAAATTCTGTCTCTGTCACCCAGGCACATGAAATAAGCCTTCATGGCCTAACCTCTCTTACAAGGCTTTTTTTTAACACGACAGAGAGACATAATATAGTCAGATATTATATAGATATTGTACAGACCCTGACACTCATATAGATTTCATTTTGAATTTGTATTAATATATTACTTCAATAAGGAATTATTAGGACTGCACACTGTTCCTTGTGATATTTATGCTGTAGTCAGACATCCATGAACACTCACAGGAATGTGCACACATAGAGATACATACACACGTATGGGTACACACCCTGTATGTCACAACCCTATTAATAAACATATATATATATATATATTTGTATATGTTTGGGTTTTGGCCACTCTGTCTTGGCTTTCAATATCATTATCAGCATTGTTTTATGACACATTTGCTGTAGAATACAAAATGCCTAGTCAAAAAAAAAAATAATAAAAGCAGGGGAAGGAGGACTAATTGCTCTATAATTTATAATCAAGTGACTTCTTCAACCTATGCTTTTTTATCTTAATAACCATTCATTTGTGTCTGCCTAATTTGTTGGAAGTGAAATCTTGTATTTGTTCCCTCAGCCAACCTCGTCTCCATTATTAACCTGCTTTTTTGTTTCATGTTTCGCTTGGCAAGGAAGAAGGGAGAGTAACCCCAAATTTTTCTTTCTTTCTTTCTTTCTTGTTATTTTTCACTTTGCTAAAACTTGTATTCTACTAGGTTTGAAGAATTAAAAGTCTTCTTTTTACTGATGAGGGATTTTTTTCATTTCTGTAGGATTGGCTAAAGGGATGGGGATTTGAAGGATATTTTTCACAGAAAAGCAGAATAAACCTTTACTTTGGAGAAGTTTTTCTTCTTTTAAAGGAGGAAAGTTCTCAACTTGCCTGTTTTCTCTCCCTGTTTTTTGTCCTTTCCTTCTGCACCTTCTGTAGCTACAACATAGATAATTTGCAACTTCATAAACAAGGTTTTTCAACTGGATTACCCAGACCAGGACTTGAGAAAGAGTTTGCTAAAAGTGACCAAATAGATGATTCTAAGGGCAAGTGAGTTTTCTCCAGTTTTAACAAATGGGGAAGACCCAGGTGCACTCTTATTGTGAGCTAAATGAAATACCCTCTTATTCATTTTTGTAATAATAACTGTATTCCACAGACTACGCTTTAATTGTAAATAATCCCCCACATTCTTTCAGTGTAAACTCTTTAAGGAGTCATGAATTTTATTTATACTCTCTCACTCTTTGAGAGTCTTTTGTTTATTTGCTGTTTAGTTCTTTGTGAAATAACACTCCCAGAAGAAAATCCCCCTCTCTGCTTAAGGAATTAGCCCAGAGACAAAAGCAGGGAATTCTTTAAGCCTTGTTTTGTGCTAAGAGAAATGTTTGACATTTCTGTGGAGAGGTGTTTAGTTTGGATTCATTAGGTCTTAGGGACTCTTTTCTCTTTTTTGGCCTTTCAGTTTCTGTCACTGTTTTTTTTCTGTGTTTGGTAGACTGAAGAGAATTTACCAATGTGTAATTAGGTTTCCTACATTTGAATAGCAAAATCCAGTTGTGTTTTAAATAGGCAAGCTAAGCATTCCCCTCAACCAGCAGGCCCAAACCTGAAACCTGCTTTGTGAGCGGACGAAAGGACGGCAGAAGGAAGAAAAAGGCTTCCCCAAGGTTACTTAATGCTTGAAACAAACACCAATAAGGCTCCACTGGTGCAATGCCATGGGTTGCAGCAAAGGGGGAAGCTGTGGTCTTGGAAAACACAGTTTCCCTTAAAACTGGCCTTTACAATGGTAAAAACATGTGTGTCATGTGTAACACGCTGCTGCTTCTTCCTCGGGTTTGTACAGCTGGGAATTTATCAGCACCAATTGATATCGTGTGATATTACTTTCAATGGACTATAACAGCTTTGTAAAAACCATCCATCAAATTAGAATCATTAGCTCAGCAGAGTGTATTTAAACATTTTATCAAAGGCAGCAAAGTAGTTGATCCAAGGGCAAAAATATGAGGCAAATTGGCCTATAGTTTCATAAGACAAAGCTTTTATTTTGGTAATGAAGCACAGGTAATGCTGTTAGGAGGGAAACGGGACCGCAAATCTAAAACACAAAAGTAAAGCATGGGTTTGTAATAAGAGATTAAGAGGAAGCCAGCACTGAAACAGCTGTTTTGACCATTTTGAACTGTTTGTGTAGGTACTAGCGCTGGGCTGCTTTTCTTTTGAAAATGGCAGAAAGGAATGTGCTGGCAATTTCAAATTTTTTCTTCCCAGATTCTTATCAAAGTGGGAAAATCATCCAAACTGATTGTTCCTTAAACAGGTTCCATTTTCAAGCAGTCAGCAAATTTCTAGTGAATAAGAAATTTTCTTTAAAAACAAAATCCCAGCAGAATACAATTTGAAACCTTGTTCTGAGCCAAAGCTGTGCTTGTAGGTAAAAACAGCCTGAAGTTTTCTATTGGGACTGTGCAACATAGTGGAAAATCAGAAGGTTAAAGACCAAGCAGAATACAAAAAAAAATCAGCCCTAGAGTACACACACACCATCCCTGGACATTAACATGGCGGTTTTACCAGATTTATCTTTGTTCAGAAGCTTTACCTCATTTCTCAGTCTTCTTTAAATGTAAAGCGCCTGCTAAAGGACATTTTTAATAATGAGTCCCCTACTTATTTAACCATTTCATTCAACATTGCCCAGATTTATTGACTGTCGGGGCTTTCTTCCTTTTCTGTTTTCTCTGGGACTTCCATTCTGGGTGAGGAATGTCACTGTTGAAAAACAATGTTATTTAGCTGGCTTTTGAAAGCTACAATAGTTATGAACTCCAGATCATTCTTTATTTACTAACCGACTGCTGCCAAATACACCCAATTCATCTGGTGGAAAGACTTTGTGCAATTGCTGACAAATCTGGAATATTCTTCACTGGTAGATCTGGCAGTAACCACCTGTTGCAATGCCAAACGTGCAGTGTGAAACATATCTGGATGTTGACAGACTTCAGCTTCATTGCAGAGCATCACTGCTAGAACATAAAAGTTTGCTTTTCTGCCTTTCAAATATGTTGAACACCTGCTCCTCTCATTGTTTCCCTACTTATTATTGCTTTTTTATCTTTAATTCAAGTCGTGGTTGTGTTTTCTGGTGGATAGAAGAGCTCTCTGGAGTCTTTCCACCGACTTCGGTGATTTTGATGCAGATCCCAGAGGTATAGGTTCATAGGCTTTTTTAAAAAGCTGGGTATTCTTTGCACAGCCCTCTGCCTGTATGCACCAAAATGCCCTTTCAGACACCACAGTTTCTCCTGTAACACCAGCAGGGCTGACCTAGAGCCCATGGCTCCTCTCCTTGAGGAACAAAAGATGCTGAAGGAAGCTGTTGAAAAATATCAACCCCTTACTGTGAGGCTGGGTTTCACCACAAATATCTTCTTTTCCACTTAAAACTTTCTGCTGTGCAAAATGTGAGAGCCTGGGGTGTTTATTTAGGATTTTCAAACCTTCCACAGCTCTACAGCATTTGGCAGTGGCAGCCACAGCCAGTGCAAGTGTTGTGCTGGTGGTGCCATGTGCGGGCAAATCTGAGACCTTTGTAAAGGATGCACAGGATTTAATGCACGTGCTCAGGTCTTCTGACAGCAAGTGTGCAGGAATCTACAAACAAGTGGTTCTCAAGAGGCTACAGCTTCCAAAAAAAGTAAGAGGATGACAAAAATGTTAGAGGATGTGGAGTTCTTTTCCGTTTTCCAGCAAGATCTTAAAAGGGAGGCTCAGGAAGAGAAATGACACATTCGCTGCTGTCATACCCAGAATGCCACAGAGAATTCAGAGGACTTATTGCATACGTTCCTGATGAAGTAACTACTAGCATAGGGGGAAAAAAAACAAATTTTGTTTGTTTATTTGCTTTCCTGTTCTAAGACAATTTGATGCTGAAAATATTTTGGTCCTGAAATAGTCCAGGGCAATTCGATCCCATCCAATGCATTCTTTCCAGTTCTGTAGGCTGTGCTCTATCTTATATGATCCTATAAGATCCTCCACTTTGGCTGTGAGAAGAAGGAACCACTGAAAATCTTAAGAATCTGGTGCTGATGATTTATGCAAAAAGGTGTAACATCAGCTAAAGCCATGTCCTTAGTTCCTTATTCTAATTTTAAAATAAAATATATGAACAACAGATGATATTCAGTTTTTATATTGAACGAGGCAGGGGTCTGCTTCAGAAGCTTCAATAAGTCTTAGATTAATTTTTCATTTCTCATTCTCAATTTTTTTAAGATAAGACTGTAATAATTACTATTAAGGTGGCAAAAAAAAAAGATGTTACCTTTAAACATAAAAGAAATCATAACTGCATTATTTTTCCTGTATTTCCTGTGTTGCAACATTTCCTGTAAGGCAGTATCCCATTCATGACAGTGCTCGTAGTAGAACTTTTAGAAAAGGTGCATAAAATCCTGGATAATTATGGAGTGAATTTCCTCCTTAACTCTATTAGTCAGTAGTTGGCTTCTATCCTGAAGCATAATTGTTTATATCCCTAATGTATGGTTTCATCCTGTGTAATGTAGCTGCGGATGGTCTCATTATCCATATAAGTGTTTAATAAATCCCTTTAATCCCGCTAAACTCATGCCTCAAAGATACTGTATTTTGTGGCAGTGAGTTCCACATGTTAATTAACTACTATAAAAGAATGATCCTGAGTATAATTTTTGGATAATTTTTTCTTAGAAGGTTCACATAAATTCACGTTGACACCAGTCTTTGCTGTTTCTTCTGTTTCTGTAACGAAACCCCAGTCCATCAATCAACCAGTAAAAAACTGGTGTTTTCCAAACAGTTAATTTTAATTGAGTATTTTAAAGTGTTCACAGAAAATGGATGCCTGCCCTGTCTTCAGCAGAGATATCATCAGAGACCAGGTTTTTTCTTATCTGCTTCGTGCACCGAAACTGAAACACGACCTGTGAGCCCAATTCAGGTGGGATGTGGCTTCTCAGGCACTTGGCAGATGGTGGCCCAGGAGAGGGGACATCCTGCCTCTTTGAAGGGCAGCATCTCCCAGTTCCTTGGCAAGTTTTGTTTCCAGTTTGGGATACAAGAGCTCAGCCCAGGAGACCATCCTGGACAGGCTGTTAATCAATCTTCTGGCCTGCAGAGGACATCTTCTGCATGGCCTCCAACCAGCACACCCTGTTCTGGCAGGGACCATTCACCCTCAAGTAGCAATATAATGTTCTCCATCCATCACACCTCTGAAAGGAGATGACACATCCTGAAAAAATACTCTTTGAGGTCTATCAACAGCATATACAGTAGATCTGACACCACTGAACAAGTATTTAGGACACTGGCCAGGTCTTGGGAAGCGAAGGATTTCAGGGTGCTGGGCTCCAGTGCTCAGCCCTGCTCTGTCACTCTTCACCTCTCCTTTCCCTCTTTTCCCAAACTACCATTTTCATTTCCAATCCAAGCCTTACCCCTCCCATGAAGCTAAATTATTTGAAAGTCTTAAGATTTAAGGTAAGCTTTAACAGGTGAAGGGTGTGATATCTAAAGCACTCAGAGGTGCCAGAAAGAATATAGACTGATTTCTGAAAGAGGATTGCAGCCAGCAAAAAAAAAGCTAAAATAGTTTGGATATTTGCACAAAGAAGTAAAAATTCCTCAGAAGCTCCCCAAAACATAAAGATTGCTCCTTTATTGTTATTGAATGCAGTTTATTTATACCTTACATTGCAGCATGGGCCATAGCTTTTTTATGGGAAAGAATTAAATTTAATGTTATATTTTCTAACAATTTAAAATGCTGATCCTGCTTTTCTCCATATATCAGCTCTTATTACTCAATAAAATTTTGGGGTGCTGTTTCTTCTGAGGTGGACAACATAAAAAATCAAATCTTTTATTCACAAGATGAACCAGAGAGGATCTCTGGGTACTGTTAGCAAAACCTATCCCACTTTTCCATAATGAAAGTCAGATCTGAGGGGACTTTAAGTTTTCATTTGAGGATATTGTTTCCATTATAATTTGTTGGTTTACTTTTGTTGCAAAATGGACTATTTTGTGAAGCTGGCTGTCACTTTTGAAATGGAAATCATGATGAATTATGGCCCATTTTCCTTACTATGCTTTATCAAACTCATTAGAGATGATGCATGGTCTGAAGTTAACGAAACAAAAGACAAAAAGCAGCATAGGAAGCTTCTCTTTCCTACATATATCACTTGCATGTGAAATTAAATCATCCTGTTGCACTTGTTGCACTCAATGGCCATCTCTTATGGGCATATTGAACCCTCTCACTGTGGCTGCAGCTCTCCTGCAATCAGAGCACAAAAACACCTGCTGCAAAATTTTAAGGGCATAAGTTATCCCAAAACTTCTGTTCCTCATTGTCACTATCTCATTCTAGATTCATTTTGACAAGGAATACATATGCCAAGAAGCTTTTCATATTTTTACAATGTTAAATGCGAAGAAATGTGAATTTGTTCTGGAAAATAAGGTTTTGGAGAATGTACTTCCACTGAAATAACCGTGCAACAAAAGATGTTTCCTAAATCTCATAGATGGTGATGTGTCTTATCCAACAAGCCAAGATTTTCATCCAAAACTAAACAGCTGTGGTGTAGTTTTCAGGCACTTAATATTTGCATAAACACATTTTTTCCCTTGCAACTTGAATTAATCTTTATATCAATAACAGAGCAAACCTCCAAACAATTGTTTGAAGGGAAGAATTCAGTAAGTCTTTTCAATATTGGAAGGAATTCTGCCTATATATTCTAAAGGAAATCTCACTCCTGTAAAAGCTGGACACTGTTTGAACTAGCTGGAAATGTTTGGTAGACATGCTGCCTTATATGGGCCCTGATTCAGAAAATCACTTAAGCACACGCTTAACTCTTATCACGTGTTAAAGTGCTTTTCTGGATAGGGATCCATCCCTAAATCTGAGGCAACAGGGCTAATCCAGCACTTCTGAAGAGGCCAGTGAAATGATGCTCTTTGATTTCACTGGACCTTGTCTGACCACTCCACTCAATCAATAGCCTGGTGCTAAAATATGATACTGGAAAAATGGGGAGAAACATTAAATAGCAGTGTGGAAAGGCAAGTGTGCTGTCAAATGAAGAATGGCTGTTTCTGGCAATGTAACTTTTAATTTGATAGGTAAAGCCCCTTTTATTATGTCTAAAGTGCATTAATTGGTACAGTGCCCCATGACTATCTATGGTAATTGTCCACAGGCTGACAAACTGACATTTAATCCAGGAAAAACAGGATTTAATTGCTAAAACATGCTGGAAATTGTAAAGCAAGAACATACATCTGGCAACACTGAGGTGCTGGTGTTTAGCAAGCCATCTTCCAGCTTCCTAGAGTAGATGGGCTTGAGAAGACTCTGCTACCTGTGGCCTTCCCTTAAAGCTGCCAGGAGGAAGGAGAGAATGTGTTGCACTTTTCTACTAGTTTAGGTTGTATCCACATTTTCCAAGCTCTGCTCCAAAATGAAGTGATGTTATTATTCTGCGCAGTCACTGCCGTGGTTTTCTTTGAATTCTACTTTTGCCTTTGTAGACCCCTGAAAATAAAACATCTTGAAGTTGATGAAAATGGAGGAAAGAACCTTGTTTGCCTTGGACTTGTTAAATGTGCAAAACCAGTGTGGTCATCTTGATAGTTAAATAATGGGAGGAATTGCATGAGGAGGAAGCCAAGAAATTTTTTTTTCTATACTCCCACCTTCAGTGCAGAATCACCACGAGCCTCCTCCAAATCCATTTTGTTGCCTTGGTTTTGTCTAGACTGTGGGGATCAGGCTTTGCAGTGCAGCCCACAGCCTGACAACACCCAGCCGTGCCTGCCAGCCCTCCCCACACAAGCACTCAGGGCTCCTTGCTACGGAAACCAAGGTCCTCGGGGAGAAAGAGCCTGGCTTTGGCCCCAGCACAGATTTGGGATGTGGCCAGGGCGTGCACCTGGAACCTGGATGCCGGGAAGTGTCTGCAAATCTCACAATGCAGATACACCCTTAGCTCCTCGACCTGTAAAATGGGCACTCGGCCTCTCATCAGAGGTCAGGAGCTCTCATCACCTGTCAGAAGCACTGAGAGGTTTATTTAATTAATGTCTATAATGCTGATTCAAGATGCCAGATGCTACAGTGCTGAGCTCTCTCTGTGCAGCTACATCAATAGCTAAGGAGGAGGGAAGGCACTAAAGACATGCAAAGCATTCTTAGCTCCTTGCTGATGCAAATTGCTGCAGGTAATTAAGAAAAGCACTACAAAAGAAGGCAGTAGAAATGAAAGCTTAAACATGAAGAAATAATGACTTTTTTAGAATTTAAGTGAAAAATTAATCAACTAATAAAAAGAACTTAACATGTTATAAGCTAACTCATTCTTTTGTAATTGAAGCACGTGGGTTCACCTCTAAATTGCTATGAGAAATAACCAATAATATTTCAATAGCTTTATTTCTTTAGTCCTATCATGGGGTATAATCATCTCCGCATGTGTCTCTGAAGAGTGGAAGTTGCTAAATACAGATTTGGAGAATCAAGCTATCAAAGTGTCTCTTTACTCAGCTGAGAAGCAGATTTTGTCTGGGTTGGGAGGCGTCATCTGGAATGTTCAGAGCCAGAAACTCTGCCAGCATCAGGACTCAGCTTTTCCTATTGATTGCTGCACAGCATCCTACAGACACATTTCGTAGACATAAAGGATGCCATGAGGACATACATACACACATATTTATTTATTTATTTATTTAATGTAGATAGTAAAAAAAGCAAGGAAGCATGGTGTCAGGTGAGTGTCTTATAGCACAGCATCAATGGCCTCCAGCTTCTCTCAGGATATTTCCAAGCCCTGCTCAGCCTTCCCTTCATCACAGTGTCAGGCCTTCTTCACACAAACCACTAAATCACCATTTTTGTCTGTAATTCTCCACTCAGGCATGGCCCTGTGCAGACTTGTGACATGTCCTAATTGTGCTTAGCAGTATCACACCTTAATGACTGGCAATAACCTTTGTTTTATGTCCAGGTTGTTAATCCTTTTATAAGGGCCGTAGCAGCTGTCAGATGAGGTCAGGCATGAGTTCTGATTTTCCACTGCTGCATTTTGAGCAATAGTTTTTAAAACTCTTGAGCAATTCTCTTTTAGCAAACAGCAAAGTCCAGATATTTCCCCACTAACACTCCATCACATACCTGTGGAGGCAAGTAAAGAAGGAGCGTGTTTTCAGATACTAATTTAGTACTTGTATAATTACTCAGGGATATGTACATTACAAATCTATATTACACACTATAGGAATAAGGCCAGAAGAGGCTTTAAGAAGTTGTTTGTCCTAAGCAGTGCTTTGAAGCAGAAGCAGATCTGAAACATCCCTTACAAAGTTTGTTCGAGTCACTCTTATAAACCTTTAACACCCAGGGAGGCTGTGGAAGTTCCTAATGTGCTCCAGTGCCATAAGAAAGCTTTTGAACTGGAACCCTCCCCTTGCAAATTAAAGACATTCCTAATTTCTTGTCCAATTCTTAGTGGACATGAATAATTGATCCCCTTCCTCTTTATAACAACCGTTTAAATATTTGAAGTCTGTTATCATGTACCTCCTCAGTCTTCTCTTTTCTAGACTAAACAAACCAAGTTCTTTCAACCTTTCCTCATAGGTCACTTTTTCTAAACCTCTCATCATTTTGGTTGCTGTCCTGTGGACTCTCAGATTTGTCTGTGCCTTGAAGGTGAGGGTCCCTAATGCCAGACTCAGAATTGCAGCCAAAGTCCCACCGGAGGCTCAGGAATGTGTGCCACACTCCTATTTCATCCTGGGATGGAGTAGCATCCTACTATTGACTTACAGTCTGTGGTCCAGCTCTAACCTTCCAATTTACTTCTGCAAAGCACCAGCTGTATCTTTGAATTTCCCACTTTTTATTGTAGCACTTTCAGGACATTTTTATTGAATTGTAGGTCACTTCTCAAATATAATAGAATCATTCTGGATTCTAATCCTGCTCCAGAGGCACTCACACCCTGGTAGCTCAGTGCCACCTGCAAACTTGACAAGGCTGTGCTCTACTGCCACAGTCCTAGAGGCTGGTGAATATTGAACAAGCCAGGCTTAGGATAAAGCCTTGTAAGATCCCAAACAACACGACCACCCAGTTTGATAGCAAAGAATCCACACATACTCCGAGGAAGCTTTTCCAGCTCAGAAGTGGTTACGCTTCCCAGCAATCAGAGCCGGGGAGGGGACGAAATATTCAGATACAGCAAAGAGTAAAAGATAAAACTTTGGAGCAAGGATGCTATAAGATCTTAAAAATAGTAAATTATCTTGCATCTAAATGACTATAATATGTCTTTTTTATTGTGTCTACTGCTGCGCAAGCAAAGCTTAATGTGATGCTTAGATTACTTTAATAGCTTTTGTTAATAAGGCAGTTTTCCCTGCATTTTTTATTTCATTTTAGAGTGAAAGCAGTCCAACCAGTGCGGAGGGGATAAAATCATCTCATGGTTGTATCTCTTATGTCTTTTATGTAACTTAGATATCTGTTAAGTAGTAAATTGTGGAACATTTGTGCATGGAGCCAAAGATGGAACCTTAGAGAATGAAGTGCCTTAGCCTGACCTGGACTAAAGGAGGATGCTACCCAAAAGGCAGGCTTCAGTTTAGCCTGGATTGCATGGCCTGTAGCAGGGAGAGCTTATTCTAGCCAGTGTTTTACAGCTCCTTGTCTCATGTTATGGGGTTTTGCTGAATGTTTAATGTTCCAGACACTAGTTAGTTAAGTCTGCAAGGGAAAGAGTCTGCGGCTGCTGGTTTAGGGGCCAAGAGTGAAATGTATGAAATGACATGATGAGCATCACTTAAAGATGCTTGCAGACTTGCAGTCACATGAAAGGAAGAGTATCTTCCCCCTTCTCCTTGAATATTCTGTTCACTTAGCCCTTTTTTGTCTTGTCAGTATCAGGCTTAATAGAAGAGCTGATTTTTCACCTGACCACATGTCTGAGAAGTCAGTTTGTTTCAGTAGCTTTGATTATGTCCAGCAGCCTTTTTCCTGGAAGTTCACAGCATCCAGTGAGTAAAGCACACCTTGAACTGCATTTATAGCATGCCACAATCTGATTCTGGATTTAAAGCACCAGAAGAATTTTCAGACAGGCAAAAACAAAGCCAGGGTTTGTTCGCCTACTCCAAGTACCTGACTGAGGAAGGTGTCTAGTAAAAGTAACATCTACTGATGTTCTGCAAATATGGAGACTGGGAATTGTCTTAGGAGATAGAAGTTCAGGTGTCTGTGTCTAGTCTGGAAGTCAATGAAAGTCCCTTTGCTAGAGCTTCCAGTAGGATGTGTATTTCCCTGTGGCTTCAGTTCACTTCTTGTCCTTGGTTTCCCTGTCTGCAAAGAGAGTCAGCAGGTGCTCACCCACTTGTCCTACCTGCTTTTGGGGCTGAGGATGGAAAATGGGAACTGGTGGATAGCAGACACCACATAATGGCTTAAATAAGTATAAAATATGAGTTAGGAAAGCCACCACATAGTCATAGAAACTGAGATGGAGTTTAACTTCTTCCATCACATGGTTGTACCAGGTCATCTGAAGAGAAAAGCAGGTGATCAATCCAGCCACACGTGTATCATTAATATTGAGTGTATATTAAATTAGGTTTTGCTCAGAAAAATTAAGAAATGGTAGATTTGTCTGGGAAGAGAGGATAACAGGATTGTCAATTGTCAAGATTGTATGCCATTGTTTTAATGTCTTTTTAGGTAAGCAAAAGCATCTTTTCTTTATTTTCTCTTTATTGCAGAAATTAAAGTCAGGTTTTCTAAAGTAGTCTGGAGTTTACAAATGAGGACTAATTGGTTAATATCCTGAAAATGTAAACAACACTGTAAAGAGTGATTGTAAGGAGCCTGAAAATGTTACCAAACACACGTGTTACATCTAAGAAAAAGTGTCTGAAACAGTGAACTTCCAGAGACATTTTCTGGGCTCCTTCTGCTTTGAGCAACATGAACACAATCTTCCTAATCCGCCGCTCCTGCTCTGACATTCCAGCCTCATGCATAGCCATTGGCAAACTTGGAACGTGCATCCAGTGCATTTTTTTGGTTGAAATGCTACATCTGGCTTAGCTGGCAAGTGTTACTATGCCTCTAGAAAGTAAGCCAAAGTGAAAACAAAAAAAAAAAAAAAGAGGAATCTTAACTACATGCAGGAAAATATTACTGAAATATACTGTCCTCCTTGTTTCCTGGAAAACTGAAACTCCATTTATGGCCTCTGACCTTTGGAAAGATGGCCCCAGAGGAAAACCAGCTACCTAAGAGTTAATGTATGCAGTGTACTGTAAGTATTTCATTAATTTGCTTATTAAAAACATGAAAAGCTTTTGCCTCCTTGACACCCAAACAAAAGGCAAGCAATTGGGAGACTTTTGACCCGAGCTTATCAGATGACTGGTGTAATGCTGTCAAACCTTCCCCACTGCATGCAAGTAGGGTCACATTTTAGAGGTGTTTATGACATCCTAAGGTTCATAACGCCTATCTTTGTCAACACAAGAATGATGCAGGTCAACTGGATGGGTTAATGAGGCTGAGCACGTAAGGAAAAACATACAAGAGAGATGGATGTCTAAATTAAAAATCGAAATTTAAATAACCCATAATGCAAACATGTTCTACCAAAAGATAGAAATACCACAATTTGCTTATACTTATCATAAACTTTGGTGCCCACTGGTATAAGCAGACTTAGGAGTTGGCTATTTTCAGTTGTAAGGCAGTACTAGACAGCTTTGAAAACCCAAGGACAAAAGTGTTGTGATAAACTTCTTATAGTTCTCACAATTTCCTTTCATTCTTTTTGAGAGCAGGAATGTATATCATCTTCTTAAATATCTCCATAAACAGCAATTTCAATGAAAATGAGGGAAAAAGATTGCCCAAATAGTTTCACAGTGCAGCATGATCTTTGCGGGGGAAAAAACTAGGTTGATCTTAAATTTTTGCAACAAAAGAAACAGGCACAGGCTCAGATCATTTAAAATTCATTTAAGAATATTTGCACCAGATCCAAGGAAAAGAGAAGTGAAAAAAAACTAACACAGAAAACATTTGTAAAATCTGGAATACTTTCAAGATGTCATAGGCTACATCTACTTTCTCAAGGCAGCTGTGGCCACAGGAGCAGATCAATAGATTGGAGCAGTTGGAGCTGAGGGTTCTTTATCTGCACTATGGGGGAGATAGAGACTGGATTGCTTTAAACTTGATTTAGCCCAAATCCCCAAACTGAAATATCCCAGAGTGTGATTCCAAGCTTTCAGGAGGTCTAGTCACTGGTTTGGCCTCTTGTTCCTGTAATAGGAATTGGAGAACATTTGGCAAATGCCTGGATCAAAGCCTCCAGTTCAGTTTTCTCCAAACAGAATCCAGATTATGGGCTGCAAAACCACTCTGGGAAGTGAACTACTGCACAGTAAATGGGACAGTCTGGGGGATGTGCTTCAAAACAGCATCACTGCTCTGAATCACAGCACTGATGTGGATGCAGTCATAAAAGCCTCCCAAAAGGCAATTTAAAAACAAGCATCCCAGAGGAGACATTACTGGCAATTCCTGATTCAGTGATAAACCTCTTTTTCAGGATGGAGAATTTTTCTCTAATAGCTTGATCCTCTGAATGCACATATTCTAAAGCACTGGACAATGTGTCATTAGGATCTACGCTAAGTGAAACATCTAAAGTCCTTTGACTTTTCATTCCAGATTTCAGCCAACTGGTTGTTTTTTTTTTTTTTTTTCCCCTCCCAGTGAGCATCAGCTAAAATGTACAGGGAATAGCAATATTCTTTGTGCAAACATTTTAGGGATTTTCCATGTATTGAACATAGAAGTGTTACATGTGAGTATGCAGCAGAATGACACCCCAACATTTTCTCTGCTGGAAAAATGTAAAGGAATAGGTGTACACAGGGAGTTTTCCTGTTCTTCTACATCAATGCTTCTGAACATTAATGAAAAGACCCCTGATTTTAAACTCCTAACACCAATATTTTGTTCGACCCAAATGTGTCTTCAAGTCATTTTGACTGAGCAGTGAGACTTTTCAGGGAGCTTAAGTAAAGGGTCTAAGATAGGAGAAAATAACATGAAAAACAAGATGTTGTGATAATATGATAAAACCAAGACATGTATTCTTGTTATAATTTTTTTTTAACCTTAGAAAACACCAGTGCTTTAAGACAATTGAAAATTCAGAGAGACTATTTTAGTCCCAGGTTCAATGGTGGTTGCCTGGTTGATGATTTTTTTTTTCCTCAAGATAAAGCTATTATTATGATGGTATTATTATAATGATTGTCTTAAAAGCTTTCTTATTCCCACCTAGCACTTTCACAAATTCCTTCCCTCTCCCCCTCCCCAGCATTAGGGCTTCTTGGAATTTTTAGTATTGTTTCAATTATTTGTAAGAAAAACACAATGTCATTATATTCAAGTTTTGCCTCACAGAGATTTCGTGCTACAATCATTGCTTAGCTGAAGAAATGCCAAAAATAAAAAGAGTACATCTTAAAAAATAGTAATGATAACTTCTATTTAGTCTGATCATATATGTGGGAATGATTTTTCAACGTCTTTTTGACGGTGTCTGTGTGATATTTTCTGAGATCACAATACATCCACAGAGAGGGAAATTCAGCTTTACATTTAGGATTAGCACACACTCCTCTACCTGAATTTAGGAATTCTGCAGATAGATCTGCACAGGAGAGTGTAGAAAAGCCCCAGAAAAGGAGGAAGTCTCCCTCCTGCTTCAAGTAATCCAGCAGGTCCCCAAAGCCATCTGAGGAGTGAAAAGATGGAAGTGTACCTTTTTGGACCCATATAAAGAGCTGGATTTGATGATTCTTGTGGGTCCCTTTCAAGTCAGGATATTCTGCGACACTCTGGGTTTAGAAGGACTAAAAGTAAGATTTCATTTCATCACCCTTACCTGGCTCTATGATCCCCATCTTGGTATTCATCACAGGCCTCTCTACATCTGGATTTTCTTAGCAATTACCAGCATCCCAGTCATATCTTTGGGATCACAACCAATGACTCAGATGGATCTTCACACGCCAAACAAGTTGGTACCAATATGCTACACTATATTTCAAAAGCACACTAACGATATTTCCTAGTCAGGAAGCAGGGTCAAGTAGGTCTCCATACAGATAAAATTATGTATTCATGCCTATATTTATTAATTTTTGTCTTGATTACTGAAAATTTTTGTTTGACCCAAATTTTCTTTTTTTGATTTCCCTTTTGCAAAAAGCAAGCTCAAACGAGTGACTTTTAGTAATGTACTTCCGTGAATTTCACAAGTGCAATTAGATATTTTCAGAGCAAAACCAAAATTACATCAAACAAATCTGAGCATCACACAAAGGGAGGTTAATACGGACCAGTGGAAAGTTATGGAAATTCACAAGTTAATGGTGAAAGAGACCATATGTCCTCTGACACCTCGGCTTGATGGAATGCCTCTCCATAAATGCTTCCTTAATGCATCCCGTTGTGCCTAGGTGTGGGATGACGTATGGTCTGCCTCCGTCCTTCCATGAGCTTTCATCCCTTTCATTTACAAGCCCTGTGTTCTCATAATGAAGATTTTTCTGGTAACCAGAATATTAGGAAAGGGCAATTAGGGCTAATTGTTCAAAACCTTTGTTAGATGCACGTGTGAGCCTATGGGTAATATTTGGATATTGGCAACTTTGGGAGTGGTTTTGGCAGGACTCTCTATAAATCAAAATACAAGTTTTTTCCTTTCCCTTTTCTGAACACCAAAGTTCAAAGCATTTGCAAAGGTGATTACTACTCTACAACTACTTTTAGGCACCCTACTCTCTGATATGTTCTGATAACAAGAGTTGCACATTTCTTTATCAGGACAAAAGAATTCCTAGCAGAATTATTTTTGTTGTTACAGTCACTCCCAGACAGTTCCACATCCATAACAGTAGGGCCTAAATAGAGCAGCAACACACAGGAAGACATGGTCCCTGCCTCAAAATGTTTATGATCTAATTTAAGACAAGACACAACAAGTGAGTATAACAAATGTTCAACACAGGTTCCAAATGTAAACATACGGTAGATAGGAAAATGGCCATAAATTCCTCTATCAAAGATAACACCTCTCAAAGTCTCTCACACAGACTCTGTAACATGAAACATGTCAAGCGAAACAAGTAGGGAGGGGATTGCACATGCTGGTGCTGCTGCTGAAGATTGAAGTGAAAAGTAATGCAAACTTCAAACTTCTTTTGTGTTATTTAAGAAATACATTCAGCCCTAGGAAAATAAAATATCCACATGGTTGCGATTCAGACAGTTGGGATTTTTTCTAGTGTGGACACTCCTATAGAAACATTTTCTAGCTGATACTAAAACAATAAATAGAAAAACCTGTGTGTTTGCGGCTGTTCTCTGGTTTTATGTTATCTAACATAGGAATGACATCTGGAGTGTTGGGTTTACGGTTTGTTTATTGCTTTATTGTGTTGTTTAAAAAGGTAATCTTGTCTCCCTTGGATCTGGTAGTGACTGTGAGCATAACAGAGTGCGGTCCTGTGCGCAGAGCAGTGGAGCTGGATGTATGTGGCACCCAGGGAGGGACAACCCTGAACTTGCCTGTATTCAGAGCTGCTTTGGGCCCATGCTCCGAGGAAGAACCATGGGCAGCTCCAAGAGCAAGCAGCTAAGCTCTCTCCAGTCACCCTCACGCCAAGATTTAGCACCCAGTACATTCAGTCACTCCACAACCAGGTCCCTCTTCCAGCCAGGGCCTCTGAAAATGAACATGACACACCCTACAAACATTTCTAGCTATACCTCGAGTCATTCACTCCAACAAAACTCAAAGGTCGCATTCTAAATTGGCCCCAGTAAACAAGAAGGTGCAGCATTTTGCTCCAACAGATTATTTGGGCTGTGTGATTTTGTTCAAGTCACCTTCAAAGGTCTTGGAACAGCTGGTTGTAGTGTGACCATCCTTCCCTCTCCCCCTTCCCCTTGTCTAGAGAACAATCATAAGCCTCAGAATCAGTAATTACAGAGTCAGCTTTACCAACAGGTAATATTCAGACTCACAGGTTCAAAATGTAAACATAATATATGAAGCAAAGCAGCTGTAAATTTATCTCCTGAAGATAAAGCCTCTCAAAGTCCCCCTTGCAGACTTAATGAAATAAAACAGACTGAGCACCAAAGGGACTGCATAGCAGTCTAAGGAGCAGGTTGGAAACATCCAGTCTGCCTGGGTTTAGCTCTGCCAACCAGCAGGTTCTCCTTGGACCTTCCCACTCCCAAATTTTACCCCACGTGAGCCCCACGCTGTTTCCAGTGAGAGCTCACTTAGCTGAGCCCCAAGGTCCATGGTCTTTGTTGGGCTGGATATTGAGATTACAGATTCTGCAGCTTTTTTACTGCAGGGATTATTTCTGCTCTTGGCTAGGACTAAACTCCCCCTCTGCTGTTTCCCAGGCTCTCTGCTGTGAGGCAATTCTCTGCTCAGCTTCCCTCACCTGCTTTTAGCAGCCTCTGCCACTCCATGTTTCATATATAGATATAAAACCCCACTGTGCAAAATACTCTATTCACCCAGGTACTTGCATGCTATTTGTTATTGATAAATATCAATATTATCATCATTAGCAGAGCAGAAAAATTACCATTATTATCTACTTAACTGGCTGCACATACAAAGGGACTTGGGTTGTTGATTTGGGTTTGTTTTGTTGTTATTTTTTCCTTGTTTTAAACTCTATTATGGAAAGACTGTGAAGGAAATAAGGGAAAAAAGGAGCACTCTACCATATGAAAAACTACATTCAGTATCTACAAAAAGATTAAAATCACATATGGAAAAAGTATCTTCCACAAGAGAGAATTAATGAACAAGCACAGTGGCCCAAGTTCTGCCCTTAGGTGAAGTCAATGAAAAAAAGTAAGTGCATATTTTTGGCCCATTATGTCTTTTCTTACAATGTTTTCTTAATATAAATCCAAATCTAGGGACCTGATCAACTCCAAAGTTTCTCAAGTTTTCTCTTGAGCAATATGAAATCTTATGGAAAATGATTTCTAATATCACAGAAAACAGAACACGTTCAGTACAACTGGGAACACACTTATTTCACACAAATGAAAGAATAATCCTGCTCATTCTAATTGGAGAATATTTTTCTGGGGCAGTGATTTTGTCAGCTGTAAAAATGATTAATGCTGCAATTCAGCAGGATACTTAAGCACATGTTCAGTCAATTCCTATTCAGCAAAGCATTTAAGTACTTAACTTTACGCACATGCTCAGGAATTTCAGCATGTGCTCATGGGCCGGATCCGGGCGCGTGGAGCATCAAATGACACAGTGGCATTGAGGAGGTTTCCAGCCATTGCCCAGCAGACGTGGGGCACAGCACACTGACCTTCCTCTTGCCATGGGCTGCTCTCAGTGCTCTGTTAAATAAGTTTAGACTGGGAAATGGAGCCTAAGGCAGTATTTTTGTTATAAACCTATAATGGGGAATACTTCCACTCTGCTCCAAAGCTGCTTCAACGTGGATGCAGGGGCAAGCACGCTGCGCCTCTTGAGCTCCCCCAGGACAGCTCAGCTCCCCACTTGCCCAATGCCATCTCCTCTCCACGGCAGCTGCTGAGGTGGAAACAGCTCTGGCTGGAGCTGCAGCAGGCAGGACGGGTGCTGGGAGAGGCTGGGGCAGCAGAGCGGGTCACACGCGGCAAGCGCAGGCACGAGGAAACACGTTTCCCTCTCTCGCTCGGGGACAAGTGCAGACACATGCCTGTGGCTGCAATGACAATACGGTGTAAAACAACAGGATTTGTGCAAGCCCTGTGGGAAAACACTATTTGAGGAGAGCACAGGGAGCAGGGAGAGCAGCAGAGAGGTTTCTGCCACTGGAGGAGAGGAATATCCCCACTGGTGGTGAAGAAGAGTGGGGGCAGAAAGAACAGAAGCGTGGCCAAGCTCATCATTAGGCAAAAAAACCCTCTGAGCCATCCACAGAAGGCTTGAGCAGGGGCAAATCTGCTATTTGCCAAACTGTCTGGTGGCAGTTACCGTCTTATCCAGATGTTCAGATGATCATAACATTCCCACATCTAACCAGATGGATCCAAATGTTTCACTGTATTTTTTTCCCCAGTTCCCTTAAACATGGGGTTCAAAAACAGGTGTCCCCAGTGTGAAAAAGTCTTCAACTTTCAAGTGAAAATCAGCCAATACACAGAGGGCATCTCTGCATAAGGGAAAAAGAAGCTTTTTTTAAAAAGATAAGTAGTTTTTATAAAAGCATGAGAGAAAAGTACAAGTGTGTTACCATTGACCACCATAAAAACATTAGCATGGGAAATCTGGAAGCAGATGATGTTTTGTTACAGGGTGGGGGTTATTTTTCCCCTGTTGTTCAGACATCTGTTGAAATCAGAGCTGGATAAATACTTTCAATTAAAGTTATACAGTCTAAGCATTTCACGACATCTTTATGAATTTTTGAGGAACAAAAATTCCAAACAGTACCCAGTTTTTTCTTAAATTGTACATATTCACATGTATAGAATTGGAAGACATCTAATACCTTTAAACATGTATGAAAAAAGGTCTTTGGTGGCATCTCTAAACATTTATCTGAGCAGAATTTGTAGAAATCTGTAAATATACAAATATATGTTGTTAGCAATCAATAAGCAGCTAGAAGCTCTGGAGGCAAATTTCATACTGTTGAAACTACAATAATTTAGTGAAGATAAAATAGCACTTCTCCCACATGATGAACTTAGAGTAGCGCACAGGTTCTTTAAAAAATGCTTTTGATTTAGAATAAAATTCAGTTTGAGCTTTTTAATAAAAACAAGAAAAATAGCACCTTTAAGCAACCCACAGAAAATGCAGCATGAAATTTAGTGCAGAGGACTTTTGGCATGAAAAGCTGAGCTACATATTCAGGATGGGTGGCCCAAATACAGATGCACATAGAAATATTTGTCTTTGACATGCCTGATGGAACACCAGGAATGAACAATTTCCCAGTACCTGAGGAAAAAAAAAAAATATATGCAAAGGGCCTGGTTTTAAGGGAGCAGCTACAGATTAATAAAGATAAATGTGTCATTATGATGGAAATTTTATGAAGTACTAAAATTCTACCCTATAGGTGATGTCTCATCTAAACCGTGTATCAGCTCAGTTTTCTTTTCCTTCTCCCAACACTGGAAATAAAAATACTATTTCCCAGAGGACAATAGGAGCATAACAATATTTTTAGTTCTGGTCAAACTTTGCAAATAACTTCAGGAAATATTTTTAACTTCACTTGCAAAAAAAAAAATCATTCAATAACTTACTTAGAAATCTGATGTCATCAAGAAATATATCTAAAAATCTATTATGATGATAATCATATAAATCAGAAAACATTTTAAATGTGTAAAATCAGTCTCTCTAAGGCAGTTTTTCGTCCTTTCCCCAAGGAAAAAAATGTAATTTGGCACAAAAAAAATTCCTAAATATTTGTTAAAGTCAATCATTAAGCAGGAAAAAAATTTACAGTTTTATTAAACAGAGTAAGAATAAATATAACAGGAAAAAATATTCTGAGGTATTTCAGATGGGATGAGATGGTCAGGGAAGCAACAAAGTACAAGATCTTGGATATGAGAAAGCAGTAAATGAGAGAGATGGGAAGAAGGTGTGTGGGACAAGAGTGGAGGGGATGGATATGATTTCCTGCAGGGGATGTGGAAAAAGCTCAACAGAACTTCTTTGTTTCAATTTTATTTAAAACCACCATCCTGTCTGGGTCACAAGTTAGCACACCCTTACAACTCAAACTGGCTCTACAAGTTTTTCACTGCTTTAGACTGTGTTCCTGTGTTGTACTTTAAAACCTGTTTTTCCTGTGGTCAACAAAAAGTCAATGAAAAAGAACAATACAGCTCCAAGTGCATTTTTGGCCTACAGTTGATAACATTGCTTGAATATATTTGCACAAAATTATTTCTGGTGTAGTTCCATGGTCAAACTCAGATTCGAGTTAGTGATGGGAAACTGCATCATTAAGAGGCCTACCAGCAATAGTCCAGTTCTTCTACTACTACTACTACTACTACTACTACTATTATTATTATTATTATTATTATTAATCTTTCCTCATTTAAATTTGGATTAATTTGGTTCCTTTTAGAAATTAAGCCAGGTCAATTTCAAGTGTATACAAAATCTACTTTACCTGCCTGAAGTCACATAGGCAAGAGGTTTGTTAAAAACAGATTTCAGCAGGAGACCAATTCCTGTCAGAGGTTCAGGCTGAATTAATTTTCATTTTCATGATATTTATTGTACTTATAGTTAACTAATTTCTTAGGAAGACCAATAAGTCTTCCTGCCCCGTTCCATCCTGCAGGTTGACCCAGGTGAACCAACTCGAGGAGTTTGCACAGACTGTTTGCAGAAGTGTTTGTTTAATAGACTGATTAATATAGACAGGAACTTTCCAGAGCCCACAAAAACACATAAGTCTATAGTAAATTCCATTAAAACTTGAGGAACATTTCTCCTCCCCTTATCCTGGCTATCCCTGTGTGCCCATCACACATTTCTTTCTTGCCCAGTGCTGGCAGTGCCTTCCACACCCTCTCTCACTCTGCACTTTGTGACTCTGTGCCAAAGTCACAGGGCCTCATACAACACTTCTATTTTTAGCACTTAACTGCTCATTCTCATCGCATTTTCTGAGCAAGATAAGATCTTTTTCTGGAGTTTTCACATTTGTTATTATTTCCGAACTGATGAGCCTGGCTAGGATTGGTGGAATCACCTGTGGATAGCACGGACTGTAATTTTTGGCATTTGCTGTAACTGAGCAGTTATTTACAGATATTTTTTCCATTATGAGCTAGCTGAGAGTACACCTGCAGCACTAGCAGATATATGGTTTACTTGCTGTGCCAGTTACAGGAGGTAGCAGTTAAACAGCAAAACACAGCAGGTTCAGCTCCTCTGTACTTATTTCCCCACTTCTTTTCCACCAGTCCCAACTGGTGTAGTGCCCCTCTCACATCTAATATTCCTAAAATGAATTCTGTTCCATTAAGTTGTCCTTAAAAAGCCACTGTCAAGGATCATTATCCTACCTATATTTATATACAGATGGAGAACCAAATAGAAAATTTAGGTTGTTTGTGTCAATTCCCAGCATACAAGGCCCGTTTGAAATACCAGGGTGACAGTGTCCTGACCCTAAGGGGTCCTCAAGGAGCTTCCCAAGGAGCCCCATGAGAGTCTCACCATGGCAGAGGGCCTCCAGCACAGGAGGTCCTGCACCTCAGTGGTGGGAGCAGAGAGGAGGCTCTTTCTTTTCTATTCATCTTTTTCGTGGACTCGTAGGACTGTTCACATCCAGCCCAACGTACAAACAAAGCTGACTGGTGCATGAACCCTCTCCTACTCCCTAAGTTAGGATCAGGTCACAGAGCCCTGTAGGATTCTGCCCTTTGAGAGAATTGGTTTGCTCAATAATATTTGAATTTCTCCCTTCCCCACTCCAAAGTCTGAAGAGCCCTATAGCCCTCCTGAAAGCTATTCCTCCCTCCTACACATTAAAACTCAGGAGCCACCTCTCCTCCCTGCCCCCTCAGCTGCCACTGTCCAAAACAGTCTCCTGAAGGATAAATTCTTCAGCAACAGTAGACTTTCAAAAGGCCATGAAAGATAAAACTTTGTAAAGAAGGAAGGAAAACCAACAGTGGGGCACTGCCCTATCTAGGTTAAATACATATTTTGGTATATATACTATTTACGCAATCCAGCCTAATGGCTTCTTCAAAAGCCATTAAGGTGTATTAAGTAAATACATAATTTGGTACAGGAGCTAAATTTGAAAGCACATTATTCTGTTTACAATACATTCTTTCAGGTCTGAAATCTACTCTTCTGAAGTGCCTGAAGAGTGACTCACAAATGGATCCTTAATCCACAGCGAGGAAATCACCTCCTAAAACCAGATCGGCTGTCTTAAAGTTTACATAGATGGTTGGAAAGAAAAGAGAAAAGAATCCATATGAAATATTAACCAGCTGAGTGCTCTCCAGTGGGCTGAGTCCATGGGATAAAGCACCACCAGTGATACTCTATCCACCTAATTCACAACATGCCATCTGAAATACCACGGCATGTGAGATCCACATGTGAGGGCTGCAGCAGCAGAAGGGTTAAAGGAGCTCTGCCTTTCACTGTGAAGTAAAATAAATGAAATGAAAAGTGATGTTTCAGGAAAGATCTATTTTGTGTAGCACAGTACGTGAATTGATGTAATAAATGGCAACAGTAATTCCTTTTTTAGAGATTCATCCAAGCTAAGGCTGCAGATCCAAATGCTCAGACTTTCAAAAAGTTTGGTTCTAGGTTTGAATTTTTCAGTTTAGGCCACCTGTAGTAGTAGCAAACATGCTGTTTGTCTCTTATATAGGAGATTGTGTGCCGATGTTGAGACCTCCATGAACCTTCTAAGAATTTTTGAAGGTAAGACACAAACATCCTTTCTTTTTACAGTGTGCACTTTGCAGCAGGAATTCTCATTTTATGATCACAAATGCACAACTTGGCCCAACCCCAGCTGTGCCTAACGATTTAAATGTCAAATCAAAATAAGGATAATCCATAGGCATTTCTGGGGAAGGCTGTGGACTTCCACTGCTGGCAGCACACATGGCAGTAGATTGTAGACTGAAGAATGACTAATTAATTTTTGTGTGTATTTTATGACTGAGGGAAGCAGTATTTGGTTTTGAAATTCATGATGTGGGCTAAGAGATATAAAACTTTAACCTGATCTGTCTGAGCACAGGTTTGGGAGGCAGGATGTTCTTTGCTCCAAAGCTAATTATCCACAAATATTGACCTGTCCTCTTATACAGAGGACTCTGGCTATTTATCCTGAAACCAGGTCACATAGGAAGTTGTATTAGAGGGTCTGGGGACCAAATTATCTCAATTTTGCCCCAATACTTTGTTACAGGGCATTCCTCAGAAAGGCCTTGCTGGTAACAAAACAGTGTATTAAACCATATGTGATTAAATTCAATATAAATGATATATACTACTAAAACAGATTTCTTTGTCTGAAAAACAGGAGAAATTTAAGACAAGGAATGGGATGGGAGGGCTAGACTGAAGGAATAATATTCAATGTTAAGAAAATGAAGTCATAAAATCTTTGTCAAGCATTGCTCAACTCTTCAAACCATATGGAGCATGACTGCTGGGCTTCATATAATGCCCCAAATGTTTTTCATTTTCTATTCCACCGTTCACAGCAAAGGCACAGTGCTGTAATCCCGTCCTTCCGTTAACTACCAATTGTTTCTTTTGCCAACCTTTTTGCTTTAAAATATCATTTTTTATGAAGGATAATGTTATATAGTGGAAAACTGTAAAAATTTTATGGATAGCCTTGGTGCTGAGAAAATGCATTCTTTCAACAGTTTTATTATATATATATTTTTTTGTCCATTACACATTTACAGGGTTTTCTCCACTGTATATATGTGTGTTTTATAGTTCATTCTAGACAAAAGGCATTATGTTAACAGTACTATCATTTAGAACTTTAATTCACTATTATGTTTTTTACCTTTTTGTGGAAAGAATATTATTTTTTTCCTTCTCCTTGGTAGTGCTCGCTGCTGTTAATAAGAGTAATGGGTAATCCTAAAAAGGGTTAGGTGTGAATATCCACTGAATGATTCTGTGAGCCACAAGAACAAGTGTGTAGATCCAGCTCCCAGCACATCAGAGGGGGTGATTTAGTTCCAGTATAAGGCAGGCTTACACGTTATGTGCCCTCAGTCAAATGTTAACCAGTTCCCCAGTCTCTGTGCTTCCCTCATGTCCTTTCAAGCATCTGCTAGCCAGCTCTAGCTCTTGTGACATCCATTCACAGGTAAATCAAGAAGAAACGTGCTCATATCAAAGGAATGAAATACATTTGCTTCAACTTTAAGAGATTCCTATAAACTCTCTTCTGACATTCCTTCCTACTAACCAGCCCAGTCCGCTCTTTTAAAGATTGACATTTCTTTGCTCTGCAGCAGGCCTCAAGCCTTTAAATGTCAGCCTGCACTCCAAAGGTGTAGTTATAATCTCTGCTGGTTCACAGCCACCCCACTGCAGCCCTACCTGTCTTTGAAGCTGAACTCTAAGGCAGGGCTAAGCCATTGGTGCCATTTCTCTCCCTTCTGTGCTCTCCCGAGCAGCCCAGACCCAGGAACAAGAGCCCAGGGAGGATTTCCCACGGGTAAGGGTTTCCCAGCCTGGAGACAGCCGGGTTACCACAGCCAGAGTGAAGCCAGGTCAGAAACTGAGACAGCAGAGGGTCAAGGATGCCCATCAGAGAGCATGACCTCCTGAAAACCTCCTGTTACCCCAGTTCTTCAGCCAAGTGGTTTTGAAATTTTTACAGTGATTAATGGGATCCAATTTGAGAAGAAATTCAAGAGCAAGGGGTTTTTTATGCTATGGATTTTGATAGGATATGGTCCTTACTCTTCCAAGCGGCTAATCACATTCGCAAGTAATTAAATACTGCAACTTGTCTTCCTTCTTTTTCACCATAAATTGATATCTGCAGCAACCCAGAACAACTGCTATAGTTATAAGGTTGGGAGATATTTTTAGCTCCATTGTTCATTGTCTTTCATACATGACATTTTATGGGCAGTCCCTGAGCACCTTCTTTCCCCCTCTAGAAGAAAGGAGTTTTAGAAAGTTTCTACCACAACTAGAATAAGTTGATCACACAAGACCCAAACTCAGAGGTGGGAGACGTGAATCAGATTTCCTTGCTAGATGTGGCTAGATAATCAAGAAAAATTAATAATAATTAAAGTAAAAGTATCAGTATTTTTTAAAGATAAAACCCTAAGTTTCCACTTACACTACTCAAGTCAGACTCTAGTTCTGTGTTTATATCAGTGAAGTAACAGGAGTCATAAATTGTGAATACTCAAAGCAAAGTGTTCTCAACCTGCAAGCCAGATCAGAAATTATTTAACTAATAATTTGAAATTATAAACAGAAGAAAAAAAAAAAAAAAAAAAAGGAGCAGCAGATTATTTGCAGACCATTCATAAACAGGAGAAAGATATTAAATATCAGATAAACGATTCATTATGGATTTTTCATTCAGCCTATGTGTGAACATGTGACCAGAGAAAACCAGTTATATCCATTCCCTGGATTTTTGCTTTAAATGAGCATGCTCGGTATAGGCTATTGTTTAGTTGAATTACAGAAGCATTTCATAAGAAGGGCTTCCCCATTTATCACTCAAAAAAAATTAGAATTCAAAAGAAAAAATAAAAAAGTGAGGACAACGACCCTTCTGGAGTCTGAGTATACATATGTTCAAAGTAACTCTGCTGCATAAGCCAACAGAAAATTGGCCCCCAAAATGACTTATAAAGGGATTTTGTAAGACATGAACAGAACAGCATGGGCTCTGGCTAGGCAAAGTATTCAGAGTTGTAATAGAAAACATTTATTTGGCTACAGCTAAACATCCCAACACATGTTAGCATTTGCTGCCAATATGCTTCCTAATTAAGAACAACATAAAATCATAGGAAATCCTGTATCCCTGTCTTCATGCACTTTCCTTGTATCTTCAGTGTCCTGGCTCTGTTTCTCAAGTAGAGCCTGCACAAGAGAAAGGTTAATTCAAAAGTAATGTTTTGCCAGCCATTAACTGTGTTGTCATTAACAAGATTAATGTACATTCCACTATGCATCACCAAGTGCATTCCCCCTCCCGCCCCCACCCACCCCTTAAACAACTGCTCCTATTAAAACCTAATGAGCAAAGCACAATTTAAAGAATAGCACCATTTCTGTTGGGCAAAGTGTCGTCTGTAAACCATATAAAGCTGCAGGATTATTACAGATCTAATTGAAGGGCAGCCGAAAAAAAAATCTGTTCTCTCTTGGACTGTGAAGTCCTGGCCATGTTTATACATTTTATCACAATGAACAGATTTCAAGACGAAGGACAGACTAGAATCTGTTTTTCTTCCTAGCCCCGTCTTCCTTCAATCTCTACTCTTTCTTCATCTGAAACCATTCAGAGACTCCTGCTGTGCACAGTCCCACACCCAGGTTACCTCCAACTCATCATCCAGTGATTACTGCACAGATAAACAGTTGACTGGATCCTTCTAAACAATCATGAGATACATTTTTTTATAAGCTGCTCTTAGAGGGCCCTAATTCATCAGCATGGATGGAGTCTGGACTCTCTTGCCTGGACAAATTCTCTCTGTTTTTCCCAGCGGAAGCAGCAAACAAATTGCTGGACGATTATACACAGTGCTCCTCCTTCCTTTTCATATTGAAAGGGCCACCAGTTTGGAGATCAAAAGATCAGCCATGAGACACTTCCAATTTTTCATCAGATTCTTGAGAGTTCTCAGCATTATTTATTTTATTTCCAGAAAATCCATACTCTCTGCCCTGCTCTTTTCCTGCTTGGTTGCTTTACATTTCTGTTCCCTCCACAACTTTTTTTTTTTTAAATCTATTTATTGCATGTTTTTCTTGGCTCATTCTCACTTTCCATTTTTCATTATTAGTTCTTTATGATCTTCTGTTTCCCTTTTTTTTTTTTTTCTCTGTCATGGCTGCTCTCCCAGTTGTTCTCCTCTGGGGCCCTGAGTTTCCCTTAGCTAATGAAACTAGAGCTGCCTACCTCCCTTGCTTTTGCAATCCAGCTGTTTCCTTTTTAAAATATAAACTCATCTTTATTCAGTGAAGTTCCTGTGCAGGGTCTGATCCTTTAAGAGGAGATTGCATTTTGTGACAGCAAGTGGGAGGGAAAAAATAAACTTTGCTGGAGGAAAAGCCCTTTGGGTAGAAATCCAACCAGCTTGCTCTTGGAAGGCAGAGCCTTCTCCAGTAAAACTGGGTCGTTATTTTACTTTGGCACCTTGACATTGCAAAAATCTCCTCGTCAGACTCCCCTCCCTTTTCCTCCTAAAACCTCCCACCTTGAAAGCTTAACGTTTCCTGGCCTCTGTGAGAGTGTAGTCCAACTAACACCACAAACCTGGATTTTATATGATTAGTCAGTGAAAACTTGCCAACTTTAGGTCTTGCCTGCCAAGTCAAGTCAATTTACTGTGATGCTTTGACTGTGCAAGTAGGCCTTAATCCCCCTTTAATCTCCAGTGTACCCTTGACATCATGGAAATTACTTACAAAGCTAATGTCATCAGATGATCCATGTTAGCTATTTCAAGTGAACGTTCTTCTGCACAATAGAGCAAGTTTACCTTGCAAGACACAGGCCCCAAAATATTTTTGTTTAATGAGCCCAGCAGATATCATCTTACAAATGGGGAATGAAAACTCCTTCTTCTGCACTGTAACTCCCCAAGCCTCATGTGACTTGGAATTTACATGCTAGCCAAGCATCAGGTCACTGTATTTTATTTCATGTCTGATTGATTGGATAAAGAGATTTGCATAGTAGCCACAACAGCCATGAGTTATTAGGAAGGCAAGTTTCCCTCTTCAACTCTGCAAGGCCCCTCTTTTGCTGAAAACATTTGTCCAACATAAAAATTTCTAAAAGAATCATTTTTGAAAGTGTGTTCAGCCATCAAAAATATAACGGAAAAGGAAAAATCAGGCCATGCTGTGCATGTGGCAACCAAGGTGAAAATCAGCATGTCTGACAGCACGGAGCCAACTCTGGTATTATTTATTGACATAATAATAAGGAATTCCATTTATATAGTCACCTTTATCTCAAAATGACCCATTGTGCTCTTCATACCCAAAAAAATTATGTGGAACCTATGTAAAAGTACAGTTTCAGCCACGGCAGGAGCAGTGCCAGCGCTGGGAGAGGAGCGGGACACGCGGCCACCTCCCAGACAGCCTGTGCTAAGGCTGAGGCCAGGGTTTAAGACAGGAAGTGGAAGGAATGCTATATACCCTCACATCCATAGGATGAGCTCATGATTTGGAGAGGAGCAAGGTCACCGGGGTCAGCTATCTCCTGTGAAAGAAGGAAAGCCTAGAGGGCTCATTTTAAAGGTCTGCAGAGGTGAAGCTTGTCCTTATGTCAGGAGGGCAGTGCTCTGCATAGGCAGTTTGTGATTAAGGGCTGACTCATTAGTGTCTTAGAGGGAAGAGGAGCACTTAGAAATGCTCCTTCCTGGGTCACTCAAGAGGCTTTTAGGACTGCCTCATCCCAGCACCATGCTACCTCTCCCTCATTTAGGTTTGACATTGCCCTTTGAAAGCCAAGGAGATGTCTAACATTCATTTGCTTGGGAACAGGCCCAGATACTTCACTTGTGATACAAGACGAGAAAATAACACACAGCAGAAACTCTGTGACCAGACAAACCATGAGGAAAAAAAAAAAAAAAAAAAAAAGCATCTATCAAAATGAAAGTGCAAAAGATTGCATGTGCTCTAAATCTGTGTGCAAAACTCCTTCTTCAACTGCAAAGTGCAAAATTGGATGTACAGGACCAGTATTTACGTAGGCTCTTGGCGCATTTGAGAATAAACACCAACTTTCCTTCAACATATGTCTCCAGTCAACTAAAACTTTGCTCACTGTGAGAGGAGATCTCTTTTCTTCCCCAGACATGTGACCCCTGGGACAACAAACGGTGGCTCCATGTCAAAGGACATTACAACCATTGAGGGAGAGAGTAAGATACAAATCCAGATTCAGACTTTACAGGGGGAATAGATGTCTCCGTCGATGGTGCTAATCCGTGCCAGTGAGAAAAAGGGAAAATAAAAATCAACCTGGGCAACAAAAACTGAGAGAGTGTTTAACTAGGAAGGTAAAGAACAGCCACCCTGTTTGAGATTTCACTCATACACTGAGCTCGCAGCCTCCCAAGCTCTCACAGCAATTTTTAACTAACAGATGCAGTCAAGCTTTCCGTTTTATATTGCCCTCATAACTCATGATACACAATCTTGGGCTGCTTTCAGAAGGTCCAGCTTGCGATTTCATTCCGGAGCTGTGGCGCTGCTCCGCTGCCAGCACCTGTGCCCGACATCTGATCTTAGGGCTGGAGCACATCCTCTCCCCCCTCTTCCCTCTGTGGGACTGGCTATGCCAAGCCAGCTAAGAAGCATTCCAGCAGATTATGAAGTACAACTATCTTGGCCCTCGCTGCTCAGAAGAAACTGGACCGGGGAGGAATTTCGCACGCCATTCTCATGGATCTAAAGCGAGCTACACGGGCAGGCCTGCGCGGCAGTTTGTGTCCATGGCTCATCCGTGACCACGGGACACGCGGATCCCCGAGTGCTATCATTAGGTCAAGGATAATGGCAGGGACAACTGCTGCGTTGAAACATGGGATCAATGAAATGAACACATTCTCAGAAAAGGTGGCAAAGACGTAAATGGGAGTCGCTGATGCTTCCAGAGAATGGCTTGGATTACTGAATCCGTACGAGGACGGGTGTACCAAACATGAGGGAGAGAGGAAATGGGGAAACGCATCATGTTGAGTGCTGCCTCAGGAATATTAAGGTCTCCTAAACAAAGGCCATTATCTCTGAGCCAGGCATTTGGATAGAGGGAAGTATGAGCCTAACTCTAAGCTTCCACAACTCTAATCCTCCTGGGACAGTGACAGGAATGAAACAGAAATCCCTCAACACTGTCACTCTTTTTATAGATCCCAAAGCAATGAAACAAAGAATGGAAAAGCACTTTGGTGTCACAAAGTGCACAGGAGGAGTCATGACAGATCAAATGATTGAAAATGAAAATATGAAAATCACCTTCTTCTGAGCTGTAAAAAATAGGGAAAAAAAAGAAAGTTCACCATTCTCTCTCTCAACTGAAGGATCCAAAATGGCTTCCTTATAGGAAGGACTTCTTTCCAGAATATTAGAATCCCCACAAAAAAACCTGCAGCTGTTTTAACAGGAATCAGTGGGCATTTCCCATCAGTTTTGAAGGTCAGAGCTCTGACTCTTGGCTGTTAGGCAGGTGAGCTAAATGGGGCTAAGGCCAGTCCCACAAGAGGTATTGAGACACCTCACTCCTACTGAAGTGCCTAAATATCTTTGTGGATATGGCCTTTAATCTTTGCATGAGCTGTGATCCCAGCAGAGAAATCTGAGTCCTCTAGATGAAATCTTCACTTCTGCCTGATCCAGGGTAATTCCAAGGATTACTACTCAGAATATTGGGAGAATTGACTGTCATGCTGTTTCCAGGCAGACAGCACTTTAAAATACCCAGCTAACACTAGATGCACACCGAGCTCCCGTGTCAAGCTAAAGGATAGGAATTGCAGTGAAATCCTATTAACCAAGGGCATTACAGTCATTAAGTGAAGCACTGAATGTAATTTTGTGTTGAGGAACAAGAGGAAGGAGATAAAAAGGGAAACTACATCTCATGAGGGAAGGGAATTCCCTGTCCTCTCAGAGTTAAGCTTTGGGCTTTGGAGACATCTAGAAGCTTCAGAAACAAGACATACAACAACTGACACACACTATTTTTTTAATTTCTTTAGTGCAAGACTACATGCTTGGTCTTGTTAGCAACTCTGATACTTTATGTTCCCTTGTGCATTTTAATGCCAGGGGAACTGATAGGCTTTATAGTCCTGCAAACAGACAGCATTCCACCTGCATCCGCAAAAGCATTTAAAGATTTTATTAATCTGATATTTTAATTGTTTTTGAGATTAGAAAACAGCAGGGCCTTTGTTCCCACAATCTGAGTGCTCTCCTGGAGAGGTTGTTTGATTTTTGTATATTGAGATTGTTGATAGGACAGGGAAAGGAACATGACTCAGTGCAGGTGATTCATAGGGATCACAGACTAGAAGCCAGCTTCACTGGAAGCTCATGACATTTCACAGATCAGGAATAAAAATGTTCTACTGGGTTTTCCCTTCACAGTAGCTCTGTGGCCACAGAGCTCCTGTTCTACCCATCTATCTGCTGTGGTCTGCCAAAAGTAGAAATCATGTTTGCTCACATTTCAGGGCTGTTAAATTAGAAGCAAAGGACTTTTCCTCTTGGATTTTATGCCAAGTGAAGTAGGACATTTAGACTGATTATAGCTCTTTCCAAATGTCAAGGCAGGGTCAGAGTGGGATGAAAATGAGATTACCAGAGGGGACAAGAACAGAGAGCGATCAAAAGGAGAAAAAGACATAGTGTTGGGAGGAAAATGGAAAGTGGAAAAATCAGGCTACCAAGTCTTTACCAAAAGTCTCCACTGGGCTGCTGAGGCAAGAAGACCAGACATTATTGAACAAGACAATCCATAGCTGCTGGGTAAGCGATGTCCCTGCTAGTCACCAGAAATATTTTGATGCAAGCAACAAAAAGAAAAGGGCATGGTAAAAGTGTTACACAACTTGGGCAATACCCTGCCCAAATCAGAAGAGAAAAGGGTGGAGATAAGGAACTCCAAAGGGAAGCAATAATAAGATCTGAGCATCTGTAAAGCATTTCATGGGGAGGTACCTAACAGCAAAGCTTGGATGAACCAGCAATGATTTAGCCTTAGGTCTGAGGGGATAGAGGTGGGTCACAGTGAAGAAACAGACTTTCCATATACCACCTGGACAGACCAAATAGCACAAGATGAGATCTGCCTGCTCTATGGACTCCACCTAGCTGTGCTGTAGGGACTCCACCTAAATATATCTGTGAGTTCCACGGATGGTTCCTGCTTTTTCCATGCAGGATAGTCCAAGCTAACAACATTTGGAGTGTCCCTTCCATTTATGCATGAGTTTTGTTGGTAGAAATGCTCCCCAGCCATGACCCAGCCCTGTGAGATTTACAGCAGAGCAGACACTTTATGGACTGGCATAGCCAGCACACCCTGTTGACTTTCTAGTAGCAATAGATTTTTTTTCCTTCGCTTGAGAAGCCTATGAGCTTATTTACAGAGTCAATTAACAAAAGATAACCTCCCATTGTGCAATCATCAATAAATCAATTGTGTTAATACTATCTTGGAATGTCCTCCACTATTTACTTTAATATTGTTGACTGTCGGCACTTAAGAAAGGCAGCACCTTCAAGTTTCACTTGATTATGGGCAAATGGATTTTGTAGTAGCCATTAATAAATATAAATAGTTTTGGAAAATATTTAAGTTTGTCAAATTTAACCCCTTCCTGAGCATTAAAAACTACCCCTTATTGAACACGTTTGACAACTACTTCAAGAGAGTCAGTCCCACACTCTAAGACCATACTCCTGTGTATTTTGGTGGCTTACCATTCTTACAGCTCCTTCCAACTGGGAAGTGTGATTATTGATATAAACATATAAGTTAAGACAATTAAACCATCCAGCTCAGTAAAATGCTTTTCTGTCATTTGGCAGATTCCCACCCCAAGCAGTTTACTTATCCATAGTTGATATGTTGCTGCATTTACTCGCAGTGAGTAGCACTTTACTCCATGAGCAGTGCCACTGCTTTATCTCCATGAGGATGGACGATGCCACATCCATTAATGTTCATCAGCACAGAAGGGTCTGTTAGTCACACTGAATTGTGCCTGCTTCCACAGCAGGATGATTTATATCTACAGGGCTGCTCAGCATGAGCAAGGACAGTGGAATGTTTCCCTAAATAGACAATATATAGGCATAGGAATGGAGCAGGGTCATGTTAAGGAAATCCGATGCCCTCTGCTCATTCTACAAGGACCTCCACCCAAAGCTGCAATAAAAACATTTCTTTCGGGGCAGAATACAAAGAGGGGCAAAGGGGTAGTTTAGGTTTTGTTGCAGGCTGTTTGCAATCTCAGGCAGACAAAAAACCTGGTTTTTGGTAGGCATGTATGTCAGGTTTTTCTTTGCACCCCTAACATACCAAGAAAGAGGGTGTTTTCATGGTATGGCTCCAAGACAGCCTTAAAGAACTTCTAAGTTTACAGAGGACTAATACAGAATCCAGAAAGTTTCTTAAAAAGAGACAATGGACATGGCTAGTGTAATTCTTATGCCATATTACCTTTGAGGTAAGACATCAATTACTTCACTTATTCTCTTATTGCTCCACAAGTCAGTAGCCTTGGCAGTAAATTGAATATTATGCTGCCACAGACAGCATCTTCCTTGTCAAGCATGTATCTCCATTCTTCTCTTGATGATGATTGGTGACTTTAAAACTCACATGACTTCTAGATAATAAATGAAAACTGTCATTGTTCTGAAGCTGTTTGGAATCTTTTTTTTTTTCCCCTTTCCTCTGCTTTGACCTCATTGTGATGTATTGTCTACTTCATGGTGTTTGAAAAAGTAAGGGAAATACTAGGCAAGGACTTTTAAAGAAAAAACAGACCTCTAATTAGATCCCTCCAAGAGACCCTGCAATGACCCTGTTTAGACAGACATTAATGGATGGGCCTAACATCCATGTCTGAAGTGCTGTCCTGGTCAAAACAGACCCGACAGAGGCTTTTTGCTGGTGCCCAAGCTGCTCAGTCTCATCTTCATCTTCACCGTGGGCTGCACGTCCCTGACGTGCCCATTCCATGGCAGTTGTGTGAATGCACACCCAGCCAGGTCAGGGCATTGAAGAGTCTGAAAACCAACTTAGTGAGGGCTCAAAGAGACAGCAGCTCTCAGTCAGGTTAACCTGGCCAGATACTGGGTGTAGATGTGAATTAAATTGCAAGAGTGTGTAACTAAGGCCAGAGCTGCCTTCTATCAGCAACCTGTGGCTAAATTGACCATGTAACCACACCTGTAACTATCTGCACACCTCTGCAGCTTAAACATTTGATATTCATCCATTCCTTTTGTCAATCAGGAAGAAAATTTCTTTAAGCAGTTTTGTTCAGAGAATACCTTTGGCTCAAACCCCACACTAGACTGTTCCAGAACTTGAGGAGATTTCAGTTCTTGTAACCCAGTATAACTCCAAAACCCAAACTACGTTTCACTGTTCAAATGCTTTTTGAATTGCTCATCTGGGATATAAATCAGAATTAGGTTTCTGTAAGAAAGAAAATATTTTGTGTTTTTAGAGGCCTGTAGTGGAGCTGGAACTGAACCAGCTGACTATGGGGAGGCATGAGCAGAACATGACAGAGGACTGAGAACTTGCTGACAGGGCAGTTTCTTTGAAGAAAGGGGCTGTGAGAGAAAGGAGTCACAGGGCCGGATGAAATGCTCAATGTGGAAAAAAGGAATTCAACAGTTTAGTCATCATGCAGTTCAGCCATCATCGCCTGTAGGTGAAAAATACAATCCTGCAATACAGCATCTTTGGTTAGCCTCTTAAATGAAGAAAATCATATACGTGGTGCCTACTTCTGCTTCTATGGCTGTATATTGACATACTGGCTAAGGGAGACACAAAGTCTGGAGAAATAGGTTAGAGAAGGGTGTTCCCTGATGGATCATACCTTTCAGCACAAGAGAAAGTGGTTTGGATATGTTTTGCTTAGTTCTGTAGTGACTACATTTGACTCTCTGTATTAATTTGTTATAAAACCAAATTATTAAAAGAAATTACAGGAAGAATAAGGCCTGATCAAAAATAAGGGAATATGATGCAGATAAAATGTTTCTTTTAAATATGGGAATTAAGAATAGGAATTAAGAGCTACAAAAGGGCATGTAAAATGTGTATAAATGCCATCATTTAGCATCAGGAAGCCCCAGACCCATGCCCACAGATTAATTCTGGTAGTTTAAGTTGTTAATTTTCCTTGCTGGGTGAATCAATCCCAAGGTTTTTGAAAGTCTAAGGCAGCAATGCCCACACATGAGGAAACCACTGCAGCAAAAACATCTCCTTTATATCACTAGAAAGTACTTTAAATTATACCATTAGTAAGTGCTTCTGAGCATGTATCTCCTCTGCTGCAGTCCTTATGGTATCAAACACTCTGCTGGCTCTCCAAAAATAAATAACAAACCAGTGCCTATCCCTGCAGTATGGATTTATGCTCCTGCCTTCTGAGGCCACACAAAAATAAAGCAGGAAAGTAATAATCACATGGAAATTATTCTCATGCTTTCTCCTGTACACACACATCTATACATATGTATAACAAAATCATGCCCTAACCACTCACCTTGTCAGCACAGAGGTATTTAAAATATCTCCCACCTGCACTGCACAGAACACATGGCTGAATAACCTGCTCTCACACTGAACTGGAGGGAGAAATGAGCGATACATTATAAATAAAAATAGTCATGGAAGCAGTCAGTTCTTAATCTCTCCCTATTATCTCTAGATCTGCAACCAGACATTCAGAAGATGATGGGCTATATGAGACAACCCTTGCCCCTTTTACTCACTCACCCAGGTGATCCCCATCCACTTGGGTACAAAATAAGTAATGCAAGCAGGATCTGTATTTAAATAATTGTGGCATAATAGAGGGAGTAAAGGCTAAGAAGGAGCTGTTCTGGTCCATTGGGTAAATATTATGATCTTTACAGTGGAAAATAAATGCCCAGCTATCTATGAAACCAATAGAGCTGTTCCCGTCTATCAAATTATACCTTGTGTTTTTAAAAAACAGTTTTAAATGGAGTTGCTCTGATCTATAGAGCACATTATATGGTTTGGAAAGACTCTGAATACATATATATCTGGAAAATTCAAACAGCTCCCTATAAATAATAAGCATTGGGGGGGGGGAGGGGGAAACCCTGATTAAATATGTCATTGCTTTGCACATAAAAGCAGATGAACAGAGAACACCCCTTCCCACAGGAATATAATATTTGAGCCTTGTCCCGTGTCTCACAAGCTGTGTCGAGTTAGGCCAGTCTTGGATGAGACACCTCCAAGGAAGGCCTGGCTATTGCAAGGAATGGTGCTGAGAATTCCAGCTCATGCACTGTCCTCTGAGTCAGCACTGGATTCCTTTTCTGGCCCGACGATGCTGAGGTGTGCTGAGCTGCTGTCTTCCAGTGACATCTGACAGAAAAGCCTCCCCTGCACAGCCGCAGCTCATTAAAGTCTCCGCGGCGCGCTTTGCGAGGCCGGGGTGCCGAAGCCAATGTTCTGAAGAAGTTCCAGCAGAAATAATTAAATTCCCGCTCGGGTCTCCCTGCGGCTCCAATCGGGTGTGGAACGCTTCCCCGCGCTGTCCCCCGGCGTGCGGCGTCACTGGGCGCCATTAGGCAGCTGTTGTGCTTGAACCTGGGGATAGCTCCCTGTCAGCGGCGGGCGACGCTAATTCCGTGTAACGCCCATCCAACTCACAAGGCTTTCCGTGACTTAATCAAGGTGCCCGATAAAGCAGTCTTGAGAAAGCATAGCATTCTTTCCTTCCCCCCTTTTAGTCATATATTTACGTGTCGAGCAAATAAACCACGTGGTTTATTTGCTCAACACGTTTATTTATATCACGACAGAAAGCAGGGACACGGCGTGGATTAATGGCTGCAGCGCCACTTGTCCCTATCTCCGGGCTAAGATGGATTTGACCAAGTCCTGCCCCTCAGTCCTTCACGCTAATAATGCACATTTTAAAGAATATTTTTCTTTGTTTCCACAGTGCTGTAACTCCAGGTCAAAATGTCAGAGGAGTTTGATATTCTTGCCTTTTTTCAGGTTTTGTCATACCGTTATTTAAACATAGGTTTTTGGATTTAATTTGACATTCTTTATGTAGTTGCTGGCATGGTAATTGAGTCTACTTGTCTTTTTCAGGACACCAGAAGATCTAACTAAGTCAGAATGTCTCAGTTACAGTCCAGATTTCTATTTATTACCTACCTCACCGAGAAAGACAAGGTGAGTTATCATTCAGTACAGAAAACCTGAAAGGCATTTATATGCTTGAAGTACTGTATAACCACCCTGTACAGAAGCACAGGGCTTAAGTAAATGTGCTACAGCACAGACAAACCCCTTTGAAACACCACTATTGAGCCCAAATTGTCTCTGTAACCGAGGGTACAAATCTAGAAAGCTTACCTCCCAGCCAGGACCAAAACAAACCCTTTCAGAGATTATTGATACAATGGCTTATGACAGATTGCTCCTCAGCCTTACAACTCACATGCTGTACGATAAATTCAACATAAAGTGACAGTCACAGCAAGTGTTCAAGGCTGTAACTAAAAAAAAAAAAAGAAACCTAATTTTTACTGAAGTTACAACTCCAATGAATGAGAAAATGTGAACATATACCTATGTATATATCAAAGCTGCAATCTCTGTAAATGCCATCACCATTACTTATGGCTGGGATGATGCTAATATTTGAAAATATTTCAATAGGAAGCCAATTTCCAACCTGCAAATTGTAATCACAAAGACAATATTTCAAGGCTTTTCTTAGGAAAGGATGTTAGTGGACCAAGGAAAAAGAAACCTGCCTGTTCCACTTATCTCCATAGCAGATTGGATGAGGCCATCCTACACCTACACCAGTTTGGGTGGGAAGTGCCCTCGTACTCTTTTTCATCCTGGGCTACTGCTTGTCTTTTTAAATTAGGCACATTTAGTGAGCAAAAATATACATAGAGTTTGCTATCATGGGTAAAAATTAGTGTCACCACTTTCAGGTTTAATCCAATTGTATCCCTTGTGTAGCCTTTAGCTAATAGTAGAACACATGGAAGAGTCATCTTACTTGTGTTCAGATTAATACTGAAATTATGAGGAAAAAAACACAAAGATTTACCTACAATAATTCTTTCGGTGAAGCATTTTATTATGCCTGCATGCTGGACCTATACTTTTTCCTGTTGTAATGTATTTTGAGACAAAACTGTTAAGTATGGAATTTAAGTAAAGATTTTCTTTCTTTTTCTTTCACTGTGCCATTTGACTGCAAAACCCTTATACAGATGTATGTGACTTATAAGTAGTATTTAAATTTTGTTTTTCACATCAGAAAAACTTTTGGTAGATAAGCTATGAAGAGTATTTTTTAGGTTCTTAAAAATGTTGACATTTACTGGCCATGTGCCTGGCATGTAGTTGCAAAGGTCATCAATGAGTAAACAGACATTAATGGTTAGCTGGATAACTGGTACATAAACAGGTCATATTAATAATTAACAGAGAGGAAAACTGGCAGTTTATAGCAAGCTTAGGAAAATAGCTAATAGAAATAACTTTGGAAAGGGCAAGGACCAATATTTTAAAAGCATCAGAAAATCAAACCTAGAGGAGCCTGAGTTTTAAGACATTCATTTCTCATTTTTCCTAATCTCTCTCATCTTATGAACAAATTATTTTTTAATTCATGGAGAGCAAATTTATTTGAATCACTGAAAAAAGTACTGCACAGCTGTTCATTCTGCAATTGATTCTCAGACTGATGCTGTCCTGTTGACAGCCCTGCAGCATATAAAATATTTAAAGAATTGGTTTCATCCCCAAACATATCGCTAGTCCCTTTGTTCATTACAAGAAAGATATTAAAATATATGAATATTTGGATTTAATATTCCATCAGCAATTATAGAGCTGCTTATTAATTCTAAATCTATTCTAACTATAATTTAAATTGCCAATGGTAAAAGTTTTACCAACACCTTTTTTTTTCCTGAAATACAAATTCTCAGCACGTCTCCCCCACATCCTAAAAACTGAGATTTTTTTTCTCAATTCCTCTTGGCTTGTCAACTCAGCAGCAGTTTTCCTGTGCAGTTCTATCTGTTTATTCCAGACGAATATCAAGCTCACCATGAAGCCAGGCCTCACTCTTAGGCCCACAATTAGTCCTAGTTGACTTGGCTCTAAATAGGTCCCTGGCTGTACATTGGGAAATAAAGGCAGCCAGATCTGAGACTAATTACATCTCTCCTGCCATGTTTTCATCATGCAAACTTCAGTGGACACCAATCAGTTGGCTTTTACCTTTAATTATTATTTTAACTAAAAATTATACAAAACGTATAGAACTTTATGTTAGAAGGGAGTGGAATTTCCAGTTTTTCAACAGTAATCATCATGGTTCTCACACTATGGGAAAATGTAGGAAAATATTTCTGTGGGTAAATATTACACTTTTCTAGTGTTTAAAAAAATGCTGGGTTTGAATATTAAGTAAAGCAGTGCTATCTGAACACTGAGTAAAATTGGAGAAGCATCTAAGATCATCTAAAATGCATAGTCAGAAAGCAGAGGGCATTTTAGGCACACCAAAAGAAAAGTAGATGGAATATTTTGTGGTGCAACTGAAAGGGTTTCTGGTTATGGGCTTGGAGAGCCAAGAGTCTGCTGTGGGCCTGCAGATGTAACACACAATTCATGCTATGCTGGCAGGAGAAGAGCCTTTCTCCCTGACTTCTACCAAAATGCAATTTATTAAAGTTTCCTTAATGATATACAGAAGTCACCCTCTCTCTGTGCCAGCATGTGCAGCAGTATTTATGTTTATATATAGTTTATAGGCAGTCTCAGGCTAAAAATGCAACTCAGACTAATAGCTTGGCTGAAGAACTGAGAATTAATATTTCTATCTTCTCATGAACATATGACCATTTTATTTTGTGGTTCCTGTTCCTTGTTTGTCAAATGAAATCTAACTCATGATTCTGAAAACTAGTTAATGATAGAGAGCTATTAATTAATACCTGTTTTACCCATGAAATAAAATAAAATATTAAAAATATTTTTTAAAATATTTCTTGTTACAGCAGAATAAGAGGAGGGCAGCTGTAGATGTTTTCACCTTTGATGTTCTTAACATGCCTCGCCTTTTGGCACCCTGTTTGGTATCACAGAACACAGACTGGTTTGGTTTGGAACCAACCACAGAGATCATCTGGTTCCAGCCCTCTGCCATGGGCAGGAACACCTTCCACTAGACCAGGTTACTCAGAGCCCCATCCAGCCTGGCCAGGAACATTTCCAGGGATGGGGCAGTCACATTTCCTCTGGGCATCTTGTGGCAGTGACTCATTACTCTCATACTGAAAAATTTTTCTCCTAATATCTAGTCTAAGCCAGCCCTCTTTGAGTTTAAAGCCATTCCCCTTTGTCCCATCACTGCATGCCCCTGTATGACCTGAGGTTCAATCCCCCCTAAAACACTTCGCTCCCTCCCTCCACTCATCCCATGAACTCCAGTTCTGTCCAAAGACCAGTACAGGCCTAGAGTTACTAAAGACCTCTAGACTTAATCTAGATTGGAAAATACATCTTCACCCAGTAGAAATCTCTGTGAAGGATGAAGATCTGTCCATTTGGTGTGGGTGTCTGATTTGTTAACTGCTTGTTTCTGTGGCTCAGGAGACTCATGATAGCAAAAGGTCAATAGTTATTGATTTTCATTGCAACAAAATTCTGTTTAATGTTTTTAGAAATAGACCATCTTCTATTTGTTCAAATTCTTTATTCAATACACCTAAGGTTCTCGAAGACATTTAATGACTACACTTTAATATACAACCTACTCTTATTCCTGGACAGCTGTATTTCTCCACCTTTTTTTTTCCTTTACATGCATATTTTTTCTCATAAATTTATCTTTAAAAAAATCTATCTATAATTAACTATGCCATTTTTTAATCCTTTTCATGCCACTAAAATGTATAGTGAAGAACTTTACAGTGTGAGTCAAAAGGGCATTTTGGCAAAAGAATATTGCAGCTGCATTGCCTGAAACATCTTAGAAGATAGTGTCCACAGGGAGCAGGGGAGCTCAGTAAAATACTGACAGATGTAAATAACAGTGTCAAATTTTGGGATGAAAACCAGTTCATGGCTGTGCTCATTAAGAGCAATTTCTGTGTCTCTGCAAGGCTCCACGGAAATGGGGAGGTCTGCACCCCAGGCAGCAGATACTGCAGCGGCAGAGAGAGGAGACTCGCTCTGCGCCGCTAATCCAGTTAATCCCGGTGATTCCAGGGTTCCCTCTGCAGCAGTGCAGGGAGAGATGTGCCTGGGAGGAAGGGATCAGCCTGAAAGAGATAGTGGGCAAGGGCAAAGCAGCAGATTCCCCCTGGTGCTCCCGTTGTTCCAAGGGAGAGCGGGTGAGCCAGGGTCTCTGTGGCCATCAGGCCACAACAGCTAACACAAAGCGACACTTTCGTCCCCTGAAAATTTTACTGCTCAGTGGAAATAATGAAGCTGTGCATGGTGGACAAAATTTTCCCCAAGGCCCTAATTTGGCAGCCCTTCCTGTGCTAAACCCACTGAGGAGATCCAAAATAGAGGCTGTCTGGAGGATGGGAGGAAGGAGCACATGCACAGGTTCTGCTCCACCACCCAAGCTCCAGCCTGCGGTGCCCATCAGTAGGCAGGAAAAAGCAGTGTGAGCTGGAAATGGCTGTAGAAAAATGTGTTTGGGATTTCAAGGGAAAAAAATAAAAATAAAACACACCAATAAAACAAACTGAGAAATAAAAATGTGAAAGCCATTAAAAAACGTGGTTTAAACTTAAGAATAAATGCGATGGCATAGTCACATTCTTTAAAAGCTTTGCTCTGCTCAGAATGGCTTTGTTATTAGTGATTCTTAATGCATGAGATAGTGGTTTGGAATAAATCTTTAAGTAATTCAAAACAAGGACTCTTCAGTAAATAGTTGAAATTAAAGGGGGAGTTAGAGTCATCTGGTTTCCATTAGGATGATAAAATAGTTCACTTGAAACCTTTTACAAGATGCTTTGTTACTGGGAGGTGTCTGTGCATCTCACTCCATCACTAGCCATTTGACACAACATAAAAGGCTTCAAAAGCCATGCTAGGCTTCTTAATCAAAAACTAATTGTAATAGATATTGGGGAGTGTTAACACTGTGACCGCTAGGTTGTATCTTCAGTATATAAGCAGGAGTGAACATTAAACACAACCCTGAGTTGATAGGGCTTATCAGAATTTCAGAGTTAAGTGCTAAGTACTGCAGCCCCGTATCTGCGTGCCGTTGCTTTGTACCACTTTTGGAGTTAATTGTGCTGTAGGACTTCATCTTCCCAACAAAATTTATAGCATTGGCAGAGAAATTGGAAGCCCGCTGAAGAAACTGCTGCAGTTTACAGGAGTTCTGTGAAACCACGGGGGAAAAAATTGTGGTTTCTACTTCAGCGTCTGAGAAGGGTTCCCTACGTGGCCCCTCCCCAGTTCGCCCCCTAATAAAAATGAATTGTTTCTCCCTCTTGAAGCTTTATTTGCCGCTAGTGCTGTAGCAGAGGAATTACAGCACCAGCTCCCCAAAACAATGCCTGCCCTAAAATGATCACTAAATTGTCATACGTGCATGCTTTACATTCCCGTATGTCTTATTATGATTGTTGACTTGAATATTCACAGTGCTCATGGAAACAGCTTTATTGATTTTACTGATACAGTGGGCTCAGAGTTACCGATTTTAACTTAATTCATGCATTTTTCTAGATAACAGATGACCTTAATATTTACACACAATTGCACCATAATAAACCCAGGCCAAATCCTCTCCTGTTATGAACTGTTGAAAATGAGAGTTGCATTTTTTTAAGCAAGGGGTTCAGAACCAGGCTGTTGTACAGTGAGGAAATCAGAGATATGGCAATTTACCCCAGCTGAGAATGTAGCCCATAGTGTAAAATTCCTTGTTCAGTGCAGTAAAGTGCATTAAAGAGACTGCTATGTTATTTCTCATGAGTTCATTATAACCTGTATGCTACCAAAATCTCCAGACAGCTGTGTTCCTTTTTACTCCAATTTCAAACAATATAATTAAAAAAGCATTTGATGAAATGTAGACACTTTTACCATTTACACTGGAATGCTGGCACCATCCAAAATCAGCCAGTCTGTAAATACCAGATTAGGATCTGTGTAGTCAAGGTTTTTATTCTAGGAAAGCGTACTCAAAAGAAAGTCTCAACCTTTCTTGGTGAAGAATAAGCTTTATTTGTAAAACCCATAATTATCTCAAATGTTCCGAGAAGCTGAGAGATCTGCAAATGGTAAAGCAAAACATAAGGAAACAGTTTGGGGCATTTAAGTGAAGGCAAATAAGGATGATGTACTTTTTCCCTATTAGTTTACTATATAAATGAGAAGACATTACAGAGTGAAATTTAATTAAAGTAATTGACCAAATTGCATTTTGTAGTAGTTATTGTCGTTAGCAGCCCTGACTCCTCTGTCAAAAGGATTTGCTGAAGATTATTTCTAAGGGGTATTTATTATGAATATTAATCTCTCCAGTAAGTACCATCAACATATTAAAATTCACTTGAAGCACTTTATGGAAGACTGCAAACAGAAACGACAAGTGAAAAACAAGGTGTCTAATCATGTTAGCTTGGTTCACACATGGTTAAACCAGAAGTAGAACAGGGAAAGGAAATATAATAAAATGTATATTGGTTATATTATGATGAGAATGTGCTTAAAGGGTGCCTGATTTTCAAAGATACACAGCTGCACTACCAGGAACGCTGATGACTCTGCTGTTTAGGGCAGGTTTTTAAATAGTCTTGCACTGTCTCACTGGGAAAGTCTCATTCTCAGCCTGTGTGTTAATTTCTGTTTGATTTTTCCAGTGCTTGTTTGCAGGAAGTATATATTTCAAGAAGGCTATACCTCCTGTGATTATAGAGAACTTGGGTCACAGGTGCCACCCACACTGCTGATACCAGGGTTTGGTATTCCATACCCCAAATTGTTTTGGTCAAGCCCCTCTCTTCTGTAAGGGGAAAGACACAACTTGTAATTACACTGTACATATGAAGTGCTGCACAGAGTTCCATCACTGTTTCTTCCAGCAGTTAGATGATGCAGTTGCTTCTCTTCAGTGCTGCTCAGTCTTCTTGATGAGAAAAAAAGAGAAAAGTGGAGGGAAGATGAGAAAGTAGGGATTGGCGCTGAAAGAAAAGCACAAAGGGAGAAAAACTAGGAAATCTTGACCTGCTCATTTCAATTTTCCATGCTCTGGAGACAGGGTTTGAGGACTGATGGCTGTATGCTGGAGGAACAAAAGGTGTTTTGGAGGTTGCTGAGGTCGCAAGTTGCAGGTTGGGTCAGTCTCTGTCCTAGTCAGACTCACCTTATCCTTCCTCCCCTTCACCCCTTTGCTTTGAACAGTTATTTCTTCCCTTTCAACGAAGTCATCTGCAACTTTCACACCACCTGTGTTTAAAATAAACACCTGGCATCAAATAAACCCTAAGTACACACAAGTTGGGCATCCCAAGCTGTGTTGCAGCTCCAGGTGTCAGATTCGCTTGTCCTTTTAATAAAGGCTCGGATCCACATCCCCTTAGTGCTCTGCCTCTGTTCTGCCAGGAGACATTCCTTTCCCTTCCTTACAAAACAGGCTGAACATTTTCCCCATGTAAACATTGTTCCACATCTGTTCATGCTGAAGAACATCAGAGCACCACTTCCCAGAAACCATTCTGGCTATGTGTGACCAAATGTACCACAAAGGAACCAGCACGAGGTCAGGAATTTCCTCAAAGTTGAGGCTGGGAAGAGTCACTTCACCACAATGCCACAGTTACTAAGATAACTTTTTTGTAGGTTTTATTCACCTACTGGCACCAGTCAGTGTGGCTGTGGCTGCACAATCCCTCTGCATAGACCAGGGTTGTGGAAGCACCGACCTGAAAGTAAAAACCCCAAACTAACTCTGGTCCTGAAAAGAGAGAAAAAGAGAAACCATTTCAATTGCTGAATATGACAAAAATCCTTAAGGGAGTCCACTGATTACACTACTGAGATTTGTATGAACTAACTAGGGTAAATAATTAGTCTATATTTTAATTAATATATCAGTGCCTGCTAGCACAATATAGTTAAATTTGTGCCACTATTAGAGCTGAATGAAAGAAAATTGTCCTATTTGTGGTGAAATTATAGTCATAACCTTTCCAAGAAAAAGAGAAAGCAAGAAAAATCCTGCAACTCTTTTTGTGCTGAAAGAAGTCAAAAGGTGCCTTTAGCTCACCAAGTGCCCATGTGCCTCTTCTCTAGGTAGCAAACCTGAATATGGCAAAAGTGTCTCTGGTGAACAGGGAAATGAGCCACACACACATATATATATGTGACACAGATCACAAAATGAGGGCTAAAAATACAGCTCAATTACTCAAAGTATATAATTTTTTTTTTCAAGCTTGACCTTGTTATTACATTGAAGCACCTGTGTCACTCGAAAGGCACCCTTCTAGCACAAACAAGAAAAAATATCTATGCATTGCAATACGGGCTTTTCCCAAAACCTTGCTCCTGGAATAATATTGCAGGCTTTTTCCAAAAATTTGCTCCATGGATAATGTTGCAGTTGTGGGTAACAGAAAACTCCCTCCGCATGGAGTGTTAGCAGTGTTTCTACACAACCAAATATGATCAAGACACAGAGTCTCCACAAATCAGACTTTCTTCCTTACTGCCAGAGGAGGCAGCTCTTTACCATCTTTCCATCAGGATAGAGGGATAATAATTTGATAGAACAAGGGGTAATGGTTTTAAGTTGAAAAAGGGGAAGATTTATATTGGATATTAGGAAGAAATTCCTTTCTGTGAGGGTGTTGATGCCCTGGCACAGGTTGTCCAGAGAAGCTGTGGATACCCCATCCCTGGAAGTGTTCAAGGCCAGGCAGGGCAGGGCTTGGAGCAACCTGGGATAGTGGGTGGCATCTCTGTCCAGAGCAGGGGGATCTTCACAAGAACAAGATGATCTTTAAGGTCCCTTCCAACCCAAACCATTCTTTGACTTGATGATTTTATGATTAGTAATCCTTTGGACTCCTCTGTATAAGAGGTGGTCTTTGCAACAGCAAAGCAGGGCTGTATGTCCAGGGCACAGCTGGCACCCAGAGCTCTTATTTGACATTCCATTGGAACTCCTTTATCCTGAGGATCAGCAGGAGCCCAGCGATGTGGAGGCAGAGCTCACCAGCAGAACAGTATGCTGGTGGCTGTTTTCTAACCAGTGCTCTGATGGCACCTAAAGACCAGGCTGGCCCACCCCAGGCCTCCAAAGATGTCAGGGAGCTGCACTGATGGGGGAGCCTGAGACAGGGAACTGCTTTCCAACAGCACAGAGCCCAAGTCCACAAAGGAATCCTCCCTGAGCTGGCTCTGCAGGAGGAGAGGCTTTCTGAGCCTACGCTTCCCAAGGTGGCAGCTGATCTCTGCTCAGTGGCAGCCAGCGCGAAACACGAGGGCTTGATTTTCAGAAGGTGGGAGGCTTAACACTCACTGAAAATAAGACCCGTGTAAGTTGTCAAGACAGCAGTCACCTTGAAAGATTTAGGCCACACTGTCTGGTTAGTTGGTTGCTCCCCTCACTCTGCCACATTTACCAACCCCCCCAAACAATTCCTTCCTGTTCAAAAAGACATTTGGTTTTGATCTCCTCATTAAAGTTAAAGTATCACATTGGTTAGTATTATTGCTCCTCCAAATTTTCCCACTTTTGGCCCACACAAAGCTGAAGATAACCCCTTCCCTGCTGCCCCATCACTGCTTATCAAAAACACAGAGTGAAGGAGGCACCACATAATTCAGTTTTAACATTAATCTTCCCACTGGCTTCTCATTATTTTGCCAATAAGATGATCTCCCTCACACCACATTTCGATATATTTGACACCTGTCATAAAACTCAGGTCACACATATCTGTCTTCTGGTAAAATGAGTCATCCTACAGAGACCCATACTACACTGTTCAGGTCTCACCAGAAATAATTATTGATATATTGTCAACACGTCCAGCCTACAGTATTAACAGGAGCCATAAATTATCAGCCTTTTTTCTACCCACTACCTATCAGGGAAACGAGGGGACATACAGCAGGAAAACAGGTACGTGGCAGCTGGGCAATGGATCCAGGCATGGCCTTTCCCTGTTTCCTAGAAGATTTGCACAATATAAATATATTTAAGCAAGTAAATCGTTTCAGAAATCAGCCAAAACTAGTAATAACTTTCCTTTTGTTTTGGTGCTTTTAGGTATCATACAGTTCCTGATCTCTCATCAAAACAACCAGCCACGAACTCCCTAAAACCTGTAGCTGATAAACAGTAGTTATTTAGGGAAGAATGGTTACAGACAGATAAAAGCTGAACTATTCTCAGTATAATGTCATTGATTGCATTGAGGAGAAAAATTTAACCTGTTCTTGGCACATGCTGTGCAAGACAAATGAAACTTTTCTGTTTCATCACAAATATGAGGTGCCCCCCGGCTGATTTTATTAACAACTTAGGTATTGGGTTATTATTCTGCTCTTTTTCTTTTAAACTGCAAGCTCACACAGCTAAAGGTGAAAGAAGAGAGATTCCAGCTAGAGATGGAAGACAGGAAAAGCCTTTCCCACAAGCAACATCTGCTGCACAACAGTCACTGAGTTAAAACACTGTTGTATTTCCCTTTTGGGGTTGCTTCAGTGGGTTCCCACCTCCTTGCAATTTAGGGTACCAGGGGCTCCCCCTGCTCCACACTTTCGTGTCAGAGGCACAAGGTCAAGGGGGTTACAGCACCTTCCTGCAGGCCCAGGGAGAGGAGCACAGGCTTTGCTCTGCAGGCAGGCCTGAGCTGTAGGTAGAACTGGGAAGTTGGTGATAGACATCACATGATGTTCTGCTCCGTCGGCTGCAGAACAGGGCCATTAGGCTGCTGTGATTAAGGTGTGCTGGGCTGCAGCCAGGCAGGCTCTGACCTTGACCTTTAGCAGGTGAATACCATGGTTTGCAGCACTCCTCCTGTGCTCTCTGGAGTAGGGACTGTGATTGCCCTGCTAGAGACCAGAGAGAACCAGGGACACCTTGGGGAGGTCCTCCCTGGGAAGGAAATTCATTTTGTACCAGCAAACCTCCAAAAACAGCTTTTTTAGAGAACATGGAGCACTCCCTGCTAAAAGGCTTCAGCGTAGGGTTTTGCTGAGGACAGGGGAGTGCGAACCCACCAAATATCACATGCACACAATGGATAAGTTGTGGGAGAATATTCCTTCTTGTATAAATCTAGCACAATTCCCAATCCTCAGCTTCAGAGTCAAAACCTCAAATCCTTTTGTGCAACTTTCATTTGTTTTTGTAAGACCCCAGCTGGGATGATGCTGAGAGTGAGTTACCCAGGCAAGGGGGCCCTGCACATCACAGTAACACTCCACGGGCCCAGCAGCTGCTAAAATGTCACCTCAGTATTTTACGTTTTTAGCCCTTCCATATATACAGGAGCACTGAGAGCACCTCACACTAATTAATAAGCTGCTCTGTATCTTTGTGCATTACCTTTCTTTTCCCCCTTTGATTCACATACAAATTATTTTTAGAAAAGGGAAAAAGGTTTCGGGGCGGGTTTAGGATAAAGCAATGAAGTGAGGTCTGGCACTGCTCATCTGCTCTGTTCAGTGCCTCAGCAGTGTGTTAGGTTTGTGGGAATGTGGAGGAGGGAGAAAATGTGAAGAGTCCCTTCATTCCTGTCACCTCCTTCACCCCAAAACCTCCCAGGTCCTCAACAAGCACCAACTCCCTTCCTTCCTCGCCCTCAAAAAGCCCTGAGGTTTTACTCACAAAATCCTGGTATGAATCTTTGAACTGTGCTCTGCCCACTTTCCATCATTTTTCTAAGGGAAGGCTGCTGTTCCAAGGCAGTTTGTTTCCCTGGAGTACCTGTGGGTGGCACACACCCGGGTTAACTGCCCTGGGGGCACCTCCAGCCTTACTCTGTAGGCTCCTATGGCACAGGCACCTCAGATATTTGGTTCAGGTGTCAAGTTCTTGGGCAATTCTGGGCCAAGAAAAGTGACCTGCAGAGATCATTTTAAATCCTGCTAATTACAGTATCCCTGAATCTGCTCTAGTTTTTTTCCAGGTTGAATTTAGCAAAGATAGGAGTGCAGAAAGGCACTCTTGCTTTTCTTCTTGGGCACTGAGCTCTGACACACCAGAGGATGTTGTCTTTCATTATTAACTTTGGCAGCATTTAAATTAAGTAATATCTTGACAGGGGAAAGGAAGGGAATGAAGGGCCCTGGGAATATTTTTTTTCTCCTGTTTAATTGTACTGCATTTGATGTGTTCCAAAAAACACTAGAAAAGCTGCTCTTCAGAGAGCAGGAAAAAAAGTTTATAAACCCCCACCAGTTGAGATAGTTTGGCAGCACATAGAAGGATGGAGAATTATCATCTGTCCAGGGAAATCCACCCCCCACTCCTCCCAACCCTCTTTCAGCTGGTGCACACAAGATGTTCCTGCTCACTTCATCTTCAAACATTTAAACACTTTGAGGACCACACACCTACAGTGCGTTATTTGCAGGGCTTTCCGAGCTGAAATCCAGCGTGTGTGTGTATCTGTGGGTGGGAATGGCTGGATAATGTTACCCTGATAGCTGATGATAATATTCCTACCAATTGTTAAGCTTCCTAAGTCTCCACTTTGCAAATGCTCAGCAGATCGGTTTCTGCAAAACCCAGCTCTCCTTGCCTAGGGAAAGGGACGAGTCAGAACCGAGTTTGTGCAGATTATCTTGGAGGCTCTGATTTACTCCAGAGGGAAAAAAGTCTCCCTTACACAAATGCACCTTTCTAAACACTTCAGGGGTCGCATGGTTCACTGCAGGGCTGTGTCAGTGCAGCCATAAAACGAGGCGGCCGTTCGAGCTCTGGGGCTGGCAGCGTAGCAGGTCCTGCAGAAACACAGATGTGCTGGGGCTGAGCTCGTCAAAAGTGGCTCCCTGCTTGTGAGCTCTCTGCTCTGGGTCCAAGTAGACATTAGGAAAATGTGTGAGGGACAAGAGAGCGTGTTCCTTCAGTGTTTCGGGGGGAAAAAAGCGTGGGAGGAGGGATAATTTTGTTGAGTCAAATTCCAAATTCCCTTCAGACCTGTAAAGCCAGTGGGAGTTGCTTCACTTTCATCTTAACGTGCAAAAGAGGGGTGAAGTTAGAACAAAGGAAGGTGGAAAAAAATAAATAAGCTGTTTTTTATAAAGTGAGTTTAAGGAAAACCAAAAGAAGCAGCAATGTTCTCAGTGTAAGGACAAAGACAAAAGCAAACTACAATTCTGCATAACATACTTTCATCTCATAATACTTATTCAGGTCCTGGCTTTTGAGAAGTCCTCTGCTCATCTTTGTTCCATTTCCTCCACTGTGGTGACCCTTCTGGGCTGTGCATGCCTCACACAAAGCCTGTATCTTCTGGGACTTGGTTAAAACACTATTTAAGACCAACTTCAAGCCCAGTTCTGACTTTATCATGCCTTTGCTCCATATTTTCCATCAGTGCCTCCTCTTCATCCACTGCATTAAGGCACAAAATTCTTCTTTTATTCAAATATATTTACAAGTTAAATCCTCCATAACACTCTTCTCAGCTGTTTTTGTCCCCAAAAAGTCAAACCTGACTGTATACTTCTCCCACAAGTATTTGCAGTCTCAAAACTTCTGAAACTCCACAAATTAGCAATTCCTTTTAGGGCAGGGATTCATATCCTACCATTCCAAATTTACCTTAGTTATAAGACTGAGCAGTTTTGCACCTCAAGTTCTGCACAAATTTTTTGTTTAGTCTTGAGGCAAAGAATATCTTTTTAGCGATCCATGGGAGGCAATTTATATATGTAAACCTGATTGTTAGAGTGTTTAAATCTGCCACAGAAGACAAAAATGCTATGGATTCACAATTCAAAATGAAATGGAAAATCACAGTTTAGATATTTGCAGATTCCCTGGTACTAAAAGGTTCTGACTTTAATAAAACCATCTGGATTCTACTGTAAAATATCCAGTAAAAGCTGTGCTGTTCCCAGCACAGTGTTAGGCTCCCATACTCTTACCCTGAGAGCTCCCAGGCTCTCTCTTCTGGAGAGCGCTGAAGAAATAGATTATACAAAAATTCTGTCTGTGCACAAGGGGAAAAAACCCAGCAGCAAGGCTAAGCTAAGCAATAGCAATGAATCACTCGTTTCATTGGGAAAGCAGAGAGCTCTAGTTTTGTTTATCTTTTGTGTGGACAAGTTCCCTGGTCTGGGTCCCTATGTTTTTTGAAAGCCCCAGCCCCCATCAGGCCCCAGCTGACAGCCTCATTGTCCCCATGGCTGTCGTGGGAAGTCATGATAGATGGTTGCACCCCGACCCTTTTAGGAGGTGCGTGTTCATGTTATGCTCAGAGACCTTTTTTTGATCAATAGTCATTTTGAACCTTTTCACTTGTGGAGACACACAAATACGTTCATGTTTATGATATATGTATGCATAAATAAGTGGCTGGAGAATTGTTAAGATGAGCAAAACTACTCCAAGAGGTTTCAGCATTCTGGAACCCGAAGCAGTGATATCTCATGAGTAAATGTGGTCATTTGCAGTTTCTGCAGGGGTTTTTTCAATATTTTAGTCGAAGGAAGAGCAGCCAGATTACTTTCATTGTGGGGAGCACAGAGACTTGAAATAACTAGGGTTTGATACTAGCCATATTGCACTTCACTTTTCCTCAGCACAGAATGCCAGCTTGTTTCTTCAAATTAAGACAATATGCTTATAGTGATGAACCTTATTGGCCATCTATCTTCCTTTTGTAATCTGGCTCTCATCAAGCTGAAATGAAGCCATTTCTTCTGACTGTGGCTGATTAAACACAGAGTAAACCTAGATCTCTGAGGAGGCTCTAATGATTCTCCACAGGCCTAGTGTCAGCCCAGCACCTGCAGCATTCAGCTTCCCCATTTCCATCATAAAATGAAGCATCTGTTACAGAGAAGTGTTATCTTTTTATCATCGATGGTATCTTTCTGTTTGAATTCACCTACCCCATTTGGTATAAATTACAGCCATTTCATATGTAATGAATGGTCACACAGGATGCACTCTGGTTATTGGGGGTTAAAAGGGCACAAAATCCTTTTACTAAACCTTTATTTAACTTGGTGAAAGTTAAGACTACATGGCTTGTGTAAAACCTTCTTTCTTACAACAAACAGGAGGAAATACTTACCACAGCTTAATGCTGAAGCATTTTGATATTGCTTATCTAAATACTGGCCTTTGAGGTTTTTGGAAGCGATTCCTGAAGAAACATTATTAGTTGCAGGGAAGAGAAACAGAGAAACATGTTCATGCCAAAGACATTTCTGTCTCAGTAACTTGATTAACTATAAGCCTGAGATGTAAAAGCAGAAAAGATCTGTTTTCTAGAAAGGGTATTTGCCAGCTTAGAACCTGCTGCAAATCCCACAGAAGTCAATTGGCATATTTTCAATTATTTCAACAGCATTTGTTTGGATCAGGCCAAAGATCAGGTGGCTGTTTACTTTTTGTGTGGTCCACATGCTCCTCCGTGTTTTACCTTCTCCAGTTTTCCATCTGAGCTGAAAGAGGCAACTTCATCTTAGAAACAATTTCTTTTCCTCTGAGGGGGATTTGGGACACAACTTTGCCAAGCATGTTGTTCTTTCCAGCCTAAAACATGGATAGTCAGGACAACTTCACATCTCAGAAAAGGAAAGAAAAACTTCCAAAGACACTGACTTAGAAGTGAAACTTTGCTCACTGAAGTAGTAATATAATTGATGGCAAAAGCAGTTGTAAAACTGCTGAATATTTCCACTTAATAACATGTAGCTACAGGATAGAGAGGTGGGGACAACAACTGCTCAGTGGCCTTCCTGGTCACATGAATCTGAAAGACGTTATAGCATAGCAACCACTTTGATAACATCTGAAGATTGCAAATAAGAGATGGCTTGCTGTGTTTGATGTAAGTCCAGATAAGGTCTTCAGTGAGCCAAAGAGCAGCACAGAGAGACTCCAAAGCAGCTTGCTCAGGTATTGGTATGAGACAATTTGAAATATCAGCACCAACTATTTCTTGGCAAATTCTTGGGGTGTTGAACCATTCCGGCGTTACATAAATCTGGGACAGGAAAGGCAGCTGCAGTCCAAAAATGCCATTCCACTCCTCGGCCTGTGCCACAGGCTGAGCAGGATGTGCCAGCACTGAGGGCACTGTGATCTACAGCCCAGCACAGCCCAGCAGCCACACAACAGCACTGTCAGTGCTCTATTCAATTACAGATGTCAAACAAACAAAAAGGAAATTATAATCACCAAAAGATAACATAGCCACAGCCTCTCTGGTGGATCGTTTGCCTAGGTGTTTTTCATACTTCTCTACAAGTGAAACAATTTTACGACATAAAATTAACTTAAAATAATGTACTTTATTTTCATGTTTAAACTTTCAGCTACCTGTTATCTCCAAAGCCAGGAATTGCTTAATACTCAGTGAGGGGGGGGAAAATAATCCTTGTGAAAATAATGAAGAATGAACAATTTTGTACCAACATGCGTTTTCATGATAGCTTTGCTAACCTGAATTATGTGGCGACTTTCTGCTGATCCACTTTGTAGCAAGCAAAATCATATTGTCCTACCACAAGAGCACACTTGTTATTCAAAATAATTAAGACGTGAGTCATCTTAGTATCAAAGTTGGCATTAGTGATATATGGGGCTGATGACTGATGAGTCCAATGAATGCTTGACTCATGTAGACTTAAAATATGCAGCTGAAAAGTTCAGTTAATTCAGAAGAGACACAGCATAGATGTGATAGCATCTTGTAAAAGCAAGATCCAAGACAAGTAGAAATGCAGTAACACTAGTGATGAAAACAGCAGAGGTCTTTGGATTTCTCAGAACAGCTGAAAAATAGAAGAACTTTTTCATTAAAAATTTCAAAATTCCATTGTTTTCCCCTTGACAAGGTACAAAACATAACAATTTTTTTCTACTGTTTACATGATACTTTTTGTAAGCTTGATGCATTTTGGAATTCTTTTTGTTGCCCATCCATTTCCTTTCATTTTTCCTTTTTGTTGCTTTAGTTGAATAAGTGAATAATATCCAAAATTTCAGTTTGGCTTGGAAAAGCTATAACTGCAGAAAGAAAAATGAAACTACTTTAACCCCTTTAGAGAGTTTCAGTTTACCTTTGTTTTCCTCTGTAAGTTCTCCAGAATTAACAATTTGTAAGAATTAGTCTGAAAAGAGGAAAAATAAGGAAAAGAAGAATGAGGAGTACAAAAGGAGGGAAAAAAGAAAAATAAAGGAAAAAAAACATACTATTACTTATTCTCTTAGAGGGGGAAAAAAAGGAAAAATTGGGAAATAGGTGTTTAATATTTGTTTCAAACAAAAGAACTGGGAAAATATGAAAAGAAGCTTTTGTTTTAGTCTTTTGTTGTGGATGCCAACCACTTCCCTGTCAGCAACTGTGTAATTGACTTGTACAGTGAACATGTGGCAACTATTTTCAGCTGTATTTCGCCAAGTCTGCTGCCATGTTTCAGACATAATGAAGGTTTCCAATGCCCAATAGTTGCTTTTCCAGCTTTACTATGAGATCTAAGAAAATCCATTGCACCTAACAGCCTTTCACTTAGTTTAAAAAGTAGCAATGTTTGCATCTAAGTATGATTTAGGACAGTATCAAGGGATAAATCTGTGTCTGATACAATTAATCTTGAAGGCCAGTTCGGGTAAGGACTTCCACTTGGTAGCCCAGTCAAGGTGTCCCAAAATCAACTATGTTCAAAGCTGCTTCATGGAGCTGTAAAACTAATAAAAGCTTGTACTGCAGCAGCTGGCCACCCTGAGGCAAACAGACAGCAATCAGAGCCAGAAACTCCAGTGTTTTCTTCCTGCATGGGACAGCTCTGGGTGACACGAGGGTGTTCCCCACCTTTGTGTTAGATCCAAATGCTTCTACCTGACAGCTCACAGAGAAATCTGGTTTGTAACAGGTCAAAAATAAACATTTGAAAACTGGGAGAAGAATACGTGAGTATCTCCCTGACAATGGCAAACAATCAAGGCATATAATCACAAGCTTAATGTTAAAGGATTTGAAATCTCTGGAACCAGTCTTAGGTTTATAGTTAGGCCTGTAGTACAGGGCTCCCCTAGAAAAAATTTGACAGTTTCACTCCTGTTACTCTTTTTTAAAGTGATGCTCTTTTACATTTAAAACATTCAAGTGACACAACTATATTTGTGATCAAGTGTCTTCTTGCTGTAAGTTTTTTTTTCTTCACTGATTCAAATGCTGTAATATATATAGCTCATATATAATGGTGTCTGTAGAGGCTCCATTAATGGACTGAGACTATTCATTGCTTTATTCCAAGCCATCAAATCATTCTGTAGTTTTTCTGGGGGAGAAGAAATTACCCAAGCTAGAATGAAATATCAGAGGTGGACACTAACTTATGTGATTGTGAAGAACAATATGTGAAAAATGTTGTGATCACAGCAGATGAAGAAACTTTGAGATGAAATTGGTCTTTCACAGAAATATCAGTTCTCTTCATCAACAACAATGTATCTGGACAATGCACCAGTGTCATTGACTTTCACCATTTTAGAGGCCTTTAATACTGATTACTGCCCAGTGAAAAAAAGCTTTTCTTGTGAGGAGTCTGAAAAGGTTGGTTATATGTACATTACAGCTGAAAATGGATCAGATGAGTAGTAAGTTATGAAAGTCTAACACAAGAGAATAAAACCATTCACTGGGCTTGAATTACTTTAGTTTATCTTCTTAGGCTAAATTGTGGCTGTGGTCTTTTGCAACTCAAAAAATAAAAAGCATAGATCAAGATGAGATGAAGATAATGGAGTATTGCCAGCATTAGGCAATAAAATCAGGAGCTGGAATGGAAGAAAACTTTGATAACCACAGAGAAAAATTTTTTAAAGTTACAGTAATAGAGGCAAAAGTCCTCCGTAGATACTGCAGTTGAATAAATTAGGCACTGAGACAATGAAAAGATACAAACATCTGCTCTTGCATTTCTTCATGAAAATTATTTGGAACTGAAATTATTCTGACCAGCTGAAGGGGCTGTCTCTGATGTTCCAGTTAAATATGGTTTGAAAGCAGCTAAAAGTTGAGAGTGGTAACAACTTTCATGTTAGGGCCCACACAGGATGGTAATTGAGATTCAAAATTCATTCAAAGTTCTGTTTTACACTGGGGAAAAGAAACAATTCTTTTCAAAAAAGCAGTTTGGTTCTCAAACGGATTGTCCAAGGTGCTTTAAAATCACGTTTCTTTCCCTATCTTGCAAAGAAAATTAAGTTTTAATTACTTTATGCTTGTTTTAGCATGAAGGAGGCAACAAAGCCATCACTCGAAGAATTTGTGTTGGTAACAAGAGCTCACACCTTAGGAAGATCACAGCCTGGTCTCCAAGGTTGAGCAGAGTTTGCAGATTGAGCAGTCAGGAAAAAAAGTCTCATAAATATCTTTCAAAAATGCATTTTTGCTTTACCAGTCACAGTAAAAACTATGGAAGCCCCATTGTTATTCCTGTGCAACAAAGCACACACTTTTAAAAAAAATATCCTAAATTAAATTTAACCACTGCATTAAAGAGTCATTTCCAAAAGATGAAAGTACATTCTGTGGCAGTGTAAAAGGATAATAGAGGGCAAAAAAGAATTACAACACATTCGTATTGTGGAAAAAAGAGCGTGAGTTTTGATATCCATGAAATGTTAGATTTTCCGCTATTCACAAGGCTCTGCATTCTTAATATCTGTAAAGAATGGTCATCTCACTTGCTAAAATATAACCCAAATGCTCAAGCCACAAGGCTAAAATACTCTAAAGTAGCCACTCGATCCAGCTGATTCTGCCATTTAGCACTTCTCCTGTAACATCAGCGCTGTAACCTTAGTCCCCAAAAATTGGAGGGCGAGTTATGCCATTGACCTCAGTCTGATCTGGCTCTAGGACAAGCAGCTGTGCAGTCCCTTGAGGCTATGAGCCATGGGGAAACTCCAGGGCTCTGGAAGAGGAAAACAGCCCCAGATGCCTCAGCTGAAGGGGAAAGTCAGAGCTGTAACCTCTCCCTGCAGCTGCCAGGAGGCTGAAGGAGTGGGGCCAGGTTTTCAGAGAATCACAGAATGGTTTGGGCTGGAAGGGCCCTTAAAGATCATCTTGTTCCACCCTCTGCCATGGACAGGGACACCTTCCATGAGACCAGGTTGCTCAAGGCCCTGTCCAGCCTGGCCTTGAACACTTTGAGGGACCTGTTCCACCCTCACAGTAAAGAATTTCTTCCAGATATCTAATCTAACCCTGCCCTTTTTCAGTTTAAAAAACCTTCAAATTACCCTTCATCCTGTCTCTCTATGCTCTTGTCAAAAGTCCCTTCCAGCTCTCTTGCAGCCCCTTTGGGCACTCAAAGGTGCTGTGAGATCTCCCCAGAGCCTTCTCCTCTCCAGGCTGAACAACCCCAGCACTCCCAGCATGTCTCGGTACCAGAGGTGTTCCAGCTCTTGGATCATCTTCATGGCCTCCTCTGGACTCACTCCCACAGGTCTACATCCCTCTTATCCTGGGGGTCTCAGAGCTGGACGCAGAGCTCCTGGTGGAGTCCCACAAGGGTTCACCCTGGCACACAAAAATGGAGAAATCCCAAATCAGTGCCCACCTGGTGACACACTGGAAGGTGCTGGTGCAGCCTCATGTACGGACAGCCAATGTTGGCCACTGGGGTTTGGTGTTTAGTGAGAAATTCGTGTGTCCAGGCCTTTAGACACATTGCTCAGACACCAAACCCTTGTAGTAAATACTGGGGGACATGTGAGACCCCTCGTGCTGTCTCACCACATGTCACACACTCCAACGTGCACGTCCACACACACCCCTGTGCGGGCACTTCCATGCAACCACTGCCTTCTCAGCCACAGAGTAAAACTCGCTAATTAATGTTTGTTAAAATTAATATTTTTGCCACTCAGTATTAGTCACACTTGAAGCATCCTTAGCTTCCAGTAGGCTGTCTTAATTAAAGTTTTATCTCGCACTTAATGGAAGAATTATTACCAATTTTGATCACTCTTTTTTCTTTCAGATAACAGCAGTGCTGTGTCAGACTTTGTGTCCGTGTATACAAAGCAAAATTTCTTTCAGATTTCAAAGGCAGGCTGATTTACTTTGCAATATTCTACTGCATCCTGGGGTGTCTTGGATCCAGTGCTGTCACCCCACAGTGCAGAAACCACACAAACAGGTGTTCCCGTCACAAAAGGAAAGGACACTCCCCATGACAGATATTTTTATGGAAAGCAATACCATTTGCACAGATTTGTTTTCAACTGCTTCAGACATTTTCAACAGCAAAAAGCCGTCCAAGTACTGCTTTAGTGACAACTAAAGGTTCTTTCCTTTTTTTAATCAAATAATAATTCAGCAACACTGATTTCCCTGATGTACGGTCTATTGCCCTCATGCAAGTCTGGAATAATAGCACCGTCATGAGCAGAACTCAATCTGGAGTCATTCAGGAGCAGCTGAGATCCAAATTCCCCAATCAGTAACATTTTGTTCCAGATTGCAAAACTTCTTGTTAGAACACAAACACTCTTTTTACGAGAAGAGTTTAAACGAGTTGTTAGTGACGTCTTCACAGAGAGAGTTGGAGAATTTATTTGTGTTTCACAAAGAACCTCTTCCTCTCTTTAAAAGCACCAGTTGTTTTAATTTAAACTATTATTAAAGGTTTCTTGCCCTGAGTGTGGTGTTGGATGTACAACTGTACAGCATCTCTTTATCAGTGTAGGAATTCAATGGCATAAAGACCATGCACTGGAGTGAGACAGATCCTGTATTGCTTCCCTCAGATTGCCAGAATTAATTCAGATTTACACACCACTCCCCCATAAGGGACGGTTAGTGCCTAATTCTTTCCTCATAACCATGGAGCAGCAGGGAAGACAAGATACTCTATGTATTTTAATTGAAAAGAATGGATTGGTAAACCAAAATGTCCCTTTTTCAGTCACAGACTCAGACCTGGATCAAGTGACAATATGTCCTAGAAGCTGCAGCGTCACCAGCACAGTGACCTAAGTCAGGAATGCTTTGGTGGCACTTCTAAGCATTTCTTTTTCTCTTAAAGAAAAATAGCAGCCAATCTTCCTCTTGTGCCACGTTGACGTCAGGAAACACAGAAATCTACAGAATTGTCTTTAAAGTATTTTGGCTGCATGCAGCGGAGCTTAAATAGGATCAGCTCTTTCCTGACAGGTCACAGTATGCTGACTAAGTTTAGTTACACTTTATGATTTCAAAGGCTTCTCCCCAAAAGATACTCCCCTCTCTCCTCTGTTGTTTTTTTTTTAACAGCGCAATGATCAAAGTGCTTTTCAAAATGCTATTCATTACCACTTAGAGCTAAAAAATGAAACCTAAAGTGATTCCAAGCAGCATTTCATTTTAATTTAAGTGATGCATAAATTTTGCACCACTGCTCAGCTTCCTCCATTCAACTGCTATAGATAATAAAGAGTTATTTAAAATATGTGGGATATGAGAATAGTTCTATTAGTGTGAAATGCTGCCATGTACATGCCAAAAGCTGAAGAGATGCCCAAGAACTTCAAAATGCCCAAGAACTTTAAACCAGCACAAGGGTGCTGGGTATCATGAAAAATTAAGGCAACAAGGTGCAAGTGAAACAAAGTCATCACCTTTGATTTAATTGCTATTGTTTTATTCAAGCTTTGAGTTATATGGAGCAAAGTTTTAAAAACTGGAGAGCTTTATTATTGCAACTGAAAGGGAGAAAGGAATATTTCTGCCACTTGCACAGAATATCTCAAGCATGTAACATGAAATGCAGCCTTGTGCAGAACTTCAGCAGAGATGAAAAACACTTTAGTCTCCAGACCAAGTTTATATTTTTGTGGCGTTATCTAAAATACCCACTCAATGCAAACTCCCTCCTTACCTTGGGAGGAAAAGCCAAGCTCTTTCTGCCAGGATTTAAACACCCTGTTCCTGGGAAGTCTATGTTTCCATGCTCAGACTGCCAAACGTCCTGCACCAGCACTCATTACATGGTCCAGTGAGAGTTAAGGGCAATCTACTTCCCCCAAAAAACAGACCTTTTGCTCATTTCACCATTTTTTCTGAAATATAGGGCTTCTCCAGGGGACCAGCTTCACTTCTAAGTAGGTAGTATATAATGACATAATATTCTAGGCGCAGTGTCTGCAAAGGTACACCCATCCCATGTGAAAGGCTGTTACCAAAGAACATTGCCTTTGGTATCCTTGGAAAAAAAAATGAAGGGGAAAAACAGATTAAGTGTTAGAGCAGAGAAGGGGGAGCCACTGGCATTTGTGCTGCTGCTTCTCTCCACTTTGAGGGCTGAGAAGTTAATGCATTCAGCTCATCTTGAACACCAGCCTTTCCCTCACGTTATTCACACAACTTAACTCCAGCTGCCTCCTCCTCGTCCCTCCTGCTTCGCCTCGTGCTTCTCAAAAGGCATTTCTCTGCACGGCACATCAGAAACTAAAAATCTAAGTTGCTATCTTACTTCCAAACCAAGCTGTTGTCAGCATTAAAGCTACACAATGCATTACAATATAATCCATTTACAGGGTGTCTTATCATGCAAATAACTCAAGGTGCCTCACAATAAAATAAAAAGGACGAGAGGAATAAACCTCGGCCATTGGAACACACAAAAAGGAAACCTTGAAATTTACTTTTAAACACACTAATGGCTCTTTTCTCCCAGTGAGGCATGAAGAGGGACGGGGCAGAGGATTTGACCAAGGAATTCCTATTAGCATTTGATGTGACTTAAATGTGTAAATCCACCCCAAGGTTACTGGGAGACCAGCCTCCTTAAAAGGAGAAACTTCCTTCATACCTTGAAGAGAGAAGATTCATAATGGCACAAATGTTAGAGGAAACCTTGGTCACCAAAAGATCATCTTGTTAGCCTAGATCTAAAGAGAAGTAAGGCCTGAATTATCTCATTCAGGGCACAAACCATGAAAGTTCCCCATAGCACAGAAGCAGAAATAGTGTTTAAAAGTTAGAACAGCTTTGACCAGAGCTTACCTCTGACTCATTTCCAAAAAGTATCCTTAAAAATAATGTTCCATTATCAGTGTAGAAATAGCGAATAAAAGGTGCTTTTTTTCCTTCCTACTTAATTTGTTTTCATTTTCCATAGTTTTTCCTTAGACTTATAAAATACACTTTGGAAGAGATGGATTGGCAGTTCCCCCCTCTCCTTTGCTCCCCTGGGTTGAAGCATGAAGCAGTCAGAGGCATGAAGCAGATTGACTGTCCCAGGAGCAGAGCAGAGGAGGAACAGGCACCAAATCACACTTTGAATGATTGTTCTCCCTCTCTCCCAGCTCGTGCCAGAGCCCACATTATTCCCCTGGTCAAGCCAAATAAACTTTACCAAAATGACAACCAGAGGATGGGACAAAGCAAATCATGAAATGGTTTGGTTTGGAAGGGGCCTTAAAGCTCACCTCTTTCCAACCCCTGCCATGGGCAGGGACGAATTCCACTATCCCAGGTTGCTCCAAGCCCTGTCCAACCTGGTCTTGGACACCTCCAGGGATGGGGAGCCCACAGCCTCTCTGGGCAACCAGTGCCAGTGCCTCACTCCCACCACAGGGAAGAATTTCTTCCTGATATCTGATCTAAACCTTCTCTCCTTCCTAGACACCACATGCCTCATACGGCACCCAGCAATAAAACCATCACAGGAGAGTCACAATTTGAGTCACTGTTCCTGCTCCTTAGAGCCCAAAGTTTAATATTGCACACATGCCAAATACTGGAGATAAAAGCCAGCACTAGGAACAAACGTGAAGGAGCCAGCTCTTCATTCAAGGCATTTCCTTTATTTTCTCTTCGCCGTTTTTTCAGATGTACCTGCAGGTTCAAATTAAAAATATTTGGTGAGCGTTCAGCTTTGGGGCCTTCAGGAAAGGAATAAGGAGGACTGGAGCACCTCAAGCATCAGGAGATAATGGAAAGCATAGAATTCAGCATAGAATGAAAATCCCATGGATATCTTGGCAGAGTTGAACAATCCTTCCTCTGCTCCCAAAATAGACAATATCTCCACAACCCAAATACAACCAGCATCCAAAGTTTACTGTACTTTTTTAATCAGAGGGCATTAACACAGCATCCAAACCATAGTTCAGCTAGCATCCATCTATCCCATTCTAATTTTACTGAGGAATGTGTAAGCTGTTTCCAAATCTATACTAGCAGCCATTATAGAAAATTATTATTATGCACCAATATTTGCTCTGCTTCTGGAGCTCATTGCAGCCTGCCTTGCCTACAAGCTGGGTTAAGTCTACAGACAAATTAGCAGAAATTTAAATTGCCATTTTACATTTTAAACACCACTCCCTTTCTTTCAAGGTCACAGTAGCCATGGTTTCTGTGTTGCTGAACACTGGCTCTACTCAGATTTGAGTGATCTTTTTCTTCAGGATTTCCATTTCCACATTCATTCCCACAGATTTAAATCCAGAGTAATACTTAAATAGTGAATGATTTTCCACATTTCTAAATGCTATCAGATATTTTCCTATGGCCCAGGCTAAGCAGTAATGAACTCCTAAAGTTACTTTAAGAAATAAAAGGCTAAAGTAAAAATGCAATTTAAATTGGAAAGCACTGTGTTGTTTGACTTCTCTTGCTTCAAAGTAAAAAGGCCAATTTATTTGCCATTTGAAGAGGATGAAAGCCTTTCTAAGACACTATTCCCCCTTCATCTATCACATATTGCTGGACATGTATGGCACCCATGGTTTGTGAGAGCCCTTCCTGGGGGATCATAGCTAATTTCAGAAGAGACAGAGGGATATGTATCATCTGCCTTTCCAAGATCAGAATCAAGTCTGCCTTGGTAAGCTAAGCTTTAGCTTGGAGAGAGTTTTTATGGCTGAGTTATAAAAACCCTGGAAACAGGGGAGTTTATGACAGAACCACTGACAGACCCTTAACTATGGCAGTATTCATGGTTGCCACTACAAGACAGGCATTATGTTGGAGGGCAGTAAAGTTAAACCTGCCCATAGGGCATTCCCAAATGTTAACTGCTGGTGCATACAGTAAAATTTTTAGCACAGGTGCACTCTCCAAATAAACTTGACTTCCAGAAACCCCCTTTAAAAAAAAAAAAAAAAGGAAAAAAAAAAAGGTTTTCATCTGTGCCACTGGAAACATTTCTATAGTTGTGAACAACTACATTTGATTAAAAACTGTCAGGTTTATCTTCTTAGCAGGAGGGAAGAAATATGTGTTTTCCTCCAAAAGGAAATCAATGTGTCTTTATGACAGATACAGAGTGAAAACAGGGATGGTGTCACTTTAAAAGGGGAGGGAGGAAGGCTGGGTGACCCCCTGGATGTGACCACTAGCTGCTGGCATAATCAGCTTGTGAGGAAATGCCCTGTTCAGATCTTATATTCTGCATTTATAGGACTGGTTTATAGTCACTGACCCAACAGTTATTACTCACACTCTTAAGGCACAACATCTTCAGTGCAGAGGAACTGTGATTCTTTGTCCTCTTCCCATTTCTTAATTATCACACCTTAATGAAATCTCATGAAAAAGGCCCTTGGCTTTTTCTTTACTGATATTATCACTGCTAGAGTCCAACCAGTTTTTTTTAAAACAGGAGAATAAAAGCAAATTAATTTTACTTGAAATAACACAGATTTTTTTTATTTTGGCATACTGGTTGATTTAGTGGCCAAAACAAATATTCTCACTGAGACAATGTATCACTGAAATTAAAAAATATATATTAACTGAAAGAGTGAAATGGAGCTTGATTAAAAACAGTGACTTAATGCCCTTATCAGGCTATTTGACCTTAACAAATGCATTATCAGCTTGGATTATGACATCATCCAGAGTTACCATACAAAATGGTTTAAGGAAAAATGTAGATATAAAGATGCTGCCCCTATCCTGGAAAGCTTAGAAGCTGAAGAGAGGTGATGGAAGAAATAAGTAATGATTGCACCTCTGAGCAACTGCACTGCAGGAAGATGAAAAAACTTGCTCAGTAAGAAAGATTTTTGGCAGAGAAGGAGCACAACCTGTATATCCCAAATGCCAGATCACAGCCTTAAGTAAAAAGATACATTCTCCTTTTGAAATTATTTTAAATTTAACCAAGCAAAACCACCACGGCTTTTAATGCCAAGTGATATTCAGAACCATCCCTTGCTCTGCACAAAGTTCTTTTAATGAGGTTCTGCCAAAGGAATCAGTAACTTCACGTGCATCTCCAGCAAGGGCACACAGATTTTTAGAAAGGCTTTGAGAAGGTTCCAGTGCTTTAAACTGAGCTGTCCTAGGATGTGATGGTTACAAGAATAAATATTCAGGTTTCAGAGTGGGGGCAATTAAGGGCCCCCCAGGAGTCTGTCACCAACTATGCTGATCATATATGGATAAATGATACAGAATTATCCAACACCCTCCAAGCTGAAATATCTCACTGTACTAAGTGTCAGAGTATTAGAAAAACAGGAGAAATTCAGTGTCACTGGGTGGAGAGTAATAAAAGTGCAATACAGACACACACAGAGGCTGTAGATGCATCTGTGCCAGAAAGATCTCAGTGATTGTGAATAATTCACTGTAAAGCATCAATTCAGTGCCCCACAAAAGGGAAAATAAGATACAAGATTGTGAGTAGAGAATGAAAATGCAGAAAATATCCTCATGCCATATATAAATCCACTGTAGTTCTGGTCACTCTGACTCAAAATAGATGAAGAAAATTATAACACCTTCCTGTCTTTTAAGTAAAGAATATCAGAAAAAGAGAAAGGGAACACAATATCTGGCCTATAAAATCTGGAATAGAGAAGGTAAGTAGGGAATGATTATTCACTCTTTTTCATAATACAATATAGGGCACCTGCTACAGGAAAGTATTTTTCTCCTCAGCATGAATTCAATGATGGAACTCATTTTCAAAGATGTTGGAGAGAACAAAAGTATATATGGATTTTAAAAACCATGAAACCACACTGAGTAATATTAAACATCAGCTTTGGATGTCTTTTAACTGCTGAGTTTGAAATCAGGAAGGTACAGAGTTCTCCTCCCAGTAATCTTTCCCTAATCTGTCACAGACTATGGCTGAGCCAAGTTTTTCTTTGGTTTGACACAACTTGCAGTTTATAGTATCAGGAATTTTATTATGAAATTTTCACAGAGCACATAAAACTGTGCTAATAAAATCTGTAGATGACAGGAAGAATTATTATTTTATCAAGTGATGGGAGAGGATGAGGTTCTGATTCAAGGCAGTCTGTTATGCTGTATTTACTGCAATGTAGCTAAACAATGCAAAAATCAGGGAACAAGGCTACTTTTATAGAGTGGGAAACTGTCTCAAAACATTTGAACCTGAAGTATTTAATCTCCACCTCTACTCAGCATAACAAGGCCAAAACTCTTTGGAGTCCAGAGCCAGAACTAAATTAAGAAGAGACAGATTCAAGTAGAAACAAGGAAATTATCTGCTCTGACAAAAACTGGTAATTCAAATTATTAGACATCTGGGTCTGACTTTACTTTCAAAAGGGAGACATACCAAAGTAAGACCATGGGAGAATAAAATAATCTAGGTATGGGAAACAAGCACTGCTGTGCAACATATAAACTCAAATTCCTCAGCTGAACAAGAAAGGAGGAAGAGGACTTGATTTCTAAACAGTGGGACCCGTGCACAGGGAGAATATTGGATAACATGGGGCATTTGACCTTGCTGCCAACAACATGACAAGATGCAAAAATGGAAACAGGAGTTACAGAAACTCAGCTTTGAAGTAAGATGCAGTTTCCCAGTGCTGCCAGTTGCTAAACTTTGAGATCATTGGGCTTGGACAATGTAGAATTTATCTTCTTCATGGTCTGACTTGGAACAGCCAGCAATTTATACACCCTCCTGTTTGAGAGGATATGGGAAAGGAGGAGGATTCTTATGGAAGTGAGAGAAATGCAGATGCTCAACAACCATGAAGCAGAGTCTTTCTCTTTACCAGTCTGTGAATCTGGGGCTTTGCTTCGTCCCTTTTTATTATCCTTGTGGTCCAACATTAGGAAATATTTATGCTTCAGAGTCCCAAGCATTAGACAGGTGCTTGCAATGTCAAGAATAATTCTCACACCTTGGTGTATAACTCAGCTTCTGGTCTTGCTTTATGCAGGTATTTTTTCCCTCGGCTACATCCAAGATTTTGCAATGCTAGACATGAAATGCTGAAGAGGTGATCAAACTCTGAGGGGGGGAAATGAAAAGGTCTCACAAGTGGTAGCTGGTGCCTGTTCTTGTCATATTCAGGATTGCACTGATCACCAGATTCAGATCTGAGAGTGAAATTAGCCCAGATCAGGTTATCAGGGACAGTGAGGGAATTCTTACTGGGCAGGAATACCCAGATATATTTCAGCCAGTTTCTCTGGACTTCAGTACTGCCTTGCTATGACCCATTCTCTGCCTACACTTAATATTTGAGGAACAAGAAAGGGCAGAGCAGAGCGGCGAAAAAAATGTACAGAGTTTTAAATAGGTTGCAATCTCTGGTCTTATCATAGGTAATTTGTAGTATTTAATAGCCCTGATATACAGGAGGTCACATGAAATCATTTAGAAGTCCTGTCTGGATTCAATTTCTAAGAATGTATTAATCTCTGCCTGGCACGGGAAAGATAATGGCATTTCCTTCAGCAGAGCCTCGCTCGGTGCCAAGAGCAGGAGCCCGACTGTCATCGGATCAGCCAGTGAAAACAAGAGGGGTATATGGTTGTTTATTTATTGAGTCATTCCAGCTTGATATTGGCTTTATGCCCACGCATATAAGTCCAGAGATAAAGAGTTACTCCTGATGATAGCAGGACAATCCGTTTCTCCCCTTCGCAGCCCAGAAATCCAGTGCTAAATTAAATCCAACCCCAGATATGCAGGTAACCTGAATCTCGACTTTCACAAGGGAGAAAAGGTTCAGGAGACAAGTTGGGACAAATCCAGACAAGGGTCATAAAGGCACAACGAGCCAGATCCCTGCACAAACCTTTTGCTGTCTTTCATCAGCCCAGTGCAGATCTGAACTTGGAAAGGTCCAAAGGAAACTATTTAAACCCAGGTCCCAGAATGCAAAGTGAGCTGGTGGGATTGCCCAGGAGCCTGAAGTGGCATTTTTTTATAGAGCAAACAATATAAAGTAAATAAAGGAGAATGACAACCCTCTGTGTGCTCTAAAAGAAGACTAAAAGCCCCACTGGTGTGCGCTGCTTGTCAGAGAACACAGGAGCAAAATGCAAGCGTGTTAAAAGGTTCTAGCCTGANAAAAAAAACCAAAAAATATTGGCCTCAGTCCTGAAAGTCAACATTATGTTAACATTCCCTGTGATACATAAACGATGCCAAAACCTATTACAATTGCAGTAAATTTTGATTACCAGAGTTGTTTGTTATTTATGTCTAGAAGATAAAGATAATATTGGGAATAGCCCTCTTCTTTTCTGCTTATAAATTACATCCATAAAATACTGTTTTCTTCAAAGAGTAAAAAACCTGATTGAGGTTTTTTAAATTGTGTCTACTCTACTTCAAGAAAACCAGCTTTGGAGAGTGNAGAAAAGGTTCAGGAGACAAGTTGGGACAAATCCAGACAAGGGTCATAAAGGCACAACGAGCCAGATCCCTGCACAAACCTTTTGCTGTCTTTCATCAGCCCAGTGCAGATCTGAACTTGGAAAGGTCCAAAGGAAACTATTTAAACCCAGGTCCCAGAATGCAAAGTGAGCTGGTGGGATTGCCCAGGAGCCTGAAGTGGCATTTTTTTATAGAGCAAACAATATAAAGTAAATAAAGGAGAATGACAACCCTCTGTGTGCTCTAAAAGAAGACTAAAAGCCCCACTGGTGTGCGCTGCTTGTCAGAGAACACAGGAGCAAAATGCAAGCGTGTTAAAAGGTTCTAGCCTGAAAAACCTTTTTTTTCCCTTCTTCTTTAAAGTAATGAAATGGTTCAACAACCTTCTGAGAAGGTGAAAAATCTTGCCTGTTTACATTTGTAAGAGAAGCCTGAATTACCTGCCTTTCCCTTTAAGCATTTTCAGATACAAATCAAACACAGATGGCCCATTATGTTTATGACCTCACTGTCAATTGCTCTAGATAGTGCATGCATTAATTATTGAAATATTTTCATAGTATACAACTTTTTAGTGTTCACATTGTCACAGATAATTTCAACTTTCTGATTAGGAGATATAAACAGTGTTGTTTACAAGAATTAATCTCTCAAATACCATAAAAGTCACAAATATACTGGGGGGAAGGGAGGCTGTACATATGTATACATATATATATATATATACATATATAGATATATATACATATACAGATATAATGAATCCAGACTAAAAAAAACCAAAAAATATTGGCCTCAGTCCTGAAAGTCAACATTATGTTAACATTCCCTGTGATACATAAACGATGCCAAAACCTATTACAATTGCAGTAAATTTTGATTACCAGAGTTGTTTGTTATTTATGTCTAGAAGATAAAGATAATATTGGGAATAGCCCTCTTCTTTTCTGCTTATAAATTACATCCATAAAATACTGTTTTCTTCAAAGAGTAAAAAACCTGATTGAGGTTTTTAAAATTGTGTCTATTCTACTTCAAGAAAACCAGATTTGGAGAGTGAGCAGGTAGTAGGATTTTTTTTTTAATTCTCATTTACTTTCATTAGTAAAAATTGAGCAGCTCTAGACTATGTCCAGAGAATTCTATGGAGTAACAAACAGCTCCTAGGAGTGGCAAAGTGTTCATTTTAGAGTGAGGTCATTAAAAACACTAGTTTACCAGAAACACCCCATTGCAACATGCTTGTTAATCACTATATTGCTTTAAAAAACAAAAATAAAATATTAACCTTGACTTCCAATACTATTCTTTCCCTCCCAAAAATCTGCATTCATACTGTGATAAACTTTTCTAGGTAGCATCTGGCTTCCTTCAGCAGAAAAGCATGGATTTTTTTTATCCTAGGTACTGTTTGAAAGGAAAGAAGAAAAGGAGATCACCTGCTCATTAAGGTTGCAAAAGTATATCTATATAGAAAAAACTTTTCCATTTCTTTTACTGATACTTCTCTTGCCTTAGTATTTCTGCAAGGCAAAACTAGAGTGGAAACCCCAAATTCATGGGGTGAAGAATTCAAAGAGTTAATCCTCCCCAGAATGTTCCAGATGAGCAAACAGAAAACATGCTTTTTTAATATTTCTATTTTCAGCAAACCCCTCCAATCAGCTGATGGCATCCAAAAGAGCAAAGGTAGAATGAGGAGGGGGAAGAAAGAGAAAGAAACATCTCATGGAAGTAGCCCAAGGGAGAAATAAGTTCATGACTAGCACATTTACACCTTTCTTGATTTATTTAAGGTACAAGAATAGTGTAATATGACCTGTTTGCTTCCTTAACAAGCATTTCCATTTGCAGCAGATCAAGTCCAGACCCACTTCTTGTGGCACAGGCACCTCTCACAGCCCTTCAGGAGACCATGACCCTCTGCAGCATCCCACAGGCATGGGGAGGGGGGGAAGAGCAGCTGAAGCAGAAGGAAAAACCCCACACCACTCCTTTTTAACCCAATTTTGTGGTGAAACAGCAGTCTCTCTTTTAACCACGGCCCCCAACTTCACATAGACTCCATCTCTAATTGTTCCAGCCAAGTGGCTTTTGGGTTCTCTTACACCCCAGGTTTGTTCCCCCACCCCAAGGAAGAACCACACCTGATGGCAGAGTGATTTCTTAGTACTTCCATGAAACCCTCCCAAACAATTATTTCCCCTCTCCTCACTTCACTCTCCTCAAAGATGTCTGTCGTAGATTTTCTGATAGTCAAAATAACAGAAAAAGAAAAACAGTTGGCAAATAAAAGCCTAAATTTTCCAAGACACCCCTTGTCTCGTGATGGGGATTTTTAAGTCCTGCAAGGACCCGGAATTCCTTTAGTGCAATTTACATCCAGGCCCAAACTCTCTATAGATTTCCTTAGTGCAGCTTCTTCCCTTGGGGGGTCCTGTGCATTGTTAGAAGGGAATTGGGAAGGAAAGAAGGGGTCTGCTTCTAGGCAGAAGTTTTTCTGACCTTGAAGGAAGGAAAGATGTAGGTTCTCCATGCCCCTGTTTCTATGCAAAACTGCTCTTAATCCATCCTGCTGGTTTTATTGATTCTGAAATTGTTAGCACTGAGTTTTCCTAGAGCTGAGATACAGGAGAAGAATTAGGCTTCTTGATTTGCTGTTGGCCTTTATTTATTCTGTAAAGAATTGTTGTGGTTTTCTACAGCTTGAAGAGCTAAACCTCACATTTGTGATCATTTCAGATGGATTGTCCCTATCAACTCTTCCAGGACTAGTGCTCATGAGAGCACTAACCCTGTTTTCTTTCCTTTTTTGCTTCCAAACAGAAAGCAGAGGCCAGGTGAAGCTTCTGTCTGGGTAGATAACTAGGAAGTTTATTGTTTAACTATCATTTAACAGCAAACTTTTCCTGCTTTTTTTTTCCCCTATATACTGTGAGAAAAAGTGGATGTTCAGGAAAGGACAGACCCTACTGAAACATGTTTGGGGCTGATGGACGTGGGCTGGCTGTGCAAACAGATCTTTAGGGATTTATGATGATCAGTTTTTCAAGCATTAGGAAAGCCTGAGAGCACATTATTTTTAAATGAGTTATATATTTAGCACTATGCCCACCATTCTTTCAGTTCTAATTTTAGAGGGCAGGGGACAACTCTGGCACTATTGTAGCCTTGTCTAAATTTAATATAGTTGAGCAGCTGATGATTATCAGAGAGATTGGCTTTTTGCTCCTTCAGGAATTTTTCACTCAGGAAAAAAAATCTCTGCATAGTACTCTGCTTGGGGTATTGTACAAGCTGTTGTAGAACATGAGAAGGAAGTGTGCTCTGAAATAGCTTTTGAAGCCTTATCTCTTACTCCAGGTAGGGATTTTAGATACAGGAGAAGGGGATGAGGTTGGTTTGGTCAAGGTTTTCCTTTCCCTTCTGTAGAGAGAACAGTACCTCGTGCTGTCCTGTACCAGTAGACCAGACCTTTCCCAGCTCCTCATGAGTACACATGCAACTGGAGAGACAATGGAGCTCAGGAAATTCCAGTTCACCAGCTGTCCTGTGGAAGGGGTGAGGAGTGGTGTTCCCAACTTCTTGCCCACTGCCAGAAGTCAGGTGGTCCATCCAGAGCCATGGGCTGAAGAGCAGAAGAGGAACTTCTGTAATCCTTCAGCTCAGTCTCCCATAAATCCCCCAGTCCCAGTCAAATGTGACTTTTAACTCTTACATGCACTGCAAGACAGTCCAGACCTTGTGTTGTCTTTCTTGCTGTGGCCTTAGTGAGCAGTGTCATCTCAAGCAGTGTCTCTGAATTTGACAAATGATATTCCAGTCATAGCTTATGGAAACAGGGGCACGATGCAGGGAGGGTGTTTAAGTGTTTGTAAGTGATTAAAGGCAAATTCAGAAACACTTTACTATTAGAGGCAAGCTCCATCTGCATAAGTCTACACAGTGTCAAAGACTCATTCGAGACAAAGGATGTTTAAGGAAAATCTCTGTGAAAAGAGGCCTTGCAACTTCCTATAAATATTAGGCTTTCTGCCTTCCTTCTGAAATATATTAACAGCCTCAAGAGGGATTATTGATGCTGGCAAGTTTAAAGAGCCCTCAGAAGTCCCTGACACTGTGTACAGCATTAGATTTTTGCATATGGTTCCCCCCTCACTCACTGAAGTGTTTTGAGGTTGGGGTGACTGCAGGTCTCTGAGAAAGCAAGATTGATAAAGCAAAGCAATCGGAGTTATTTCCTATGCATGAAATTGATTAAATGCTTCACTAAATGGCTTATAAATTTGGCTCTCATATTTCTGTCACCCACTGCAAAGATTACAGAAATTCCGTCTATAACCATGTTGTATACAATACCAAATTACAAAAGGTTGTAAAAACTAATGTTTTGTTTAAAGTTTTGAGCAGGACCATATGCCTTTGGTGACCTTGAGTAAGCTATTTTAATTCAAAACATTTTAAAGAGTAGAGGAGAAGGAAAAAAATCCATCTGCATAACAAAACTGAACTAACAGAATTTAATACTAAGGATGCTGCACATCATTTTTTACTTCTTGCCAGAAAAAATGTTGAATCCCCTTCTACCAGAGTATTCTAATTTTATAGCTACTAAATGTACATGGCAGGAAACCTAGAGGCTCAGGTTCCACCAGACTGATTTTGCTTTTCTTATTTTATGAACTCTGGTATCAAATCTACCTGGGAACTTACATGGTCCCCTCTACTCCTGAACTCACGTGCATCAGGCACTGGTGTTTTCTTGACCTCATCAAACCCTTTAAAGCAAAGCTTTATTGATTTTTGCCTTAGCATAGAGTTTCATTACCTCCCAAAATAGGGTGAGAACCTGAGCCACAGAGACCCTGAGGATCTTTAGATGCCAAAAACAGGTGTGAGTGTAGTTTGCACCCAGATCTGCTTGTTTTCCTTTCACGTGAGACAGCCACAGGACTTCCCAGAGTTTGTGCAACGCTCTGTGAGCATTGTCAGCTGCTGAGATCTGCTGGTACAACATTCATTTCCTGACTCTGTTCTGCACACATTTGACAACAGCTGCTTCTCACACCCAGTTGTGCTCTCAATCCACAGCAGAACAAACTTCGAGGCATCTGAGTCTTCTGTTATTTTAAAATCTTGTGTTGGCTTCTGCCTTGGCTGCCCTTGTGTAAGCACCTGACCTGGAAACCCAAGCCCTCCCAAAGTGTCTAATTGTGGATGTCCCATCCCTGGCAGTGCCCAGTGTCAGGTTGGACAAAGCTTGGAGCAACCTGGTATACTGGAAAGTTCCCTGCCCACAGCAGGGGAGCTGGAACAAGATGATCCTGAATGCTTCAACTGGAATCATTCTGTGATTCTATGACTGCAGGAAAGGACATTACTTAGAAAGTTACAGATATATAGCTAGCCTGCTAAAATAGGCAGATTGCTTTATAGATCCAATAAACACTCAACTTCTCACAGTCACAAATAAAATTTTACAGGATCCTTTTTACATGGAGGTCCATGGTACAGGTGAGAAAAGTAAAGTTCAGTGGGCACATTGCTTTTGCCCAGTTTCTCAGTGCAAGTCCTCTGGCAAAACTTGAGGCTGAGCTCTGGCTCCTCTACTCCAGTGCCTCAAGAACTCAACCATTCCCTCCTCAACTACACAAATAAAGACCTTAAGTGCTTAAATGTAAGTACTGAAGCGAAGCTCATAGCAAGCAAGAGTGAATTGGCATGAAATGCAAACACAAGCATGAGAAAACAATCCATGTTTTAACCATAAATGCCTGTTTTCTACAGGAAAAGCTGTGTTCTCCCATAACATTTACAAGCCATCTTGTCCCCAGCAAGGATTAACATTTGGCATCGTAGTACTGATCTGGCAAAGGGCTGCCAGTAACGTAATCTTTTTTACAACCAACAACATGCTTAAAGTCTTGACAGACTTGACCTCTGCCCATTGCTAATCCCTAACTTTCTTGCCCACTCAGATATACATCTTTAAAGAGATGGCACCGAATGTATAGCAAACAGCTAAACTTTAACTGATGGTGAAACAAGAGCTGCCCAGGGAAAATCACTGGAAGGAGGGCTTACCCAGCCTGGCTGGGATTCTGACTCCATGGTGGGTAGAGGTGCCTGCTCAGTTGTACATTTGTGGAGATTTTGTTGCTGCCCAGATGGGAGAACACACCTTTTGGCAAGAGAGGATGTAATGTATTTGCTTGGATTACTGGAGAGCCCAAACTGTAATCAGACTCCTTGAGCTCAGACAGTCTGAACAGTCCTTGATCCCAAAGGATAAAGCTAAACAAAGTAGATGAAACTCACACATGGAAAAATGAGATATAAAGAGACCTTATATTTTACTGAATCAGTTTCTAAACTCCCAGTTCAAGCGTCTGGTTGAAAAACCAGAGTGGTAGATTTACACTATATTCACAGAAAATAACAATCAATCCAAAAAGATTCCAGCTGTCTTTTCTTTCATTTGTATGACAACCAGTCCTGGGACACATGCCAGCTCCTCAGATATTGCTGCTCCACAGTCTAGTTATTTTAACTTCTGGCAACTGGTTATTTGACCTCTTGGTGGCTTGTCATTTTAGTATCACTTTCTCTATGTGGATAATCTATTGGGAATCCTTCTTTTATAAGGCAACGTGGTAATTGGCCAGAACACTCAAGTATTGTGTTGTTAAGTCCAGTCTTGAGCTACAGCTGAGGAGCTGTGGCTGGGAAGCACAAAAAGTACATTTCAGTGTCTCGTACATGAATTGGTGGTCACCAGACTCTGGGAGAAAACCAATTTTTTCTAAGCCATGTGTTATATCTCAGCTTTGGATCACTCCATAAAGCCATGGGATAGCAACCTCCTTCTCCTGGGTGAGCACAGCCCGGGCTCCAAAGGACACACAAGGAGGAGATTCAAACAGCCTCAGCTTTCACTGGCTTGAGAATGCTGAGTTAGATCACTTTGGTGAGAGAACCCAGCCAGGAGTAAGAACTGATCTCTTCTTCTCTGCCCCATCATCAGTGATTCCAAAGGGGCACAAAAGCCAGCGGAGTTCTCTGTGTCCCGTGGACATCCTCCAGTGACTAGTCAGCACTGTTGGATGAGGGTTGCTTTTCAACAGTTTCCAAAGCAGCCTGAAGGCACTTCAGAAGAGCCTTGTGTCTGTAAACAGTCTCATCTTCTGATGAGAAAAATCAGTGAGAAATGTAAACAAAAGAGGCAGCCATACACCTTTAATTTAAAGAAATATTCCTTTGTCCACCTTGAGCAGTCAAAGCACTGCCATAGATTTTTCCAGTAGTCTGGGAATGGGATCTTAGAAAATGGTGTACTCAGTCTGACATGGACTTAAATAGGTTTCAGAATAATCCATTATGCATCAAGTGTTTAATTGACATAATTAATATTTTTAAGGGGAGCCGTTTACATTGTAAGTTCTATACACATTATTTACAGTTTCAACAGTAACAGTTAATGCTCTGTGACAAACTATATTGTTTCCAGCTTGTTATCCATTCATAACAAGGTCAATCTATTACCATTATTTTTGTGAATGTAGCTGTTACCTTGAGGCAAAAAGTTAATTGTAAATTACAGAGGAGGGATTATTGAGTTGGATTTTTTAACTGTATTCACTGCAATGTATGGTAATGCTGCTATTTTATGCAACATTTACACTTAAAAGCATTTTGTTATTCATATCACACATGCTGGACAAATTCACTTTTAAACTTCTCAAGAACTTACTCAATGGGAAGGGAAGAGCCTTTTGGAAGGATCCAGCTGAACACTTCATAACCACTGCAGTTAAAACCAGATGGAGCCTCATCTATTTTTCCCCTCTGTCTGAGGCTGGTCCCTCTGCCATCACCATTCAACACAGCCCTGAGAAGTGCTTAGTGCTCTGAGGAGCAGGAGCAGATTTGATTGTAATTTAGAGTAACATCACAAAAGTGATCTGTAAGGGATGTATCTGCAGATTTTACTCAGCCCCTGACACACAGCAAGTACACAGAGCCACTCTGATGTCTGAACTCTTCTCATCCCTACTTCTGCACAATTTCTACTGCATTGGTTGATGCCCTGGCAGGCAGAGTTAAATTTTATATTTACACCCTGCCTTGTTTACTCCCACCTGAGAAAAAGTCAAAGGGTCCATGGCACTGCTGCTTCCCAGATGGCAGTAAAATTGCCATTCAGAGACTACACGGAAAAGGATGGAGGACCATCATAAAACCTGTCTTTCCCACATCATTTTAACAATGCATCTCAGGGCAAAACCCATGAGCTTTCCATTAGATCATGGACTTGTCCATCTTAATGGAGAGCTGACACCATTTAACTCCAATCTAGATCTGCCTGCAACATTGATCTCCACTTCAGTTTTCTTCTATATTGTACATGGAATTAGGTGACTTATATAATCCCATTCTATTCTGGCTTCAATTAAAATACTGCCATTTTATCTTCACAATCACTTCCAGAGTAAGAGGAGGCAAACTCATAAACACTGAATATTTTGAGCACACTAAAGAATGTAAGAGACTGATCAGATGCAGAAATGCATTTCCAGTCACACAGAAATAAAAAAGCATGTTAGAGTTTTATCTTCCTTCATCTACTTAAGAATAGGCAGGTGATATGTTGGGATATTTCCTTAACCAACCTATTAGAGATACGTTCTAATTTCTCAGTGATTAAATTTGTGTAGTATGCTGAGCATGTTTAGGTGAAATTTTACAGAGAACAATTTAAGTCTGTTAGAATCTCAGTTGCTCACTTGAAAAAATTTATTCCTTTCTTCCTCAAGTCCTGATGAAAAATAAATTTGTCAGGCTTGAGTCTTACATTTAAAATGTTTAATGTGCTGTATCAGACCAAGGTTTGTTCTACCCCATGCTCTCAGAAACTTCAAGGCATCATCAGGCATTAGCATATCAAGCTTGGAATGGGTTAATTAACATTATTTCTGTGGTCTCCTTTGCAGGTAGCATGTTCAAAGAGCACAAAGCTCAGGACATGTGCATTCTTCGTCCAATAACTTGTCCAGTAATTGGTATATTGATTGCTAATGTCATCATGTTTTAGTATATATAAACCCTCTCACTCTATCACACAGCCGCCAACAATCCAAGAAGTCATTGTTTATTCATTGTAACTCCCAAACTGGCCGTGTCAGATTCTGCTTCAGGCCTTGCTGATAAAAATCAGCAGATGATTGGGCACACACATTCTTGACATGGCTGACCCATGACATCTTAGGGCCAGCAGGGAGCCTGTCATTATGTGTACAATACTCTTCTTTCTTCCCCCTTATCTATTCCCAGATGACTTTGAGATTTTTATTAACTCATTAATGACTGAAGATGTCATTAAAGAAAGTGGGGAGGAAGGGGGAAGAAGGACATTGTGTTTGTTTGTTTAAAAGTGGGGAGCAGCAAGCCATTGGCTCCACTTAGAGAAAGGTGAGGAGCCTTAAAGACAAAGCTGAAGTGTATCCAGAGGAAAAAGTCATAGGTTCATTAGGATGACTAAAGCCAAGCTTTGAACAGAGAAAAAATAAATATTAGGTCATATTTGAAACAGAACTAAAACGGGAGGGATGAATTTCTCCACAAAAGTAACAAAAAAGGGCTGGTCAGGTTTGTTTAGCTCAATCAGGAGCCCTTACAAGCACATAAGGAAATGTCCCTGGCATTGCCTGGGTGTTCAAACACTTCAGTACTCAGTCTGAAGGAGTTCTGTGTTCAGGCTTAGAATTTTATCATGTCTTTAAAAGAGCATCACTTTACACAGAGAAATAGTATCTGGGTTTATGAGGTTTTTTAATTTTCTTGTATACATGTCATTTGAAAGGACATTGAAAAGCATTAAATAGTAATCACACATGAAGTTTTTCTCAGGGTTTTTTTTATCCTAAGTTTATGAATTCTATCTGTAAATGTAGAAAACTACTGCATATATAATTTTGCAGATTTTTACCATATGGTCAGAATTTTATTACATTCATATATATATATTTAAAGCAGAATTTTCATTTGAGTCTGCTGGCAGCCTATTTCTGATCCTACAGCTCTTGGTCACAAAAATTACCCTTAATTCAGGATAAACAGTCCCCCCTTATAGATTTTTTTTCCCACCTGAAAATATTGCTTATATTTCTTAATTTCTCTCTGAAACAATCTCAAATCTGATACTTTATTGGAAGCTGGATTCATATGACAATGAAAGGAGCCTTTTCCTCCTGAAATTTGTGTGTTTCCTATCACTGGAGTCCTGTCGGTTTAGAGCCAATGACTTAATATTTTAAAGATTGCAATTATTTTATTTTAATGATTGCCATTTGTGGGTTGACTGAGTGAACATTTTTGTTTCCTGGGCAGCTGCCCTCCATATGGTTGTTGATGTCAGCCTAGAAAACTCTGATGTGAGTCTGTGATTCCAGTGGTACTGGGTGCTGAGGTGGCACAGAGCTCGGTGTCATCTGCATTGGCTGGCCCTTAATATTCCTGTTTTCCATGTCTATCTGCTCCATGAGGTGAGGTGAGCCTGTTTCTCAAAGGGAGCTGCAAGTATTGGCATAAAATAATGGAATGACCTCCACAGATTGGACCTGTGAGTTCCTGCAACCAGCTCAAACAGGGATCTGCTTATTCCATCACATAAACTACAGATAGTGGATCAGACGTAGCAATCTGATCTTACAGACTGGGTACAGTCAGTTTTAGTACTCCTAATAGGAGATAAATTAAAACAATTTAATTAAACCACATTGTTTGTGACAGCTCTCCATTCTCTCCACTCAACAGGTGATCAGATCACCTGGGTCATAGGGCAAACATTTATTCTCAGGAATAATGATCATATTTGCTGTATCCTGAGTCCTTGTGAAGACAGTGGACATTTTCTGCAATATTAGATGTCATTTCTGGTTTGCTTCTTTAAGAGTGATTTCTATTCTTCTTTTGTCTCCTGATAATTAACAGAACATTGTTTGTATTGTAGTGGGAGCTGGAGTTCTCTATCATAGGTAACAGACTTGTGGAAGATGCTGTCTGGGGCTTTAAAAAATTGCACATACATATATTTTTATATATCTATATTCTCCAAAGGAACACAGATGGGTTTGAATAAGTAAAAAAAAAAAAAAAGGCAAGCATTTGCTGGCCTAATCAGCTATGCCCTGATTAATCAAGGTGTGTCATTTCCCAAATGCACCTTTCTGAGAGGAAGCTTTCCTTTCTCCTCTCTTCCATCGTGTACCAGAATGGGAACCTGTGATGAATCTTTGGATAATGGACTGTTGCTTTGACAAACTACTCCTGGTGAAACACGTGCCTGTCTTGGCAACAATAATAGCAAAGTGCAGATTTTGTGGAAGAAATAGAGGTTTTGAGGGCTACAGCACCAGACTTTGAGTCTATAAATTGCTGGCCTGGGATGTTAGATGCCTTTTAATATTTTCAAACATCCAGTAGAGTAATGAAAGAACTGTAGGACTACCCTGGTGTAAGACCTCGGGAGAGTTGTTTTCAGAGATCATGGGAGCTCACAACTTGTTTAAGAACATGAAGTCCTGTCCAAGTAATAGCTGGAAATAAGTTGCTTGATTTTTCTATCCCTAAAGACAAATTCTTGTAATAGCAAAAGTGTAAAATCCAACAAAGAGGGGCTTGATACTTTCAGATACTCCAGCCACTTCACAGTGGGGAAAAAAAAAGGCCGACTGACAGTGAAACTATTTGGGGTGAATAATGAGGACAGACTTCTCAGAAATAAACTGGCATGGATTTGGCCATGAGATGTCAGATTCATAACTTGGGAAATGAAAGCCTCTATATACTAGAGAGCAGGCCCTAGCCCAGCAGTGGCAATTCAGCCTTCTGAGCCACAGGGATTTCTTTATAAGCAGTGGTATATTAAATGTGGGATCAGATAGGCCAAAGGGACAGCAGTAAAGCAGAGACAGCGTGCAGCGACCAAAAATGAGCTAAAGCCAGACACTAATTACTTCACAGTAATTTTGTTTTCCTGTAGAGTTGACTAATATTGCTTGCTCCTGGAAAGTGAATGCTTTCCCTATCAGTTAGGTTTTACACCTAGTACGTTTCTTTTTTCATTTAAGTGAAACTGGGGAGAAAGCAGTTTTTGTTTATTTATCTGATTTTGTGCCTTTTTCACTGTGAGGATGAGGGGTGGATTGTTACACTGTGCACATAGCAGGAGTGGGCTGAGGAGGAGACAGGCCTAGGTCAACAAAACAGATTCATCCATCACATCTGCCAGAGTGGAAAGATAGTTGTCTGGATGCTCGGTCAATCGAGACCTTTCTGCTGAGTCAACTGACAAGATTGCAGATACTCGTGACAACGAGGACACTTATCCACTAGTAAGTGGACTGAAGACCACCAACACGTTTGGCGGTGGGTCTTCAGCTTGGGAAGCTCTGAACTCTTGAACACCAGCATTTGCAGCCCTCCTCTCCCTATCGCCTGAGAATCGTTACCGAAAACGAAGATGGAATAAGATAAAAGAACAAAAGGAAGGGATTCTGAGGTGCTAATGGTGGAAAGTGTGAGAGTCAGTAGAAAGTACAGTAAAGAAACCCATGACAAGTCATGATAAATGGGTCGTTATAAAATTCATGTTTAGGCTGCACCAGTCTGGGGATAATGCCATTCGTCATGGCAACACTGGGGCACTAATGAGCCCTCATTGCATATTCATGGTTTTGGCGCCTCTCTCCTCTCTCTGCCTCCCTCCCACCCCGAACCAATGCCTGGTAAATATCTCCACCTCAAGCTGAAACTCGACTTAGGCTGCTTCTTTTTTTTTTTCCCTGCTTTTTTTTTTTTTTTATTTGTTATGTTGCAGCAATTACACTGTAAAAGTGCTGCACAAGATTGATTGCTCTGATCTGTAGTTCAATTGTAAATTAGAATACACATCCCCCTGGGGACACACGGCCCCTATTTGTGATTAAGAAAAAAGCCCCATAATAGACTAATAGCTAAAGTTCTCTCTCTTTTACTTTCAGGCAATTAGCTTGATGAAATGGCCTCTTTTTGTGTACCCTGGAAGTGTAAACCGATATCATAATGAAGTATATGATGTTTATTCTATTATTTTCACCTTGCCATGTATGCAGGAATGCATAAATAATGGCTGCTTTGTCTAGTACGTTTACTGATTCAGAAGTAAACTCTGTCTTAAAGATGCAGCATGTGATCCCGTAGCCTTCTGTTAGGCTGGACACTGTGACTAGTCCCTGTAAAAACTCACATTCTGCCCAAAGAAGCTGGAGACCATTTTTAGCCAGGTGATTAAATACTGTTTGCAAGGCACTTTCATTTATGACGAACCTTAATTGGAAAATCCTCCTAATAACCTTGTGAGGAAAACAAGGTATGTCCATTTTACAGACAGGAAAACTGAGGGGCAGATGCTGAACGCATTACACAAGCCCACACAGGACCTTAATAAGTACTTAAGAAATCCTACCTCCTCGAAGGTCTTTTCAGGCAATCAGAATCTCCCTCTCCTCTCTCTTGTAAAGTTATTAATGCTGTCCTGGACGGGTCAGGGAGTGGCTCTGACCTTAGTCTTCCTCAGTGACATACAACTCCGCGGTGTCACGGTTGCCTTCATTCCCACGTGACACACAGGGCTAAAGCTCTTTCACCTGGATCCAAGGTGGATATGGTCATGCCCATTCTCAGTATCGTGTGTTGGATGCTGGCTTTCCCAAGGCTCAATTTGAGCTGTCAGTCTGAGCCAATGAGTGGTGTTGTGCAACAGTGTTATGGCGCGGGGATGGTGTTCGTGCAGCTGAGCTCCAGATAAATATCTGGGAAGAAAACTGCCATGTGATGATAGCTCTGGGCACATCTGCCTGGTGAGGAAAGGTGCTTCTGCATTAGCCTTTCACTTTGGCCCAGGAGTGCACTTTTGAAGAGAATCCTCCAAACAACCCTGCTGACCCCGTCCCACCAGGCCAGGCAGCCTTGGAGCACGCAAACGGAATTCTTTAGTGTGGAACTGAAGTAGGTGAGGTGGTCTGGGAGCTGCAGCAGCTAACGGGAATTCAGCCCACAGGAGCAAGCTAGGGCTAGTCTGAGTAAACCTGTGCCATGCAGCGACCTGGGGCCAGTCCCTGCTCCTCAGAGCATGGTGTAGACAGACCTTTCTTTGCCTGTGTGCTGGGTGGAGCAGGGATCCTATCCAAGGAGTTATGACAAACGTGGATAGTATGGTAGGGAGGTCGTGTGAAATGGCCTGAAAATCCTGCCTGAGGAAATGCACTGCTCTGTGTGTAACCCCATCAGTTTGCCTGCAACAGAAACGTCTCCGTTTAGTTTAAATTCTGCGTGAGAGGGGTTCTGTAGGGGAATATAACAGAGCTTGGAAACATTTTGCTAAGAAGCACTACCAGTGCAAACCTTCAAAGGGTAACTCTGTACATGGCTACAAAACCATATTCTGTTTAAACTTGTTCATCATTGTCTTCTTGCATGACAGCCCTGGCATTTAAAATATGTTAGGGGTGACACAATACTTTCACCTGGTGCAGACATATATCACTGGAAGGATGTTCTCATAAACAAAGTGCTGCAGGCTATGATCTTATCATTCTCCTCTTCCTTCTTCTCAGCTCAGTTCAATGACAAACACGTATTTCTCTTCTTTGCTCCAGTTTCTGCTCTACAGGAGCCCGGTGTTGGAGCAACAGGTGATGTTGCAAATCAGGAATGACAAGCAGTGGTGGTGGCCTGGTGGGGGGAAGCATCAGAGTGGGCAGAGAACAAGTGCAACAAATTTCATCCTGGTTCAGCTGGTGCAGTTTCATGGCACCAGCAGAAGCGCACTCGCGTGCGTGCCTGCACACGCGTGAGTTTTTTGAGAAAGACAAAGCAAATTAGAGTGTTCATGTGTAATTAGCTGACTATTAGTGTGGTTCAGCCAAGGCAATAGGCAGACAGTTAACTTGAAGATAGCTCGCAGATAAAAGGGCTGGGGAGGGTGTTCTGGGGAAAGCTGGAGGTAATAGTTCAGAAGATAAAATCCTGACAAATTGAGCAGGCATCTCAGAAGTTCTTTCCCCACACCATTAGCACGGTGAAGCTACAGTGAAGCTACACAGGCCTTCCCTCCCTGCCCCACAAAGCTTAACCCTTCACGGCATCTGGGGCTCTTTGGCCTTGGATAGCTCCCTTCTAAATTACTTAAGGATTATCATTTTCTGGTTAAATGCATTAGTTTGAAATAAAACTGTGACATTTCCTGCTCGTGCTTCCTGCCCTCCTTGTGCTGGCATATGAAACAGAGATTACTACCCCTGTAGAGGCTGGAATACCTCCAGCTCCTTATCTGAGAGTGTGGGTGACCAGGTCTAGTAAGAACATTATCACTAAACATCACACCTGGGGAGAAACCAAAACTGTGTCCGAGTTCAAGTCTTTGCAACTTCTGTGAAAATGTGGGTGTTTTAGCAAATATCTGTGCTAAATGAAAATGTCATTATAATTTTCACTCATTTTATAGCTGACAGGGAAATGCTTTTTTCTGTCCTTTGGGAGTTTTCAAGATTTCATTTTTTTTCAGCTAATTCTGTGGCTAACCAATAAGCTGCTAAAAAGTGAAAAATCGAACTAAGCCATTTGCTTCAGTAGTTTCAAAATATTTCATTTTTTTACTTTCACTTGTAAATTAAAAATTAAAATCAAAATATATTTCAAAGCAAATACATGTTCACTTAGAACAATATGTATTGGGACACTTGCAATGATCTTGAAAATCTTTAACATTTTTTTTTCAGAAGAGGAGCTTCATGAAAACTGTGTTATTCAATCCAAACCTTTTTGCTTGTTTGGCATTTTCCAGGACTAAGTTCTCATGGAAAACCTTAGACATAATCCACTTTTATCATTAATTCAGTATATCAGGGTGTCCTTGTTTGGGATGACTTCTGGGAAAGAATAATTGAGAACTTCATGCTGAGTTGATACAGCAGTGAAATTCTCAGATACTGCTGTAATTATCCATACTTCTGAGTATCCATTCATGGAAAACTTACATTTCTCAAAGGTCTATATGCCTATGGCCCCTTCCATTCCTCTCAAACAGACTGATTAAAAGTGTTTCTGTTGAGGTAAAAGTTTATCATAGGTTTTGCACAACCTGTGCACTATTTCTTTGTCAGTGTGTAAACTCTGTAGCAAGACTGTTAGACCTTTTTCCTGCAGAGAAAATGCACTCAGGATATTTCAGATGAGATGTTCTTTCCTGTCATTCCAGACACAGAATGCACCAAACAGACAGGAAAACCTGCACTGCTGGGGTGGGTAAAGCCATATTTATTGAAGAACATGTTATTTTTTGCAGGCAATAAATCACCTCTCAGGGTACAGTTAGCAACTTTTGGTTCACAGCTATTCTTTAACCCCCAAAAGAAAATTCCCACTGCTACCTCTAATGCTTGTTTGTCCAAGCCTTGTGTAGGCATTTGTCAGCAAAATTTGGAGTAAATTCTCTACAGAAGAAATGTGGAATCAAGAGCGGGCAAGACTGTGTTGGTGTTTCTGTTCATCTTGAAGGAGGGAACCTTCTGCTGCAGATCTCAAGTGATGCTCGAGGGGAAGAACAGCACTCACAAGGAGGTGAGCCAAGTGTCTGCCACTAGAGAGAAACCCTGGGGACAATGTCAAGGTAAGGGCCCTCACCAGCCTCTCAGCAAATGCTTTCTTTGTGACTTTTGCTGCCCCACTTACCTTCTTCCCACGTCCTGTTGTTTTCCTCATCCCATTTTGCACAATGACAGGAAAGCCTGAGGTTTTACACGGGTTTCTGGAGGGAGGAGCAAGCTTTCAAACAACTTCTTACCTTGCCTAAAAATAGCAATTGGGTTACAGCAGAGGTCCTGCAAGCCCCTCACCACCTCCTCTGAGGAGCAGCTGAGGGAACTCGGGGTGCCCAGCCTGGAGAAAAGGAGGCTCAGGCAGGACCTTATCACTCTCTGAAACTCCCTGACAGGACGCTGTAGCCAGGTATGGGCCAGTCTCTTCCCCCAGGTGACGAGCGAGGACAAGAGGAAGGAGACTCACGTTGCACCAGGGGAGGTTTGTGTTGGATATTGGGGAAAATTTCATCACTGGGAGGGTAGTCAACATTGGAACAGGCTGCCCAGAGATGAAGAGCAGTCACTACACCTGGAGGTGTTAAAAGAATGTGTGGATATGGTGCTTAGGAGCACAGTTCAGTGGTGGACCTGGCAGTGTTGGGTCAATGGTTGGACTGATGATCTTAGAGGTCTTTTCCAGCCTTAGTGATTCCATGGTTCTATGGCCCCTGTGGCAGAAACTCCCAGCAGATATACAGAAAAACGTCAGAAGTCAAACTAATTCTTCTCATGAGGTATTTTCCTTGTTCCTATCACTCAGTGCATTAGAGACTGGTAATAGAAATTGCATAAAACAAGTATGTTTAATGGTATTTAAGTTGATTATATTTTCGGCATTCTTTGGCAGAAAGTCCTGCAATTTAATTAACTAATTGTGCTGCATGACAAAATTTTATTGACTTTAAACCTCTTTTGCTCCTTGTATTAACACAGTCTATAAATATTCCCCTCCTAAGAACGTTCTCCATAACATTTGCCATGGTATAAACCTCAGCCACCTCCCTCCAAAGAGTTCTAAATTTATCTAGTTTATCCTGGCATGGAAGCAGATACATACAATTACTGACAAGACAACCACTATCAAACCCAACTGTTGTTGCTGAGGCTGAAATGCTTCCAAAAATTAATTATTTAAAATAATCCAAACGGTGCAAATATCCAAAGATCAGGCAGATCTATAAAACTTGCCTGTAGCAAAATCATGCAATTAGAATCATGCTCATAAGTGTTGCAGTCTTAAAACATTAATGGAAGGAGTTATTAAAATTGTATTTGATTTGCATTATTACAACACTGAATGCACTAAGGAAAACTGAGTCCACGAGTGAGGTGCAGCACAAACCAGAGTCTTATTATCTGGGCTGGAACTTTAAAATAGATCGTGCTTTACAGTTCTGCCTGAATTTTCTTTAGTTTTATTGCTCTTCTAGATTGATAAGGACTCCCATTTTTATATTAGAAATAGAAAATGAGGAGGAGGATAAGAAAATACTTGTAGATAAAGACTCAGAAAAGCAATTTGAGAAAAAACAATCCTTCCCAAAGTAAGTAATTTTTATCAGAAATGAGACGTGTTGTTTTGGTCATAACTGCCATCAAAAGCCCCAAGAATTGTTCTGTAGACAACCTAGGAAAAAGTTTCCCCAAATGTGGAAGCAATTATAAAGAAATTCATGACTCATAGTAAGAATTCCTGGTTTTATTTCCATTACAAATAGACTGTAATTTGTGGATCTCTACCTGACATCTTTTTATTGGGCATTTACCCTCCCTGACATGTTTATAAAATTACCTGTTTCATTAGTGGGACATCACCAGCAAATCTGATGCACAAATATCTCCTTTAATCCAGCAGGAAACAGAGTTTGTTAAAGTCAATGGAATAATTTCAATCATTTCCAACAAAATTAGGGATAAACCTGTGAGAGTTAAAAAATATATATATATATTTATATATATATTTTATATATATATAACCACTATTACGAAGTGTAAGAAGGAATACAGGGAATTTTCTTTGCAACTGAGATATTTTTAGGTTTTTTATTCTTTAGAATCCCTGTACAGGCATGTCCCTCATGCACAGTTGTCAAAAATAGTGTTTAGGCATTTAGACTCAAGTTGATTTAATCCAGTACAGAAGTGTGCTCTAAATTTTTCAGGGCAGTGAAAATGTGTAAAAATGGTGTCTTCATGTTCAAAAGCTCCATTTCATTTAGAAGAACTGTGCCAATAAATTAAATAAATGAGAATATTTCTACTGAAAATAGAAATAGTGTCTTGTAGAAAAAATATTCTTTCTTCTGAACTTAAAATATGCTTTAAAATTCAGTATTCAGATCCTTAGCAGGTGTAAATCATCACAGAAATTATGCTGTTACACTTTACATGATATTACCAAATTGTCTTGCTGGTAATTAAGAATATCCTCTGTGGAATAAGGACCAATGACAGGAGAAAGTATAAGTTGATATTGTCTCAGCACGCATAAGTGGTAGACAGAAATATTCATGTGCATAATCTTACACCTTCCCTACATGATACCCAGTGGGCTAAAGTAATAGTGTACAGAATTATCTTGGAAAAGGCAATTCTCAACAGAAACTAAAAAATCTTATGAGTTGTCTGTGTTTCTCATAATTATACATGGCAAAAATGAAGATAAAACTAACAGGCATGCTCTTGGAAAAATACTCAAATGTTTTCCAAGCCCAAATTTCCTGTATTTCATTCCAAGAAAAGCAGGATCCCTTTCTCCATTTCTTTCCAGGGGTCTCTCATGTCTATAACATACAGCCCAGGGAAACCAATGTCGTTCCTATCACTCAGGAAGGTAATGAAGCTGTTCTGGTCAAAGATGACATTTCTGAGTTTCTGGTGTAAATTTCAGGGGAAAGGTCACCTCTGAATTCAAGAGACGCTTCCATGAAGCGCCAAACAGCCACTCTGTCTTCTGCAGCACAGCTCCTCTAACTTACAACAGAGAGTCTTTTCCAGAATCAAACTTTTCTTGAAAAGTTGCAAGTGCTCTCCTTCCTCAGTATTAAAAGTGAATGTCTTCTGATTCTCGTGAAAATTATTTTCAACAGCTTCCTTGAGGAGATGTCCACTGTAAGCAGCAGAGGCTCAGGGCTGGAATTTCAGGTGTTCATGAAGCATGCTCTGACCCATGTGTTCAGCCCATGGGTCTCCCCAGTATGCTTTGGGCTTTAGAAATCACTTTTCTTTAATTCCAGCTAAGTTACTGTGAGGATACAAGGTCTAAATTCCATGTAAGGTGATGTTATATCCATGGAACATCAGCATACAGCTGATGACAAAGTCCCTGTTTTCTCATTTTGGATAAAAAGGTCAATATTGGTTTCACCTTCCCCCCCAAAAAATTGGAAATAGTCAACTGAGAGAGGAAAAGTACAATGCATAGTGGTGAATGATGCTTGGATGGATGTGTTTAAAATGTCCTATAAGTGCAGAGTAACTAGGATCATGATGTCATAAACATATGACATTAAAAGCCCAAACATATTAAGACCAAAAAATATTCTGTACAGATTACTTGTGGGCATCCTTATGGCAGATACTGAGGGATATTCTAGATTCTAGCAGGAATCAAGAAAGAATTAGGCATGTATGTACAGGAGGAGTCTTTGATCTCATATGAAATATAGAAAGCATAAAATACTGTGTATTAGAGGTCCCCTGAGCAAGAACTATTATCTAGGCATCAACTGCAAACACATTACCATCGGAAGACTTACTCCAAGGTATGAAAAAAATCCACTAACAGCAGGAAATAGAAACATTTGAAAGCTCCTCTGGAAGCCCTCAGAACCAAGCCAGGATGCCTCTGTGTAAGGCAGGCTCCAGCAGCACGGTCCCTCCAGGAGCTCTGATCAGGCACTTTCCCGATCTTCATGTCTGCACACTCCAAGCAGGCACATGCTGAATATCAGCATCTTTCTGAAGCTGCCTAATGTGTGAGGCTCATTTTTAACCTCTTGGTATCCTGTCTTCTCGTGGAATGCAGAGAAATGTAGTTTTTTTTCCTTATCAATATAGAACTTACAAGTAAAACGTCACCTGTTGTAACACCGGAGAATTTTGTGCAGAGGGAAAATTCTGTGTCCTGCCTACTAAACGACAGGCACAAGCAGTTCCTTCTGTATAGCCCCCAGTGATCACACCCCATTTTGTGCACACTGGAGCTTTTCAAACCTCCAGAGTTTTGTGTTTAGCAAAGCAGATGTGCAAATGGAGATCCAGGTGACCTCCCCTCTGAGAAGCAGGCCTTTGACACACATTACTCCCCTGCTGACAGCACGAGAAGTGTGGGTCAGTTGGCATTTCACACCTGCAACCAATGTGGAAGTTGTAACAATGTGAGTGAGCATTAGGGAGAGAAGGGATCCTTTGGACATAAACCAGCTATATTTAACAGGAAAGGTGCAAATCCACATTATGACTCAGGATATGTATTAGCTGCAGCCCTTCTTTAACCTAGAAAGAAAGAATTATATCCAAGGGAACTTACCTCAAAGAGTTTCTCTTTCCTCAGGCAGAAGTGATGATTAGGCTAAAACTGGCCATTTGTTTTATCTGTGGGTCGGGAATAGACAATTTAGTCCTTGCAGCTTCAGCTGTCTTGGCTCAAGATCCTGACCTACAATAAATACCTCTTCCAATCAATAGAGCACTGCACTTGGAGTAGAGCCGAGGACCTTTCCCGGCAACTTTGGCCTGGACTGAGCTGACCTGGTAAATCTGCAGGGCCTGGGAGAGATCCCACTACAGAGCCCAAGTTCTCCAAGTCCTCTCTGCCTTGGGAAGTCTGTGCTTCCAGTTAGGCTGCTGGGGACAGGAATTACAACAGCTTTTCACATGCTATTTTCCTGTTGGTGACAAATGCTCTGCACTGCTCCGTGGGCTTTTTGGACTTTCCTAATGCTGCAGCACATATCCTACAACACTCATCACTGCTCAGGGCTCTCTTCACTGAAGCAGGTCCATCAACTGCAGAGCATTTGGGGTTGGATGTATTTGCTCCCCTGTTTAGGAGCAGCAAATCTTGTTGGGTGGATAGAAAGGTACCACCATCCTGTGGACCAGCATGGTCTAGCCCTGGGAGCTCATCTGCTCTGGATGAGTCCTGGAGGTTTCTTTGCCAGGGCCTAAAGGTGGCTGCTCTGATCCCTCCCTACAGGCTGGTGCTTTCTGCCTTTCTTCCTGCCTGAGAAATGTCTCAGCTGTAAATGAAGGGGCCACAGCAGCACATCTCTCCTTGAAAAGTCAGGGTGCAACCCCCACCAAAACCCCCACCTGGGCAGTTATGTGACATTTCCTTGAGGAAGGAAACCGGTTTGTCACCTCTTGCTTAACGGTGTCACCTCAAGGCAGAGCTGAGGAGCACCTATGGGCACGAGAGACAAGATTGCATTATTAACACTATATTCAATTTGTTCTGAAGACCACAGAATCATAGGAAAGCTTGGGTTGAAAAAGACGTTAAAGATCAACTAGCTCCAAGATATTCTATTTTCCAGCCTCAAAGTGTGACACAACATTAAAAATGTGGTGAGAGTGTCACTTACATAAATGTTAATTTATAAATTCTCCAACCAAGGAAAGTAAAGCATCTCTCCCAACTCATCTTCCTGATTTCTCTTAGAAGATACAACAGCTCCAAAGTAGCTGAGAGCTGTCATCATCCATGACCCCTTGGCCTGAGAACTGTATGAAAGCATAGAAAAGGTGTTCTTAATTCAGAATAACATAAACTACAGATGAAGTATGTGTGAATACTTTTGTGTAAGGTTATTGTGTGTGTGTACTCTGCAAAATGCATTTTGGATGTAGTTGAGAATAGTAGTGCATACAATTCAAAGTTACCAGGATAATTAAAACAGGTGGGAAGGGCACAGAAGAGACAAGGGAAATTGTAGATAAAGGCAGGAAAAAAGGAAAGATGATAGATGTGGATGGAGCTAAGAGGATGACAGGTGTGACAGGCAGGATCAGGTAGGACAAATCCAAATGGTTCATAAGATGAAAAAATGCCTCTCTGGCATTGTACCTTTAGTTTGTTTTTCCACAGTGGTGTTACTGTTCTTTTTCTACTACAAATGCAGCACTGAAGTTCTCCTGATTATTTTTGTCCCCCTGTGTAAGATGTCCTTTACACTGTGATGAGATCATTTGTGTATTAGTTCATTTTAATCTTTTCAGAAGGAATCCAGGAACTGTGGTGAGGTCATGACTGCAGTAATGTCTAAAAGGATGGTTTTATAGAGGAGGGGAGAAATATTCCTCTCATTTAGCAGAACTGTAATAGAATTTGTGGCTCTCAAGTGTGTTGGACAAGTTAAGGTTTGGGTTTTATTCTGTTGCATCTGTTTGCAGCGGACAGCCTGCCTCATACTCTTGTTTTTTCCCTAAGTATTGCATAAATCTAATAAAGGTTGCAGACAAAGCACCCTGTTAGAACTCCACCTGAACAATCCTCTGGCATCATCCCAACCCATGGCAACTCCTAGTCTTACAGTCAAGAGCAGGGTAAAAAAACCCAGACTCCTCTGGTGGCCTGAGACCTTCTGTACCATTGAGAAGGCAGATGCCTCACTGAGAACATCCTTGTTCCCATCTCTTTCAAGGAGAAAAATCCCTGGGGCATCCCCCAGGGCCATGGTATCACTCTTTAATATGACATATTTGTGCCCCATGGGTCTATGGAGCAATGTCAGGCATGAATTTGGACCATGACATTTCAGGCAATGACCCAAAAATAAAAGTGCCAAAATTTCACTGTTACTCTGATTTTCACCTCCAGTCTTTTCCACTCTCTGTGGAAGTGACAAGACTTAGTGATATAATTCTGAAAGGTCTCTGGATGGATTTAGTAAAGGAAAGAGACGTGGACAGATGGAATCAACGTGCCTTGCTTTGACATGGGCAATGTATTATATTTTAATGTGTTCTAATGAACTTTAAAATTACTCCCCAGCATGCATTGGTCAGAGGGGTTATTCTGAGTGTGCCATCTTCCTGGATCCTTGAGATCATTCCCTCTGGAACTGTTGGATCAACAACAGAGAGGGGATAACAAACACAATGCTGCTTTAACCCAGCACCGTGCTTCCCCGCTCTTTGCTAAGTGGATCTGTGCATACCAAGAGTTACACTGCTCCTCTTTTAGCAACTTCAGGGCATTTGTCATGTGCTCAAAACCAGCTCCCCTTTCATGTCTAGAGACCAAACGTCGTGGATGATCCATGGGACACAAAAGACGCCACAAGCTTAGTTTTGCTCCAGGGGTTTAAGAGATTTAGTTACCCAGAGAGGAGTGGGAGATTAATGGTGCTCGTTGATGGTGACAGGGACCTGTGTGCTCTAAATCCCATCACAAGCAGAGAAGAACCCACCTCTACACACTACTAATATGCATAACTATGGAAAGTCTTTTAAATAAAAAAGACTAATTAATAATGCTTAGTGGTCTAGGTGTCTAAGTATGAATTGTCAGGGATTTCTGCAGGCTTAGGGAGGTGGGGAAATGGGTTAACATCGCATTGTTTCAAATTACAGGGTTTTAGATTGCTTCAAACGAGAAGCACAGAGGGTTTCCACGCCAGGTTTGAGACGTTTGTTCTCTTTTATTTGTACTAAAATTTCGGCTTCAGCTCACATTGTCATTCTACCCAGGCTGCTTCCCAGACCAGCTAATTTGTCTACCTGTGTTCCATTTTAGGCCTTGGTTTTAATTTGAGCATGATTCCTGCTAATACCAAAGACTGGATAGGACATCCATTAAAAGTCTACACAGCAATTGAAATGGAAAATTCCAAAAGAAACCCTATTAGAGTTTTTCTCCATCAAATCAACATTACAGACTTCTTATGCATTTCTTAATTAGACATTGATATTAACTGGACTGTTGCATGATTTAAATCTAGCTCTTAATCTCAGCTATTCTATGCTGCTGTAGTTTTTATGACATCCAACTAGCGACTGCTTTATGCATTAATCTATCTGGAAAACCACCTTCACTTTTTTTTTGTCTTTTTTTAGAAGAATAAAGGCCCCAAGAAGGAAATGAAAGCTTTTGGGTTCAGCCATTAGTAATTTTCTGCTTAGTATTTGAAAAATTGCTTATTTTAATTGCTTCATAGAAGAAAAAGATATCAAAGCTAACGTTCTTTCTCTCCAAACTTTGTAATTATTTCTCTCAGACTCTTATTTGAAATGCCTTGAAAGGATTTTCATTGAAATGTAGATTTCTTCTCTTTCAAAAGTAGTTTTATTCCCCCGTGCTTCTTTCCCTTTTTTTTCCTAGTGACTTCCTCTCTAGATTTAGAGCAAAAACATAGTCTCCAATGTCTGGACACTGCAGCATGTGTCACACAGATGTCCCTAAAGTGACATCTTCTTTAAACCTAACTTTCCCATGGCCTAGAGACTGTGCTGACAATTTGCCTTAGGTCTTAGTCTGGTACCCTTGGGCTTCCTCCAGGGATAGTGAAGAAAACTCACACGTGTTACAGGGGTTTGCTCTATCAGCCTCTACTCATTCTGAAAAGCATTGTGTGATTTGCTAATTAACATCACCACCAAAATTAGAAATCTAATGGAAAAATTCTATAAATATGAGTGAGGGTGTCAGTGAGCTGAAGCTAAGGCACAGGTAAGTCTTGTGTAGTTTTTGGGTTCTGTTTCCAGCAGTGTAAACCCTGAATATTCTAATCCAGAAGGGAATTTGCTAACCAAACCCTGCAGTTAATTCTGCATTATATTTAAATGTCAGTAGCACAAAGCCTCAGGATCATGTTGGCCTCCACAGTAATCCTTGATACCAATACAGCAATAGTAGCAAGAAGTTCTTTATTTCACCTATACATTTTCAGAGAGCATTATTTACTAATAGATTATGATCTGGTCAAAATGATCTATACATTCATTACATCTGGAGTGGGCTTTCATAACTCACAGGACCTAAGAATGAGGCAAAACTCACACTTGTTTATAGTGCTGCAATTCTGCTCAGCAAAAAAAGGTGCAGAGAAAACACTGTCCTAAGCACTTGTGGTCTGCTCTGAGTCCCAGGTGATTTCTCATGCCAGCTCACAAATATCTTTAAGAGCCTCAGAAGAGTGGGGACTTGGCTGCTTCAGAGCCACCTCAAAATACAGTTGTTCCTTTGCAAATCAGTCACCCCACAAGCCTCGTGCAGTCATGGCTGAGGTTATCTCCCAGGGGAAATCTTCCCAGTGGAACAAAACATTTGGAGAATAGAAGACTGAAATGAAGCTAAAGCATTCTCAATATCTGATTTTGCACACTTTTTTTTTTTTTTTGCAATAACACAAAAGGAAGAAAGAGAATAAGAAAATGAGTTAGAGGGAGATGGAGAGAGAGATGGTCTATTAAGCAAAGCTACGTTTTTACTCTCTGAATTCACAGTCCTGATAGACATCTTTTTTCAAAATTACTCATTTTTTATATTCTAGATACTAGAGCTTTCAGTACTAGGTCCTAGATTTGTCTGGACAGATTACCCTCTTATTTCCACAATGAAACTTAATTATCCTTTTTATGTCTTCAGATACTTCCAGTTATTTCCTGAACTGTTTCTGGGGACAGAGAGCAGCTGATGGGTCAGTCAGTAAAGTAAATACTGTGCATCCCCACAGTTTTTAAGGCAAAAGCCCTTTGGCCCCAGGTCTTTTTGGAATATTTTGAGGGCTAGTACATATCATTTGCTCAGATCTACTTTTCTGAGCTTGGGGTTGTTTCTTTTTTGTGACTGGGCAGAGACTCACCGTTTTCTCAGCACCTTTCTGTGTATTACTTGGAAGCATCTGAACGTGACTAACTCACCTGGAATCCGTAGAGGGATATTTGAATGCGTCATCTCTGAGACAAGAATAACTCCTCATGAAATCCAGGGTGGAAATGACTGCGTGGCTTCAAACACCCCTTCCTGTACCCCTGCTGTCCCAGCAAGAAGGAATGCACCCGAGTGGTTAAAGCCCAAAGGAATAAATAAATTGGTTCAAAGCAATGGTAGGAGCACAGAGGGATGTGGGAGTTGCTGGTATTGAGTAGTTACTGGACTTTAGGACACTCTGTAGGTTTCATCTGTAAAGAAACCTCTAACACATGATCCACTGTCACTGCCTTCTGTCTGAGCAGAACTAACACAGATCAGGCAACGTGAAAATGTCACCTAAGATAACCCAGGACCTGCAAGTACTGAAGAGAAAATTATGATGAGTATCCATTCAGACTTTGAGGGTTATTTTTTAGCTTTGATTTTTTTTTTTTTTTAAAGTCTCAGTTGTTCAAATTAGAAAGTAAAGAAGTGTTACAACTAATTAAAATATAAATTGGCTAGAGAAAATCATCCAAATCATCAGGAAGTAGAAAGACAGCACAGCTAGGCATGTGTTATAGAATCCTTTATGAATGAAATGCTAAATCCTAAAGGGCTGACCTGGCAAAATAATCTTGATATATAAATAAAGCAGGTGTTGCTGTGGTACCCAGCTATGCTTTACTGGGTTGAGCAAGTAGTGGTCAAATGCAGTTTAACTAGGCTGGGATGAACAACAGACTTTGTATGAACTTTACATATTGTAAAAAGCCCAAATTAAATAAAATTTCTCTTACCCTGGCACAGTATTCACACTGCAGGCACATCTCTGCATGGAAGTTTCTTCTTCTTCCAAGTCCAGCTTGTGACCCCAGCCTGAAAGCAGAAACCAGGATGGTTCAGTATCACTGAGTCTGTCATACCAAAACCAGAAATTGAGATGTCACTGCGGTATAAAACACAAGTTTCTCTGTCACACCCAACCTACATTTACTCCAGATGAGTTCATCATACTCAGTTTTCACTATCCTCAGAGAACAGATAATCTGTTTCCTATAAATACAATAAAGAGTGCTTCAAATGACATGGTATTTTTTCAATTCATCATTTCGGTGATTCAAAATAAGTGTGAAAAGAAAAGATGCTGAAAGCAGCAAGCAGCAGGAGCCCAGGACTGAAGGCCTCAGGAGGCTGAGTCCCCATTTTTGCTGTTGATGGATTCTCCCATCTCAGACCTGCCCCCTGAACCTTCAGCCTGGGTGCATTCACCTGCCTCCACAGGGTCCTGCAGCCCCGTGTGCTGCACAGCCTGCACAGCAATAAACTGGGTCCTGATCTCCTCTCTGCCCTCACTCCCTGCAACTGGAAAAGGAGTGATAAAAAATAATAATAAGCCCAGAATAATTATGTATTGTCTTTATAGTGAAACAGGCCTTGAGCATTGTGAGCTCTCCACTGGGAGAAGTCCCATTTAAAAAATCTCCCTGGCATAAAAATGAATTGGATCCTGTTACATGAATGGCCTGCATTTACTATTCTTTTCACTTACCTTCTAGCTGTTCATTTTCTGAGCTGACTTGTGCCTCTTCCCCTGTTGTCAGCAGGAACTGGGTAACAAGAACTTGCTGGAAATGGAGTGGTAAACAAATAAACAAACACAGAAAAGAACCTGCTGACTTGGCAGATGCACTATTACAACCATGATGTAAAACTATCAAACAACAAATGCAACTTCTGAATGTCTTGTGACTCACATCACAAACAGTAAGGGAGGAAACTGAAAGTGGATTTTAATCAGTGATAATGAATTTGGAACAACACTGGATTTTCAGATCATAGGAAATTCAGGACAAGTCTGGGTTGAATTCTTGGTCTGAACCAGATATTCTTCTTCCTGTAGCCATCAATCACTGCATCCATTATCTGTAAAAAGGCAGCACTTGGACTACCCCAATAGCAATGACCACCCAACTATAACCATGAAAATCAGTCAGCATCTTTGCTCTCGGGTAAGGAAAATATTTGGACTCTTCAGGAGTACTCATTTCTCCACTCAAGAGCCCAACACCTGAAAGTGTGATACCAGGGCTCCCTGCTTCATCTGTTTCAGTTTTGAAGCTCTTGGGAAAGGTAACAGTTCACAACTTCCTCAATGGTCTTGCCCCAGGAGATGGACTAAACACCACAAGTAACCTAAGGGATGTTTTCTTGGGAAAAAGGGGAGATTAATTAAAGGGGAAAATCTGCTGGTCATTAAGTGTCCTGGAGCAACTATTGTGACACTGAAGCAGTGAGTTTCTGTGTGGCTTTAAGACATCTGCCCTAAGGAAACATTTGCAATTGAAACTGTGTCCTCTTTTTCCCAAGTCTCCGATTCCCATGGGCCTGGAGTTGCCTTGCTAAATGAAACGCTTCTTTAGGGAGACTGGCTGGCCCCAGGGATTGGTAATGCAATATAGAGCCTTTCATCTCTCACCCATGAACCCAAGTCAAACAGAGTTTGGTAAATGGCCAATAACCCCTACCATTCCAGGGCTGTTTGGTGACCTGTGCGAAATGAGGAGGGTCATCTCTGTGTCTGTTTACTAGAAGGCAAGTGTCAACTTCACCATAAAAAAGGACACAGTTACTACTCATTATCACCCAATTTAACATTCTGAAGACAAGGGAATGAGCCTGGAAAACTCAGGCATCTTCTGACCCAACCATGGCGGTCCCAGCACATAGGGCTTGAAGAACATTAATGAGGACAGTTGCATTGTAGCAAACCAGGCTGTGCCTCTCCTGCCAACAACAAATCCAAGTCTGAGCTGCTCTCAGCTGCATGTGATTACAGTCCTTCCCAGATCCACATGGAAATCCACAGGATTCAGTCCAGGTTTTGGGGTGCATCAGGCACTAAAGCACAACCATGAAGTTACAGAATGCTGCAGACTTCTGCAAATCTGCATTTATGGTCTTAAACAGGCACAGGCAACTTGCATAGGGACCCAGAATCCAGCACTGATAGAGTTAATGTGCTGAGAAGCCCTGCTGGAAGGCTCTGTTCCCTCACCCATCATGAATATACTGTTCTGGTTACCAAAATAGCTGTATTTGGAAGGGTTGAAGGCCAGAAGCTCACTGCGGTACCCACTCTTGCCCTATGCACTGCTCATTTTAAGGTCAGACCTTTAGCATCAGGAATCTGTTAGAAGAAAGAGGAATCACTTTAAAAGTTGTTGCCACTCTGGGGATTACCCTGGAAGGTCTGAGAGGGTAAAGGAAAGGGCGGGGGCAGATAAACACTTGGCCACATGAAAAATCAGCTGCCCCTACATTTCAATACATCTGCATAAACCTCCCAAAACTGCAGCCAGCTTGTTCTTCCTCACAGTGTTCCTGGTCACCACTCTCATTTTGCAGCCCTTCTTATGCCACAGCAATGCTAACACTGTCGTTGTCAGCTGAGTTACTGTTTAATCCCTCCTATCTTGATTAATTGCATTAAATTGGTATACCTATGTTAATTAAACAGAAGATGGCAGAGGCAGCTTTTACTTCTTGCTCTTTTGTGTAGATCATTTCCCAGGGCTTTACAGGTTGTGGAAAAATAACAATACAGACACACTACACATCATATTTCAGCACAGCTGATAAAGCTATTTTACTCATACAGTGGTGCATGATTCTTTTTGCATATCACAGTACAGGTTTAATTACCACACTGCTGCTGCATGGCAGCTCTTCTCGCTTTTTCTTTTTTTTTATTTGTATTATTTGCAAGTCATAATCATGTTTTCCTGTCATCCCCGAGCAATGTGCATGCGTGCGTGCAGGCAAATGCCAAGCCTGGAAAGGAAATTTGATGCGTGTCCATGAATTAGAGTTTTCAAACTTTGGCTGAAGATTAGTACATGTAAACATAGCTCTGCCCCCTTCATCTTGGATAATTGGTCACAAATGCTACTTGACACTTCTCAAATCAGACACTTTACATACTTCTGAGCATAGCTGAACTTTTTTGGCAGGAATTAATTTGCTTTGCAACTTAGCTGCTCATTCCTGGCCCGATCCCTGCTCCAGTGATTTCAGGGCAATGTTCTGCCAGTGTGAGGAGCACAGAGGCAGGACCGGATCTGTTTGCTGGCGCAGACGAGCCCGGCTTTGTTGACTCCCTCAGAAAAACAATTACTGCAGTTAATGTTCTGCCCTTTGCCAGCCTTGATTAACACCAGGATTTTTACCTTCAGGTCCCTCTTTCTATCCCAATTACTGAGCAAGTTACAATGCATCAGGACACATCTCAAAAGAATGGAGAAGGTGATGTAGCATCACCAGAAAATGCAGCTTCCAACACACCAGGACCCTTCCATGGCATTACCAGCTTCATGGGAGATGGTTACAGACACCATCCGAGGAGACTCTCTCACTTTTTTTCCTGCCCCTCCTGCAAACAGTGCACGCTCCAGCAGAGAAGGGAAATCCATTTCTGGAGCAGTGATGGAGTTTGAAGCAGGCACAGAATTCCATGCTATTAAAGAGCCCCCCGTTTGCTCTGACACTACAGCGTGTTTACTCACCGTGCACCAGAACTGCAAGAGCTGAGCAGACCATATGCTCACTTAGAAGGGCTGCCAGGTCTCAGGGAGCATTACTGTGCCTATTCCAGGAGGGGTTTGGGACAAGAACACATTCCAGAAAGGATTTCACTAGGAGTATTGTATTTTATCTGGTGATTTATTTCTGTCCAGTCTCTGGACTAAATGGCAGTTTATCAACATCTCCATGTAGATCTATGAATAACCAGTGGAAAATCTTATTTGCCCTTTATTCACTGGGATGTTGATAAGCTGCAGCATATTAAAAATATTTGTCAGTTTGTTCTTTTCAGCTAGCAAGTGGGGTATGTGCCAGCATGCCCTCCTCACGCTGGCTGCTTCATCCAGAAAATGGAGAGAAAATGACGAAACAATGTCGGTTCTAGAAGAGGGTGACCATTTGCATGAGTTATTTTAGGATTATTGCCTTGCTTCTAACTAAAACCAAATCTGTAAATTAGATTGAGCTCCTACCTGCAGAAGCAAAGGGTGGAACTTTGTGCTGTGCTTCAGGTGTAGACCATGAGAGCAGCAAATCCCTGGTGGTGCACTCATGTTGCCTCGGTTCTCAGGGCGTCGTGCAGCTCAAAGCACTGATGAGGAGTAGCCGAGACAGAAACAGTCCCCACGATGTTTCTCTGGCCTCTGGTGGCTTGTGCCATGACCAAGAGCTGACCCACAGCCCAGGGCTGCATCAGCCATCTCCCTGAGTGCTTGGTCCCCACACTTTCCAATCACGGTCTTGTGATGGTTCATGCCTAGAAAAGAAGGGTAGCCCATGTTACCAGAAATATGGCAGATTCACTGTGGAGAAGCAATAATTGCTCCAGAATTTGACATGGAATAATTCAAAAAAAGACATTGCATGCTAGTATGTCTTGAGTTTTCATAGATTCGTACCTTAAAATAAACAAATTGAGATGTTTTTTGCTTCCTTCTGGTTAACTCTGATATTTGAATCACTGTGGGAGTGGTGGGTATGATATTTCTAAGTGAGCAAGGCAACAAGAGGCCAAGAGATACAGCACAGCTCTAAAGTCTGAACTAAGGAGGATGCTTGGTTTCCATTACTATTATCTATCACTATAAATTTAGCTTTCAGGTTCTAGACATTTTAAAATAACATATCTAGTGTTGGAATAGGAGACTATCAGAAAAGTGAATTACAGGTTACAGGCTTCCAGTATTTGCAGTAAAAGAACTATTACCGTAATTACACCTGTAGAGTACTCATTTATGTTGTTATTAGGGGAAAGGGATGGTAGAATTAGGATGTATGGAAAAAAAACATTGCTGAAGGGGAGCTAAATAGTTTAGCTGGGACAAAACTATGATGGCTCCATGTGCATGTGGACCTGCATTGTCCAGGGATTTAGGTGAAACCACTAAAGATCACCAATATCTGGCACAAATGGAAACAAACCTCAGCCCACAGAAAGGCCCAGCCTCATTCTCAGCCCCCACACTGCGAGCTGATACCTTTTTGTGCCATTGAACATCTCCATGCTCTTTGCTGGGTGCAAATGGGAATTGACCAGGTGACTCCATGAGCTCCATTCTTCAGAGACAAAAGTCCTTCCCCATCCTCAAAAAAGATCAAACCCAAATTCCTGAACATTTGAAATGAGACCAGAATAAGGAAAGAAATCTTTCTTTTCAGAGGAGAGGTGAATCTCCATTTTGACTCATTATTTTGTGGCCAGGGCTAAGTGGCCATTATTAGTCCATAGGTACTTGCTGGTGTAAATCCACTGCATCACCTCCTGGATGTCATTACTTAAAGTGAGCAAACTTGTGCTTCATTGGCTGAAGATTGACTTGCTTAATGCCTGGTGTCATCAACAAACTCAGGCTGGCAATGACTTGTCTAAGCTAATATACAGCCTTGCACTGCCCTTGTTTCCCTTCCCATTCAAACTTATGGCTCAGTGTTAGTGTCTACCAAAAACCAACATTACAGCTGAAGAGAATGAAGTGATGAATGAACATGAGGTTTGCAGGTAGATAATTAGAAGTCCGGCTGGGTAGATCACATTATTTAATGTATCATCATTATGTTTGTATTTAAAAAGCACTTTAAATATATTATTTCTTCTATTACTCCATCTCTTCAGTGCTCTGACTCCAGGGATGAATCGTGTCGTGTGTTTTGGTAGAGATTGTTTTCTGAAATATGATGGAACCATGTGGATCTTAAATCATTGCTGTAATAAGTAAGTTGTCCCTACTTGAGGAAACTCTTGTATCAGGAGTAAAAGTCCTTGTTTGGCTGTGCTGCAAGAAGCAGGATGATATTTAATTATGACAGTTGAAACTCATCTCCAAGTGCAGACAATATTGATTTGTTCGAATATAGAAAAGGTGGAATTAAAAAGCTGGTTTATTTAGAAATTTACTTACTCCTAAAAATGTCTGTTCAGCTCATTTTTATATTTAATTTCTTATCCCGAGTGAATTACACTGCATTTCTGAATCTCAAGAACTGCCTGTGCCTGATAACAGCTGATCGATGTACCAGCATAATTCAGTTGTTTTGACTGTAAGATTTTTGTTTGCTGCTTTATTGGACAATGGTGTTTGCAAAAGAGAAGTTAAGAGCACCAGAGATAGAATTACAGCCCACAGTTGGTGCATGAGACTTAATATTAGGATAGGACCACGGTCTATAAGGTCAGTGGCAAATGATACCAGCTAGCAGGCAAAATCAATGCCTGGCTCTGAAAAAAAAAAAACAGCAAAAAAAATCTGTGCCAGGGTTCCAGCATGACAAATGAACTTGGGCAAGTTGAAGATAATCATGATTATTTAATATTCCACAGCTTTACAACTTGATACTCTGTGGACAAAAGATCAGAAGTCTGCTGAATCCAAAGTTTTGAATCTTTGGGTCAATATGCTTCTCATGTCTTCAACGTTTAGTTTAATTTAGGAGGAAACAGTTCTGAGCTAAGATAAGATCTCAGACAAAATTGACGTGGACTCACAACATGGCCTAACATAACAATTTAATCTATCCTGTGCTTCCCCTGAAAGAAGGCTTAATAACTGTGGTATGATTTCACCTGCTGCTTCTACCATTTGCTCATTCTTTTTTCCTGAGCAAATTTGGATTATCAGATGGTGAGCAGCTTTGTTCATGGTAGACAAACTTGAATTCATTTAGGATTAATAACAATAGGTTCAATCTTGGATTCAATGGCAGTTCTTAATGAATGGAGTCTTTGGAAGACAAATGTTTGTTTGTGTTAAAAGAGAAATAATTAATTCTCCATTTTTCTGGGTATGAGGTGATTACAGTATATATCACAAAATGTTTTCCCTGTGTTTCCAGCCCTGGGTATAAGAACTGCAGGAATGTTCCCCAAGCCCCAGAATTGCAGATGTGAGCCATTTTGACCTTGTCATTTCAAAATACGAAGTTTTGCAGTGAATTGTTTGGTGTGAGAGAAAAAAATGCATCTCTTACTCACAGTGCTCTCAGGTGCTCCTGGTGATCTGATGCCGGGCAGCGAGGAGGGAGCAAGGTCCACGTCGCTGCCATCCATCAGCAGCCGTGGGTCAGCACAGGGTTACTTGGATGAAGGAATCAAGGCTGGATCTGGATTTTGGCCCAATCCTCACCATTGTCTTAGACATGGGCATCTTCCAAATTCCTGCGGGAACCCCCACGTTCTCCATTGCTGTCATGTCCCTTGGGAAGCAGCCAGAGCACCCGGCCACCGTGCCCGGCTAAGAGAGGCTGCACTGCCCAGCACCGGTGCCCGCTGACCTCAGGAGAAATTAACAGGCTTCAGCAGATGTACCCTGCAGGCAATTTTACCCTGAAAAACATCGCCCACATTGCTAGAGTTTAGGACAACAAATTAAAGCTTTTAATATGCACTGGCCGCTTTTTTTTTCCCCCCCCCACCATCCCCACACCACCACCATCCCCCCTCCCAGCCCAGTAACATCCAGTTGCTTAATTCCATTTGAAATCACCCGGGTTAGGCACCTAAATAATCTTGTCCTTCATGCCTGTCAACATCTTGAGGCACCTAACCACCTTTAGAGATGTGGTGTGAAAGCTTGTGAACGATGCAATCGAGGAGGGAAACAAAAGACAAGTATCCCTATTTGCTGCCCAAGAATCCACAAAGAATGCTGCTTCAGCTCTGCTCTGATTTCTAATTAGATTATGAGTGATGTAGGACTCTGAAGCCAAGCTGGAGTTTGTGCTAGCACTTTGCATGTATGAATGACAAAGGGACACCACTTTCATATTGATTTAAGCAAGCCAGTGGAAGAATGTTTAAACATCAAGTGCTTGATGTCCCAGTTTGCCAGAGCACCTGGAAATATCAAATTAATTCCAGGTGTTCTGCCATTAAGACAGGCTTGCTGCTTTTACAGCCACACATACAAAATGTGGCTCCCAGTTCCACAAATAAAAACGGAATGGTTTCTGCTCCTAATGCCTCGATAACTCCGACATATTTCAAGTTCTGGAAAGAATTTTAATCTACACAGTTTTTTTTTTTTAATGGGGAGGGGAGCGAGGGGGGAAAGATTTTAAATATGCTGCATACAATTTGTGATGGTCATCTCTAAAATGCAGCTCCATTATCCTTTTCCATTTGGAATGAATGAGGCTAATTAATTTCAGGCCATACTTGATGAGGTCAGCACCATACGAAGGGTGCGTGCTAGACATTGCTAATCTCTTTCAGCTGAGAGTGATGAATTAAAGATGAAGCATTCCTTTGCAGGCCTAATTTAGAATGTATATCAAAAACCTACAGCAAATAATACTATACCCTACAACAAAGGAAAACTTGTTCTCTCAGGCTCCCATGTAGGGTTGATTTTAAAGGCATTTTCATTTCGCTTTGGAATTCCAGCTGTGGATGGGTGAAACAGTTCAGAAAATTCAAGCTTTCTCTCTTTCTATTGCTTTTATGGACAAAAGTAGGCAAGGGGGGGCTAAGGGGAGAGAGAAACTGGTCCGTGTTTGATCCTGTGTATCCTGTGATTCTGACTGTACGCTCAGCATTTAGGAAACCAAGTACCTGTGACGTGACACCCCCCCACGGCCCACACTCACATTTTACTGTTGGGGTTTTGTAGGTCTGAGGGGAAAGCAGTCAAGGGTCCCCTTTGGTTCAGCATCATCCCAAGAATGTTTGGTTGGACGTTGCAGGCGGGAAACAGGACGGGTCCAGCAGTTCTGCTGGGTCACCCAACAAGGACAGCAGCTTCCAAGCCCTCACAGAGCTGTAATTCTCCCGAGGGATCAACACCTCCCTATGCAAAAAGGTCCCATCACATCTAGAAGGGCAGACAGAAAAACTGAATGGAACAAGTCCCCGCGAAGGCCACCAGGTCTGGGAGCAGGACAAATTGCTACACAGCTCCCAAACTGGCTGGAGTTGAGGCTCAGCCAAGCTTTGCCACCTCTCCCTCAAGGCAAAGCCACCCACAAAGTCCATAGGGGTTTTCCCCGAGTGAGGGACTGCAGGATTTGGCCCTGTGGGCAGCCGAATTGTCATTTTGGTAAAATAGGGACTTAGGAAATCTTAACCCGGCCTCGGAAGGAGGCTGCAAACAATAGACCACCGTCTTCCCCACCACTTCTCTGTTCAGTACCTGGCAGTTTCTTGGAATTCTTGACAGGTTGCTGCAGCGAGTCGAAGTTCCCAACTGGTGGCCATAAGCGGCTGCCGTCTTTGTATCCCAGTAGTCCTCATTAGAACAAAGCTGCTTCGAATTAAATCCAATCTACATGCCGAATCAATCTTTCAACCCTTTGATTGCTTCTGAAAATATTTATACTTCTTAATAATGCACATTTTGTCCCAAAGCCTGTGATTAAACCCAGACAAGGTCCGGAGAAGCCTGAAGTATATGTGGAAGGGGTTATTTTGGACAGGAAAAGAAAGATAAAGACACAGGTTTTTCCTATTGTGAAACCATTAGAGTGTATAAATCTAGCAATTGCAGTTGTATAAGCATCAGAGTGGGGTTGTAATAAATACAGATTGGAGTATTATAGTAACCAAATGGAGTTTATGGATTATGTTCACTAGTTCATATTTCTCAGCTACTACAACCTAACTAGCTTCATGCTGCACTCACCTCTGTTAATATTCCCTATTAATATTCTCTTTACACGTTTGTGGGGGAGGAAAAAAAGTTAGGATTCAAGTGCTGCTCTGTGTAAAACAAATATGTTTAAAGAATCATGCCCTCCAAAGAAAAAAAATAAACATGGGGATGCTGCAAAGCGACGGTGTTCGAAGGGCACAGGCTGTGGCTGGCTGAAATCGGCCTCGTTCTGCTGAAAGTTAATAACTTCCATCTGAGTGGAATCTGGTCCTAATGCAGGGCATTTGCTGCGTGAAAATTGGGGTGTAAAAATGAAGAAAATAACTTCTGCTATCCCTTATCCTGGTAAATTTTTTAGGTTGGTAAACAATAAGCTTTGGCCAGAGATGAGAAGCACACAAAGGCTTTGAAACTGTGCTGTGTGGTAAACAGCGTATTATTCCCTTCTCAAAAAGCAACATGCATCACAGGTGAGACATGAGGAGATGAAGGGAAGGATACATTCCTTGGCTAAGAAGTAACCCAGATAGGGCCAGATCCTCCAGAGTGGGAATCTGCCGTCGATTAAGGAGGTAGTGGTGGCTGGGGACGCAGATCAGATAAAGGCTCTGTACCTGTCTCCCTCCCTGAACACAAACGACTGCCCTTGTCTCTAATAAAGGAAAAATTGACTTTGGAAAACACGCCATGATAAATCTCCTTGGGTAAAGTAGTGCAGTGCCTGGGTGAGAGGGAAAGAAATCCTAGAAACTAAAAGTATGTAATGCTTACTTAATATCATTGTCAGCAGCAGCATCAGATGGTAAAGGCAGGTAATATTCTTCAAGAGTGGGCTGGTAAATGCTTGTGGTAGCTTTGCTTGTGACAGTTTCCCTTTTCATAAAGGAGAGAAAGAAATATTCTCAGTTAAAATATTATGCATTGACTCTTTCATCACATAGTTCATTATATTAAGTTGTAATTTCCTAAATAGTTGGGGGGTGGTATTATTATTACACATATATCCTGAGTCGTGATGGCTATTTTGCATTAATGTATGGTTAGTCTTTAAAGTAGAGAGAAGCGGGGGGATTTATCATGACCATAATTAAGGGGAGAGCAGAGATTGAAAACAACCTCTCATAAATAGGGATGGATCCAAAATCCAATGACACGCATGAAAATCCATTTTGGATCAGGCCCCCGTCAGAACTCTGTGTTATATAACCAGCATTTTCTGAGTATCTTCTATTGTTTGACAACCCTGATTTCACACTGAACTTGGAGTTCATTTCTGAACAGAAGCTTTTTGTATAGAAACTTTAAATCATATCCTTTTGTGAACACACACATACCATCGAGGATATTGTCTTATTAAAGAGTTTAAGCCTAAAGGTGTATGCCTACTTTTAAAAGAAATTTTCTGATTGTAGATAACTGCTCAATTTGATTTAGTGTCCAATGATAGTGATGGGGTTGATAACTGAGCATTCATCGGTAATTCATCTTGTGCTAGTAGAAATTTACAGCAAAGCAGTGCTTTCCCAACACTGACAAGTCCTATTAATCTTCTTCAGACACATTTCAATAGGTGTCTCCATCTGTGCCCAACATCTAAACACTCTGGCATCACTGGGGACTTGGAGACACCTTCATTTCAGGTTACACTAGTGAAAATGTGATACTAGATTGTACTCTATTTTTAACCTAATTCTCTCTTTTCATTCAATTAGCCTTTCTTGCCTGCATTTTTCTACTCATGTGTAACACCCTTTTCCCAGGAATAGCTTAAAAATGAGATTTAGATACTTAAAGAGACAGAATCTGCCAGGGCAAGAGCAACCAAGAGCTTAGTAGAGAAAAGCAGAATAACAAAGCTCAGGGACACAGTGTGGAGGCCGAATCGCCAGTCTCCAAACACATCCTGAGCAACATTCCCACAATTTTCCCCTCCTGATGCCCCTCTTGAAGGCACCACTGGGTTAGGACAGGTCTGAAACAAAACACTCCAAAACTGAAAACAATTTCAGGATGTTTGGGTGTTGAAATGCCAAACACCTCTGTTTGTTCGTGCTGCGTGGGGATCCCCAGCATCCATCCCCACTTCGCTTCACATATACAACTAATGCATGAACAAACACAGAGCAGTCAAATTACAGCAATAACATTTATGGGTGGATTATGTTCCAACTTCCTCACTTATTATTAAAAGCGAGTAAATTGCGAAGCACATGGAAGAGGTAGGGTGCAAATGCAGGCGAATTTCCACTCTGAACCAAATGTTGTTTTTTCACTTTCAAAGCTGCGATGAGTTTGCGAGCAGACGCAGCACAGCTTTAAAGCTTACTCATTCAAAAATGTGTGTTTGGGTTCCTTTTTTTTTTTTTTTTCCCCCTCCCCTCCTTACTCCACTTACGTTTGCCTTTCAAAGAGGAGCAGATGCACACCATTTGGGTTTGGGTGGCTCCTACTTGCTCTGAACTTTCTTCTGAAAAGAGCAAACCGTGAGCTGTGCGTCTGCTCCGCGCCTCAGAGGCAGTTCCAAACTTTGTTTCTGGCTTTATGAAGTTCTCTCATGAGTCGTATTATAGATCTAAATGACCTTATTGTAGGTGGCAAGTTTAAATGTGCCATATTAATAACTTGTTATCCAAGACAAATTAAGTCCTTATGTGTCAAAAGCACTCTGTTCTGGATTACCTACAAGACAAGTATTTATTGAATAAACGTTGGATCCAATTTCATTTTAATGTGACTGACTGTATGCTGCAGCCCCTTAGAACGAGATAAAAACACTCAAACCTACAACTGTGTTGCAACATTACACCCAACTTGTCTATTTCTATTATTGTCTTTTTAACACGGGATCTCAAAAGTGTTTGGGGGGTTTAAGGATTTATTATTATTATTGTTATTATTTTTTCTGAAGAGCAAGGAGAGAGATAGAAAAAAAGACTGGCATTCAGCCTAAAGAGAAATCATTGAAACAAATTAATCCTATGCCGTTTAAATTGACATGGTAATCCATCATCAGCAAAGGGAAACTCTGAAAGCAATCTAGAATCTGCAGTGTTCTTTCACTGGCCCTCAGGCACAAAGACAGATAGTAAAAGAGGAAGGGGGGGAAAAAATCATAAAAGTTAGCAGCACCTTAGCATAGGGAAGGGCTAGAGAAAGCTGCTTTCACTTTTTCCTGCTTTCAAGCACCCAGCCCAGAAAGCAGCACTGATTAACCTCCAGCCACTGCCTGCTAAGGTTTACTTGTGTGTCAGATCATCCTCAGCTGCTGGGATAGGAGTTATTTCAAATAGCACAGACCCCCCGTCCTGTATAAACTCCACCATTGAAAACTCTGCCAAACATCAACTTGGGCATTTCTGCTTACAGAGGGCCTTTTATTAGCCTAAACTTGATCATTCCAAATGGACAATAAATTCTATCTGCACAGCCCTGCAGAAGAGAGCTGCACTATCCTTGGGAGTTTAATAGCCAGGATTTTCATAGAGTTAGCATGAAAAAAACTGGGGGGGGTTTATTTGGGTTTGGACTCAGGGTGTTTTTTGTCTATCCCCTGCTTTCTCAGTGGGGCTATCCACCATAACGTATGCTTCCCAGGAGATTTTTCAAACTAGTTCTAAATATCTAAAGTGATGAGACTTTGTGCACCTTTAAAATTTTATTAGACTTACGGTCAGAAGAAAACATAAACCTCTTGGGCCTTGAAAGCCCATTGCAATACAGCCATTATCCCTATAATGTCAACAGAGCTACAAAATTCTCTAGAAATAAACCTTTTAAGAACAGCTTTCCCTGCTTCATGTTTTCTTTTAAGGTCAGTGGTGCATCACTTTTTCGGAAAACGTTTCCCCTCTCTGGCCAGGTTTAGCAATGTGAAATAGAATGTATATTACTAAATGAATAGGTTTAATTTTAGACACTGAAAAAATAAATAGAAGAAGAGAGACAGGGCAGGAATAATACCTTTCAGTTAGAAACAGACATAGTAGAAAGAAAAAGTCAGAACTTTAGTGCCAGGGGCAAAAGGGTGAAAGGCTGGCTAATATGAACCATATCCAACATCTGCCCTATTTTAATTTAGCAGGGATAAAGTTTCTTCTTTTTTATTATTAAGAAAACTTTATGTGGCAGAGAAACCCATGAGCTATGTTATCAAAACTGTTTTATTGTCACACTGAAACTTAGAACTATTAAGAATTGGCAGGGCAAAGAGATAAAAACTCCCCTTTTCTCTCTTTTTATACTCTGTGACAAGCCTGGGCTCGGGTCCTGCTGTCTGGGATGTCCTTTTCATGTCTTTATGAAGTACTGCACTTGGGGCTGTAATATAAAGGGGAGGTTAATTGTTCAGGATGGGTCCAAATGATTGATTCTCCAGGTTAAACAAAAATTAATAAATAAAAAAATCTGAATATTTAAAACAAAATCCTGAGGCGGTGGTCGCCCTCGGAGGTGAGCGATGGTGGTGGTGCACAACAAGTGTAAAGAAGGGCTGGACTGAGGACCTGTATGAGAAACAGCCCAAATTGCCAGGCTGGAACAGGATCTCATTCCATCTAAAAGTTTTCCACCTCGATAGTGCAAATTCCACTATAAAATAACAAAGTATACCAAACCACATGTGAGTAGCTGCAGGAGTAAGAGAGCAAATTGGTTTCTGACAAAAGAAGGATGAATACCTTCGGATAATCTAAAGTTAAAATTTGATTGAAAGCATAACATTCCTCTAAGCATCAATATGCTTAGGATCCAAAATATGGTTATTTTATTACCAGTTAATACTTAGATCAAAGCAAAACACTGTAGCTGGAAGGGACATTCTCTCTGGAAATAAAGTTCCATGTAATTATTTCCTATTAAAAACTAAAACTGGTCTTAGATTCAAAAATTTGGGCTTCCTTACATGTGATATAATGCAAGCTTGTCAAGAGAGAGCAGATGTACCATTTTTCACTCTTTGCTGGTATCTCTTTGCTTTAAAGTTTTCGGTTTAGCTTTAACCCTTTGAATGTGAAAGATTCTCATCCAATTTACCTCGATCAGACCAGGGGGACTGTTTTGGATTATATTGACTCATTTCTTATGATAAGAATTTAAGATTTGATATAAGCTAACATGGTTTTAAATAAAGCCTGCAAATGTAAGGACGTGAAATCTAAAGAAAATGATATGGCGATGGGTAGGCAGCTGAAAGTTAAATATTAAATTGTAAACAAGGTTTTTACTCTTGGGCAAAACAGCTCATCTTAATTCAATTCAAGACATGGAGTTTAAAATATGCACTCAAAATACTTCCAAGAAAGCTGCAACCTTTCAGAGGAGAGAGATAAGAATGTATTTTAATTATGAGGTTATAAATATGCGATAGATTTAATTTTTTTTTTACCAACTCCTAATGTGCTACGTAACATTGTTCAGATGCAGTTATACATTTATCTGTCTGTCTCTATTCCTGTCCAGGGTTTTGCTTTTATTTTATTCTTTCTCTTTTTTTTTTTTTCTCCTGATAGCTCAATCTCTATTTATGGCATCGCTGAGGCAGGCCCTGGGAAAAAAAAAAGAATCTATCCTTCTGTATTTATAAACCACCACGGAATAAATAGGGAATGGCTCCTTTTTACAACTGAAGGGCTGGTATTATAAGTAGCAATATGAAATATTTAGACACATTATTTCAAGCTTCCCGGCTGCTTCTGATTCTGCTAATTATTTTTGATCTGTCACTCAGAAATAAAAAAATAAATAAATAAAACTTTAAAGAGTTCATTAGGACTGCAGAAAGGAAGAAGAGTCAGGTATAAGGCAGCAATTATAATTTGGTTTTAACATGTTTTTTTCATTTTTTGCTGACTCCTCAGCTACATTGTTTAGTAGAAGGATGGCTACAATATACATCTACATTAAAGCCTGTTAAATAGGGAAGAAGCTGAGACATTCAGCTGGGATATTGTTTGCTAGCTCAATTAGTATCCCAAGAATTTGAAAGTACAATAAATGTATCTGAAGATCATATCTAAACATACTTACCAAAAAGTACCCACCTCTCTCAGCAGTTCACATATTTCTGCCTTCTAACTGGGAGGGGGGGGGAAAAAAAAAAAAAAGGAAAAAAAAGGCCGTTCGATGTGTAGGTTAAGATTGGCGTGTGGCAAGGTTTGTGAGAGATACAAAGAAATCTGTATTTCACTCAGCAATTTCATTGCTTAAACATATAGTTTAGAAGCATCTTTTCCTTAAACATGTGGTTCAATAACGTTTTCTTCAAAGGAGCAACTCAGTGTGTTAAAAGATTTAAGAACAAAGAATGTGCTGCAAAATGCAAATTCCTCCAGTGTTATACTGTGTATGCAATTATGTATGTAGGCAGATAGATATAATTTGAGAGTTATTAACTTTCAACATCAATGATGTACCCTGAATCAATACAATGTAACTACCTATTAAAATATAAACCAGGTGTGTTCCCAGGCAAATACAGTCTGAGAAGCTTTTCTAGATTTTTTTTTTTTTTTCTTTAAAGATTACAGCTCTACTGTGGACAAGAAGCTCAAGAGATGGGTGCTGGTCCTAAAGGTGGAGATTGCTTTGCTTTTTGCTGATGGTTCTACAATGTTTCATTTCCTCCACGTTTGGGAAAAATAATAATTTAAAAATAATAAACAATAATGAAATGGTGTAAAGGCGATGAATTGCCTCACAAACATCCGTACATTTATGCACCTCCGGATGCATGGGAAAGAGAAAAGTTCCCTGTTTCCATATTTCCTTTGGCTGAAGGGAGGGAATGAAGGGAGCAGAAATCATTTTAAGCTTTGCCCTCCCGGCAGATCGACCCCTCTCGCAAATCCCTTTCTCCTGGCCGCCCTCCCTCGCTCCCCCGAGCACACAGCCCGGCGCAGTTAACCTTGGAGCGGCGCCGGGGAGGGAAGGGTTAATGAAACCCAGCTCTTTACGACCTCCAGGGTCAGACTCTTCCTATCTGCAATCTAAGGAATTAGGTAAGGAGGTTATAAGATTATAGTGAAAGGAGTTATAGGCCCTCGTAGCCTCACACCTGAACATATTGGGCTAATCCACTGGGATTCTTAAAAATCGCTTCAGCTATGGAAAACTGTTAATTAGGCTGAGTCTGTCCCGAGGTTTCCTGTTGCATGAGTGATCCAGCCGAGCTGCCTGCACTCCATAGGCTCTCATGAAATGCTCTTAGTACGCCTATACTTTCTGTCCCTTCTCCGCAGCTGAAATCAGCATCAGCCTCTGATTTCGGGGGGAAAAAAAAATAATAATAATAAATAAATAAATAAATAAAAGCAAAGCTGGGGGAAAATTCAGCCCGAGAGATGAACAAAAGTCAACCCCCTCCGGTCCCTGAGCCCTGGGTGCCCGGCGGGCTATTTGCAGCTGTTTCTAACTTCAGTGTTTGTTTACAGTAGCAAAATTAGCACTTGGAGGAGAAGTGAAAAGCTGTTTTCGCATCAGTTTTACTCCTCGGTTCCTAGCTTGAGATGCCTTTCCTCCCTCCCAGCAATCAGCATCATTTAAAGTGCGGTTCAAACTTTCTCTCCCTTCTTTGACTTAGTTCTCTGCAGTCGCATCCTATTTTCTGCTAAAGAAAAATACGCGGAGAGAAGGTAGCACGTGAACACGGGCCAAACATCACGGATTCGAGGCAAAAAAATAATAATCATAATCCCAAGCATCCCCACAGAACGTATTTCAACGTCGCATGGCAGAGCCCTGCCCTACTCGCAGCTTTCTGCCCTTTGGCACTCAGATATTTGCTTGTCTCCAGCAAAGTTTTCTTTAATCCGCCGAGACTCCCCAGGGCTGTACCTGAGCCACGGCTAAATTGCTCCCTACGACCGATAAAATCCTGCAGCAGCAACTCCCCAACTTCAATACTTAACGCAAGGGCTGGTTTTAGCCATTTTGTCATTTGCAGAAATGCTGAATTTATTTTTTTTTATTTTTATTTTTTTTATGCCACTTGTGGTCACCCTCGAATGGCAGTAATCTGTAGATTACATATTACGAGCCTTGTCATTACGTGGATAAAATGAGGTGGTTAAACGCTAAAATCCATTTTACTCACCACATTTGCTTGTGGGGAGGGAGGGGGGCGGGAAGGAGAGGGGAGAACAAACTTGTAGGAGAAGGATTTAAACCCCTCGGATGGGAGCTGGATGTGCCCTCGCTTCTGCTGTCAGAGCCCTCTCTGCCTGGTGGGTGCACGGGCTGGGGACCCCTCAACTTCACCTCCAGGGCGCCCGGTTACTGCAGCCCTCTCCCTCGCTCCTGAGCCTTTTGTCCCCATTTTCGTGGTATCTCAGCTTTGCTCCTCAGAGGCGACTTTTCTCTGCCTCTCCTGGATTTGCTCTGTAGCATTTCTAGGCTCCTACTCTCCAGCTCTCCCCCCCGTTTGCCTCTTTCATCTGTGTCCCTGATCCCTCTCCAGCTGATGTGATTCTTTAGAAATGTGGGTCTTATCCCGTCCCTACCTTTGCCGGCTCTGATTAGATATTATTTTTTCATTGGCTCTGCTACAATGGGTTCCTCCCTTTAATCTCTCGGTATATTTTCCCCCTCCCGGTATAACCAAATCCATGAAATTCACAGCCTCTCTCTTTGACACGACTGGTTCGTCTAATCACTCCATATCGATTTCCCTAACTCTTTTCATCCAGCTGAAGACACATTTTAAAACACTCCAAGCCAGAGTGTGCTCTTTGCTTTATACACACTAATAAAATGATTTACCCTTCTCTCTCTGCTCTCCTCACAGGAGAAAATCGTTCAAGTCGCGGCTATTTGTGTGTGATCAGTAAATATTTAGTGTGGCGACATCCTCAGCTCCTCTCCTGATCAATACGCAACCCAACAGGAGGTGGACTATTGTCCGGGTAGTGACTTGCTGAGATCTCCTTCAGATGAATTCTTTGCCCCCCATACTGTCTGTTATGATTTACCCTCGAAGGTGACCAATAAAGAGAAACTGAGTCCTTAAAAACGTCTGTTTCTAACCTGTTTACCGTGCCACTAAAGCACCTAGGCAAGGAATGGCTTATCCATCCCCGTCTCCCATATCCCTGGGATGGGCTGACACACGCAGAGCGCTGCTGGAAAATGGGGATCAAAGCGAGCAGCCCCCGCACCGCTGCTCTGCATCCCTGAGCCCCTCGATCCCCTGTTCCCCGAGCCCTCCAGTAAAACCCCGTCCGCTCTCTGCGGTGCAATGTCACGGCGAAAGGGCGATTCCCCGGTCGCGCCCTGCAGCATCTTCGGGCACAGGGCTCGCTGCCACAGCTCAGCCTCAGCGGGTGGGAACGATGTGCCCAGGGATGCAGGGTGCCCCAGCAACTTCCAGCCCACCTCCCCCCTCCTCCTCATCGCATCCCGCGGCTCTGCCTGCCCCAGGACCAGGCTGAGGCAGGGCTGGGGGCTCAGTGGGTTTTTTGTTTGTTTGCTTTATTTTTGTTGGGTTTTTTTTTTTGTTTTTTTTTTTGGGGGGTGGTTTTTTTGAACGACATGGAAAATCTGCAGTGAAGAAAAAAATATTAGTAATAATGGAAATGGAGAAGAGCTTAAAGCCCGTTTCCTGTGGTTAACCATAACGAGAGCTTTTCCAGAGTGATAAAATGGGCAGCAAGAGAAGTTCGCGTGTGTACGTGTATGGTTTATCCTGATCTGCTGTTTCGCTCCTGGGAAAGGCAATGCCTCCCCTTGCAATCACCCCAGGAGCTGCTGTGCCCGGTGAGGTGTCCGAGACAGCAGCGCCTGGTGCGTGGGTGCCTGCCTGGTGCAGGCTGGGTGCCTCCCCACAATGGCTGCACAGTTACATCTGCACCGTCTGTGTGTGCTCCCTCACATCATGTCCTGCAGCCCACAGAGGTGCCCAGATATTTATTTTATTCCCCTGCGTGTGCGTTTGCACCTCAGCTCTAGGTCGAAGGCGTTTATCTCTGCAAATGGACATTGCCTGCACAGGCGCTGCATAAATCCAGGGCTGTGTATTACAGATGTGCGACTGCTATTCAAATGTAAAACCAGCTACATCCACCTGTTAACTTTGTTTAGAAACCACTTTCACTAATGGCTTTCCTCTAACTTATTCAGCCCGTTACTCGAGTATAGGAGGCAATGGAGGGGAAAAATCCATATGAAACCCTGCTCACAGCCTCTCTTCGAGAGGACACTTTCCACACCTTGCCTAGACAGGGCTCCTATAGAGCGCTTATCTCTCGAATATATCTTTATACTAATGCATACTTAATTGGTCTGTCTTGACTGTCCATATAAAACAATTTAATTAGGGTGCTTTCTGCTTTGGAAAGAAAGGAAAAAAAAATCTGCCCAGCATTTATTGTATTTAGCACCAATACAGGCAGAAAATGTTGCACAAGTTTTTGGTTGAAAGAGCACCTATGTGTCCATTGAAGGGCGTTGATCCGAAAAGACAGAGAGGACAAGTAAAATCGATTTGAAGCAACCCTCTCTGTCCCTTTCACACCATTCAGACACTCCATTCCTTCTAAGACAAAGACCCAGCGCCTTGGGAATGCTGGCAAGGGGGGGGTGGGGGGGGGAGGGAGGAAAAAAGGAAAAAAAAGAGGAAAAAAAAAAAAAAGGAAAAAAGCTTCAATCCCCCCAAGCAAAAGGGAGAGCTCTGAAATTCCTTCATATTGCTGTTATTTACCCCCGAAGATATGTTCAACTCCAGGATTTTCTTCAATTCGGCGTCTAACACTGCTGCTGCGAGGAATGTCCCTGGAAGGGGAGGAGGTAATTATGGCTATTAGTGCTGCGAGCCCAGCCGCAACCTTGGTCACTCGCAGGCTTTTAGGGTTAAAATAGCCCTCACCTCTGACCCCTGCGGAGCAAAGTTGTAGCTATTGCCACAAGTTGGGCCAAAGTTTTCAAATCCAGGGCTGGGCAACACCGGAGGGGGCAAACTTCTCCCTGGAATTATTTTTGGTTGGGATTTAAATCATCTTTAGTCTATTTAATTGCCTTTCCCTCCTCCTTTGGCCAAATAATCCCTTTCGGAGAGGTGGGGGGGATTTCAAAACGCCCTGCTCTCACTACCTTTCCCACTGCTCTTTCCACTTAGGTTTAATTTGGCAGATTGTTTTCAAGCATGAAAATGGTTATCATCAAACTGAATTACTGGGTCAGCCTTTCATCCAGAGATCTCAAGAATAAAAGGGGGGGGGGGGGGGGGGGGGGGGGGCGGGGGGGGCCCCCCTTTAGACTTTCCCCGCCATGACCCATCCAGCTTTACGAAAAAAGGGAACATTTGGAAAAATGAAGAAAGGACAAAAAGCTTGGATTTGTCTCCTGTGCTTTCTGCACACCTTCACGATCCTCCTCTGCAAGGGGGATTTTGGAAGGGGGGGCGGAGGGGCGCTCAAATTGAGGAGGGGAGGGAGCCCACAGATGCAAGTACCCCTCTGGCAATAATAAAAATACATTCAAGTGGGCTATGTCTCCATCTTCCATGTACTGATTAGACTTAACAAGAGTGGAAACTTGTGTAGACCATATTTATGGTATTAACAAGCAGTTAAAAGATTTATCCTTCTTCTGATCAATATTGTTCGTGCCCGGTCCTTCCCCCCCACCCCCCGGGCCCTCCCCGAAGGCTGCAATGACAATCGCCTTCATACTTTTTCATCACCGATCGAGGTGGCAAAACCCTTTTGTAATTTTCATTAGCCCAGTAAACATGCAATTAACATGCAGCACTGTGGTTAACTTAATTCCTGTTTTAAGGCAAGGACAAGCAAGAAATGGAAGAGCGTTTGTTCCATTTGTCAAGTATGACACACTCCCTACCCTAACAGTTTCTTAAAATAAAAGCTCGGCTCCCCACCACCACGACCACCACCCCTCTTTCCAGAAACCCCCCACACTGATACACACACACACACAAAAAGGAGCAGGAATCCATTAGTTGGAGAGTATTCTCCTGCCAAAGGCGGTATAATGTATTCCAAATTTTCCCAAGCCCTCACTGTACCGGGGTCCCGTTCCCCCCACTCCCCCCCTCCCATCCCGGGGAAGGGGGCTGACTCGCTGATATTTCTCCTGGGTGAAAGATTCAGCCTTTTCCTAACCGTTTTCTTTTTCTTTTTTTTTTTTTCTTTTTTTCTTTTTTTTCTTTTTCTT